>VXBH01009318.1:1354010-1364136 GCA_013400035.1 Rynchops niger | reverse complement strand
GGGAAGGAGAAGAGGAAGGGGAAAAGGGGGGGGGGTTAAAAGAAACCCACCCAGGCTGGGAAGGGAGAGCAGCCCTTTGTTCTGTAATCCCAGTAAAAGTGCCAGCCATTCGCCCCGCCGCTAATCCCAACCCCGCTCAACGGCACCATCCATTGGCTGCCATTTACATACGGGATTAACCAGCCCGATAACCGGACGGGGGGGTTTAAAGGGGGGGGACGAGCCCCGTCGCGCCCTCTCAAGCCGTGCCGGGGCGGTAGGGCTCGCCACGGCCCGGCGCGACTCGCCACGGCCCCGCTGCGGTCGCCCAGTTGGGTGCTGGAGGGGTTATGGGGGTGCAATGGGGACCTGTCGCCACCTGTTGGTGTTGGCACGGCTGGGCTTGGCACGGTTTGGCATGGTGTGGCTCGGTATAGCGTGGTCCTTGCATGGTTTCTCTCGGTTTGACTTGATATGGCACAGCTTGGCGCGGCGTGGCGCAGCTTTGCTTTGTGCATCTCAGCCAGATTTGGCTTGGCACGGCCTCATCCTGCATGGATTGGCATGGCACCAGCCGGCTTGGCATGGCCCGGCCTTGCATGGCTCAGCATGGCACAGCACAGCTTGGCACTGCCTTGCCCCACATGGCTCAGCATGGTATGGCTTGGCATGGCCTGGCCCTGTGTTGGCATGGCAGGGCTTGGCACAGCTTGGCTCAGCACAGCCCGATTCAGCATGGCACGGCCTGGCCCTGCACAGCTCAGCATGGCACTAGACAGCTCGGCACAGCCTGGCCCCATGCAGCATGGCATAGCATGACGTGGCTCAGCATGGCACGGCTCAGCCCAGCACAGCCTTGCCCCACCTGGCTCAGCATGGCATGGCTTGGCATGGCGCGACTTGGCGCAGTCTTGCCCCACAGAGTTCAGCTCAGCATGGCTTGGCTCAGCATGGCACAGCTTAGCGCAGGCTGGCATAGCACATCTCGGCACGGCACAGCCTGGCTCAGTGTGGCCCAGCCTGGCACCGCACAGCCCTGCTCAGCACGGCATGGCCTGGCTTGGCACAGCCCGTTAGGGCACGGCTTGACATGGCAGAGCTCGGCACGGCCTGGCACCGCCTGGCACTGTGCAGCCCAGCTTGGCACAGCCCAGCCTGGCTTGGCACGGCCCGGCACAGCCCGTCACGCCCGTTCGGAGCACCCCGTTCACCAGAGACAGGCGGGTCCCAGCCGCCCCATCAGCGCTGCCACCGTCCCCGGCCACACCTGCCCCGTGGCACAGAGGCCAAGGCTGTGGTTGCCAGCTGGGAAGGACAACCTGCGAGGAGGAGATGATTATTTTCCGAGTTCCTCGTTGCATAGTAAGGAACAGCAAATTAAAACAAATAAAAAACTATTAAAAATAACTTGACAGCGTTTTAACCTCCAAAGTTTGGAAACTGCTGACGGTTTTTTTTCCCTTTGAAGCGCACACATTATGCAGCTGCTCCATTAGCTGGATTTTGTTTTAAATAAGTGATGATTTATTACCGCTCCAGGGCCACGGGGAGAAGAAAACATTTTATGAGAAAAGACTTTATTCCATTTTCTGGAGGAGCGGGGAAGGGTCTTTTGGTGCTGCCGAGCCCCACACAGGCAGCTGGCACCCCCTGCATCCCTCCCCGTGGCATCAGGCCTGGCAACCTCATTGCACTGGTGGTGGCAGTGCGGGGTCCCAGCAAAAGCCCAAGAGGGATGAAGGGTTTGGTGGGACGGGGCTGGTCCCCGAGTTGCACCCGGCATCGGCTGTCCCTGGGAGCAGAAATGGGGAGTGAAAACACACCCGCTGAGTGATTCAGTGGAAGATCTCCGAAGAAAGAAATCAGGGCATCTTTTGGCTAATTATCTTTAAGCCAGACCCAAAAAAACCCAAACAACTCCACCAAAATGAACTTAATTAGGTCACTCGAGTGCAGGAGACGAAGGAGGGGGAGCAGCCTGCGGAGGACAGGCAGGTTTCTGCGCCCTCTCGCCATGGCTCTCTGTCGCCTCCAAGGCACATGTGACCAGGGAAAACTCTGCAATTTTAAAAAAAGGGGGGAAAAAAAATGTGTAATCTGATACAACACCCACCTGCCTCAGCCCCTGCTCTGCGCCCCAGGAAGGTCGTGGCCCCCAGTGCCCGTCACAGTGGGCAGAGGTTTTGGGGGTCCTGCCTGTGGCCACACTCAGGTCAGGCTTGTTCTTGTCATTGTCCCCAAAACCTGCCCTCCCGGGGGCTGGCCCCACAGTCACAGTCCCCGGGGTGTCCAGGAGCACCAGCAGCCCCAGGGAGCAGCTACAGACCAGTCAGAGGAACACGATGGTGTCGGTATTTGGGGAATTAAGCACCCCCCGGCAGGCGTTCCACTCATCCCACTGCAAATACGCTGCAGGGCGACACTTCCTGGAGCCCCCCGAAGGACACCGGCCGTTGGAGGGAACCTTGGCGAAGAGGGTTTCCAAGGTCCTTTGGCCAAAGACCAACATCTGGCTGGCTCCAGAAGCACAGGGAACCGTCCTGCACTTCGGCTTTGCTCCAGCAGAGACCCCGAGAGCTGGTCGCAGGGCTGGGACGCCAGCGCTGAGCCCCAGGATGGCACCCTTGGGGACCATGAACTGAAATAAAGTTGTAGACCCGTGGGTGCCACCTTCGGTGGCCGGTGTGTGAGTGCAGAGCTCAGCTCCCGTGGCCGGCAGCAGGTCCCAACGGAGCCTCTGTGTCACGTGCTCGTCCCCATGTCGGGCTGTGAGCGCCTGGGAGGGGGAGATGCCAAACGGGCCTGACATTTGGAGAAGGAGCCCAGGAAGATGGAGGGTGGGCTTGGGCTGAACTGCACGAGTGCCAGGAGGGACGGGCTGAGCCGCAGCTTGGCCACCTGGGGAGGTCTCCTGGGGCTGCTGCCAGACGGGCGCTGTGGACTTCAGGGGGGAGGTGGACCATCTGGTGGGACCCCAGATGTTCTCCAGATGTTCCACTGGAAGCGAGTCCACACAGGTGAACTCAGCCCCCTGGAACCCCCATCTCCCGCTGATTAAAAGGCTGCTCGGTGCAGCCAGGGGATGGATGCGACGGCTTCAACACCCTCTTGCAATTGCCACGTCCACGCACGTCTCTGGGTGAACCCCCCGCAAGAGGATAAAAGCGGGGGCAAGACATTTTATTTGGGGACCGAAACAATGAGCTGCACAAACCCGTCCAACGAGGCGGACGGCGGGAGAGGGATGGTTTAATCTGCTCTATCTGCAGCAATAAAGAAGTTCCTTGTCACAGCGCCGACGAAAGAAAAGGCAACATCGCCAGAAAACAATCCTATCTCCAGAAAGATTTCTTTTTTCTTTTTTTTTTTTTAATTTGTTAATTAGTGACTGCTGGGCATCACAAGAACTGTTGTTTTCTCTGATATGCTGATTTCTTCTGTCTCTTGGTGGAATTGGAGATCACAAAAATAAAAAAAAAGAAAAGCTGCTGCTTTAGCAGAGGCAACGGGAAAAAGTTTTAGTAAGGTCAGGAGAAATTTAATTGAAAGAATGAGTTTATTTCTTCTTTCCTAGAGGGGTATTGTGTTCTTTTGCTAGAGCAAATTGCTGGTTAAAACAGCAGAGGCAAAACAAAATGGTTTTTAAATTATAGATCAAAGAGCGGGACGTTTCTGGAAGCCCCCCCCAGCTCAGTGCTGCTGGGCACATCTTGGGTGAGCGGGGGGACGTGGGGGGCTGGCAGTACCCGTGCGCTCCCGGCACCCGCAGCACCCACAGCACCTGCGGCACATGCAGCACCCGCAGCAGCCGCAGTGCCCGCGGCACCCGCGGCACCCGCGGCACCCACAGCGGGGCTGGGAGATGCAACAACCGCCCGAGGAAAAGCCCCGAGGAGAAATGACTGGGGTCTGTGGCTCTGGGTGGGAAGCTTTAGGGGTCAGAGGGTGGGGGGGGAAAAGAGCTTTTCAATACAGTTCTTGCCCTTGGAGCAACACAGCAAATTCACCACCGATTTTTTGGCTTTCCTTTGCAGTGAGTCCATCCCGCACCGCAAACAGCTACTGCGGGGAGAGTTGTGTGCCGAGGCAGCCCCAAGTGTGTTAATTCGTTTGCAAGATACATGCTATTGAGTAAAACTGGCAAGGAATCCCGGCAAAACCTCCGCTGGTATCTCTCGGTCCCAAACATATTTGTAGGAAGATCAAAAAGAAAAAGCCCCTCTCTCCGTTCCCTGCCTGCTGGGGCATAGCGGATGGTTTATAGTGAATATTTACTCTGCCTATCTGCATTTAACATATCTATCTGCAGAGCCGGCTGCCGGCAGTTGTGCCGTCCTTTGAACGCCGCGCTGCAAAAAGAGTTTGCTCCAGCGCAACAGATAAAATGCGTTTCCAGTTGCCGTGTGTGCACTCGCTTGAATTATTTCCATGCTAATGAGAGCCCGGCAAGGCGCTGCCGACCCGGAGCCTCCGGACAGCATCCTGGGGAGCAGAGCGGGGAGATTTCCATTTTCCAACCCACCCCGTCCCTGCCAGCTCTGTGTGACCTGGCAGGAGGAAGGGCCCGGAACGGGCTGATGTTGTCACCGGGGTTGGTTTTGGCTCATTGGTGCAAGGGACGGGGAATCCTTCGCACAGGACACGGGCAGGAGCGCTGCTGCGGGTACCGGCAGCATCCCTGGGGGGTCCAACAGCCCAGGCCTTGGCCCTGGGGTCCCCGCTGCAGACTTCAGGCATCCAAACGGGACCAGGGAGGCCCCACCCATGGAAATCCCACTCCCTGCGTGGGATGGCAGGTGTTGGGGTTATCCCTGCATCCTGTTTTGGCCAAAAACATCCTCCTCCCACCAGTGGGGGACAAGGGGCTGCCGGGGGAGCGCCACCCTGAGCTCTACCCGAGGTTGGGCTGATATTCACATATTTTTAATCAAAGCCTCAGCTAAGGTTACAGCCCCGGCCTTCGAAATCACTGGGTAATTTTACAGCTTTGCCCGTCGGCATCTTCCCGGGGGGGCCGCAGCCCCAGTGAAGCTCCTTGCCCCCCATCCCCTGCCCAACCTGCTTTCGGCCCCGCATTGCAGCCCCCCAGCTCGCTGCCCGGTAAAGCCATCCCCACCAGAGCACCCTCACAGCCCCCCCGCCCCCCCACCGGGGATGAACCGAGAGCATCAGTTCTCTGCAGGCGGGGGGTCTCGGTGCCCCCACAGCACCCAGCGCAGCCCACCCTCTGCCCACCTGCTCGCGCCCTTCCAGTGCCGATGCCAAGGGCAGGAGGCATTGACATTCCCGCTGGGTCCGCACAGTACAAAAGTAAACTTAACAACGTTATCCACCGATCTGGTAATTAATACCCTGGATGCTTTTTATTGGAATGAGCGAGGGCCAGGACATGCCGGGGGTTTTAATGAAGGCCCTGCCGGAGAGGCGCGTCCCCCCACTTTCCCCTGGAAGGGGCTGTGCTGAGGGGCTGCCGTGGGGAGGTTTGGGGTCCGTGGGCTGCGTGGGGTGCCTTGTGCCCCACATCGGGTGCTCTGGGGTGGTCGCAGCCCTGCGCCCACCTCCCCAGCTCACGCGCCCAGCTCTTCCTCCCCCTGCACTACAGCTAAGAGCCACGCCGGACCCCTCTGGGTCTTTTTTTTTTAAAGGAGATGCTTTCAAGATCTTTAAATATTAGACAAGAAGCGTTTTCCCAAGCTCTCGCTGTGCCACGCTCTGCGGCGCCCGGTTGGGGCAGGGAAGAGGCAGGAACCCGCTGCCCGGCAGCACCGGGGACACGGGGACCGTTTTGCTCCAAAACTGCTGTATCTTTCGTTGATCCTGCTGCTATTTTTAATACAGATGCCTTATTGAGATTCAAATGAATGTTTCAAATCCTGGCTCCTTTGCATAATTCTTTTTAATTAACACTTCAAAGGTTTGAACACAAGATCTGTGCTATTTCCCTAACGAAGTTGACTGAACCTCCTTTCCCCCAAAGATCCCTCGCGACGTTTCCCAGGGCTCAAGCCGGGGACAGGCCTGTCCCCCGCGTCCCCTGCGTGGGGGGATGAGGGCGTCTGGGCTCGGGGGCTGCAGAGAGAGGAGTTAAGGGAAGGGGGGGGGTCGACGCCTGCGGTACTGGGCGGGGGCTGCCGTGCCATCGCCCACTGCCCCGGCCAGTTCGGCACATGCCAAGTGGCAAAACAGCCTGAGCTTGGCACAGAAATGGCATTTGAAGGGAATACGGTCAAGGCCACCGCTCCGCCATCCCCGGCCCCAGCTGCTGCTGCAACACAGCCATGCCCCCCCAGGTCGAACAAACGCCCCCCAAAAAGGAGCACCCTGTCTCCAGGGTGGATTTTGGTCACACTTTCAAGGGCCTAGATCTGCCTTTCTTCCTTCTGAAATCGTACTTTAAAGATAAAAACCAGAACTGCCGCGTGATCCCGTTCACTAGTGAGAGCTGGAGCTTCTCCTCGGCTACCCCGAGGGCCGGGAAGGAGGCAAAGCCCTGAGGCCACGACAGACGCAGGGGCGAAAAAACAAGCCCAGGTCCCTGTCCGAGCTTCCCCCCATCCTGGTACCCCCAGGACCCCCCCTCCCGGTACCCACGGGGTCCCCCCATCCTGGTACCCCCAGGATCCCCCTGTCTGGAGTGGGGGCAGCCTGGCCGGGCACGATCAGGGCCCTGAGGAGCAGCAGGGGGCAGCGAGCGGGGAAACGAGCTTCAGTTTTAATTCCTGCAAGTGCCGAAATGATTAGACACAACAAAATTGTATAATTAGTAGGATTTAATAAGAGACTGTCCCAGACATGCAAAAGAAGTAGGTTAGACAGTGGCCTTTGTTCAGCTACAAAAGACATTAATTTGCAAATACTCGTAATATTCATTTTTTGTTATTTATACTGATATTTTGAAAGTCTCCGATAAAATGAGAAATCTGGACTAAGCATTCCAGTTGCATTTCCAAGCGCAGGAATCCAGCTTTGATGTTCCCCTCGATAACATCTTTTTAGAGCCTTGACTGCATCAAATTAAATTCTGATTACCCTGATAGTGCAATACAGCTTCCAAATGTATTCAGGTGACTTTTTGTTCTGGAAGGAAATTAGCTATTTTGACAAGGATGCTTGTCAAAAGAGATGCAAAGAGATGGGGGAAACGGCCTCACCAGGGAAGCAGCACGTTCCTGGCCCCGATTCGGGCCGGGTTCAGTGACATTGGGGCTGCAGCGGGGAGGGGACACGGCAGCCCCCGCAAAAGCAGATTTGCACCTTTGGTGGCCCCCAAGGCCTCCCGGCACCAAGCAGAGAAGTGGCACATCCGCCCCCTCCAGAGGGGACAGCCCGAAGGGACGTGTCCTGGGGTGGCAGGTCCCGGGGGAGCACAGCCCACGGGCGGACGTGTGGTCAGAGCAGGGCGGCCACGGCCACGCAGAGATGTCATAGAATCACAGAACAGTTTGGGTGGGAAGGGACCTTAAAGCCCCCCCAGTGTCCCCCCTGCCCTGGGCAGGGACACCTCCCACCAGCCCAGGTTGCTCCAAGCCCCGTCCAACCTGGCCTTGAACCCCTCCAGGGATGGGGCAGCCACAGCTTCTCTGGGCACCCTGGGCCAGGGGCTCACCCCCCTCACAGCAAACAATTTCTGCCTCAGATCTCATCTCAGTCTCCCCTCTTGCAGTGTAAAACTGTTCCCCCTCGTCCTATTGCTCTGCTCCCTCACAGAGTCCCTCCCCGTCCCCTCTGCGCGTGTCCCTGTGCAGAGAGGCCACTCCGCATCTCACCCCTGGGTTAAACCCATCCCTGAAGCACCCATGAGCTGTGGGCACGAGCACAGCATCCCAGGGGAATGAGGTCCCTCACGGGGATGAGGAGGGACGTCCCACCCATCACCTCTGAGCGACCCAAGGTGCCCAAGGAGCAGCTCGGGGACCCCGTGCCATCCTCACCCCATCCATTTTCATGCAGCAGCGCCGCCCCCCGGCCCAGGCTCCGCTCCTTGGCTGGATGCTAGGATGAAAATAAAGTGCAAATATTATTGTTGGCAGAGATTACCAGCTCCCCCACTGTGATATAGGCATCTTTAAACTTCATGTTTTATTAATCCTCACCGTAAGATTACCAGCAGTGAAATGTGATGTCTGCAAACAAAGGCATGAGCTACAGCGTTATCTCTATGAGATACCAGGGCTCGGGCACTTGCTTGTAAATATGCCTGGTAATGAATTATAGAGTGGAACTACATACAAGATGGAGTTGAAGTCACCTGCCCTGAGCAGGGACGTGGTGGCGATGGCCATTGCCTTCATCCCCGGGCAGCCAACCCCTGCCCAGAGCCCAGGGGAGGGCTGGCGTGATGGAAAACGTGCTGTTTTCTGCCATCTCTCCTGGGGAGAGCCTCCTGTCCCCAAACACCTGTCCTTCCCACGAGCGTCTCCCACCAGGGGTGTTGGCTGCAGAAGGGGACTTGCTTGGTGGCCTCGCAGCCAGCACGGGGACAGCTCGACAGCTGCCGCCGGCGTGGTCCTGTCCCTCGCTGGCAGCCAAGAGGGGACGGATGGAGCAGGGAGGCACAAACCTTGGAGCAGCTCTTTGGGGCTGAGCCGTGACAGCGGGGTCACACGCGGGAGCCTGTCCCTCCACGCTGGGGACAGGATCCCACTCTCCAGCACCTTGGGACCTGATGGTCCTTCGGAGAGAGCAGCAGCCGCCTCGTAAAGCAGGGGGCAGGGAAAATAACGCCGCCGCCAGCTCCCTCCCTGTGCCGGGCTGAGCCTGGAGGGACCCTCCTGCGTCCAGAGACTTCTCCCAAGCAAAGTTCAAATAAATTATTCTCCTTCCAGCCGCTGGAGGACAGTGAAGCACGCGGCAGCAGCGGATGCCATCGGCACCCACCCTACAAACAAGCGACAGGGCGACGCAGGGACCCGCCGTTCCCACCCAGCTGCTTAGGGAGATGCTGAGACTGCACTGCCCAGGGCAGGGAGCTGGTGAAGAAACAGAAGGTCTGAAGTTATTTGGTTTTGACAGCAACTCTTACACACCTTGAAAAAAGTAAAATAGCAGGATATCCCACCCCGCACTGTACAGCCCGTCTTACAGCTCTGCAGTAGGACTATCGCCAGTTTTCATGGGTTTACTGTCAACCTCTAATTTTCTTGGGGCCTCCTTGTGGAATCAACCCATCACCTGCAAACTTCAGCAGCTATTCGGAAAGAGTTCAAAACTTCCAGGTGATTGTAGGAGTCCAGGAAAAGCAGCAGCCAGGAAGCAAGGAAAAAAAGCACCCCAGTTTTTTTCCTGTGTGTTAAGGCAGCCACTGGGAAACCCCTGCCTTCCTGTAAAGGATCTACGGCCCGTGGGAGCAGGAAAACGCTGGAGGAGGAGATGGATGTTTCCTTGCTCAGAGATGCTGTACCGCGAAAAGCAAAGCACCAGGCCCTGCAGTAAATTCCCTGTCTTGCCCCAGAGGGGACAGCACAACCCCACGACGCTCCGAGCATCCGTCCCGGCACGCGGTGGGAGCACGAGGGAAGCGGCCGGGGGGCAGTATGGCTTACCTGGACCCGCACCGACCCCAGCAGCAACCGCGGCTCACCCTGGCACCGACCCACCGCGATCTCTGTTCCCCGAGCTCTACAGGGCTGCAGTAGATGAGCGGGAAGGGATGAGGGTGACTCCACTACCGTCTCCGCCACTGCGACATCAAGGTGGCACTGCTTGAACGGGCGGGTGCCAGCCTCCAGGTGCAGGAAGGTGGGCTTAGCGCAGGATGGAGCTGAGCCCTGAGACAATCCTTGCCCCGGGGGGTTGAGGATGGGTCAGAGAGGGGCTGGGGGGATTAATGAGGGAAAATAATTACAGATTAATAAATAGCACCAACACGCCATGGCTCAGGAGATACCGGAGAGCGGCAGGCAGGGAGAGCCGCCCCAGGAGGGAGCCGATGTTTGGGCTGGTTGTCCTCACCTCCAGCGCAGGGTGCAGAAGAGCTCCTAGGGCACCTCGCCCCCCAGGGCACCTCGCCCCCAGGGCACCTCTGCAGCGTCCGGCCGTTCCCAAACCCCGCTCTCGACAGAGCCCAAGTGCTGGTGGCTCCACGCTCAGGTCAAGAGGGACTTGCCAAAGCCCCGCATTTGAGCTGCAAAGGGAAAGCCCCCCCCCC
>VXBH01009318.1:1319342-1347828 GCA_013400035.1 Rynchops niger | reverse complement strand
TACAGTTGGCCTTGGCCCATCGATCCAGCCTGTCCAGGTCCCTCTGTAGAGCCTTCCCACCCTCCAGCAGATCAACACTCCAGCCTAGTTTGGTGTCATCTGCCTTTACGTTCATCTGCTCCATACGGAGCCCTTCAGCTTCAAAAGGACAGTACAAGCGGCACAAACAACAGAAGGAAGCTGCAGCCTGAAGTCACAGCATGCCAGACGTCAGTTGCTTGGGTCTTGGTAATGAGACTCACAGCTGTTGGTGAATTGCTGATGGCAAATTATGGGGAGAAAAGACTGCAAGGTTTAAACCCCATCATTAGAGGAGTCCCAGCTCCCCAGCTTCCATTCCCACTGCAACCACGAAGGTACGTAATCAACCCTATGGGACAGCGGTTTAGTTTGGGCAGAAAACACAGAGATTCAAACTGAGCTCTGCTTTGAGAGCCCAAGCTGTTTGCCAGGCAGCGAGTCCTACCTGGATGGATGGCCAGAATAGTGCCGCTGTAGTGACCCGGCTTTGGCTCTGCACCCACAGCCACAGGTGATTCAGACCTGACACAAGGCACTATATCCTACCTGCTGCACACCCCATCTGTGCACTAAGCAGCTATCCGATACTACAAATTAGTTTTGAAATTTGGCCTCAGTACATCCCATGATAATGAACACAAAGTGGTGTCATTCATTTGAAATCAAATAAAAAGCTCCTGGAGCAATTACTGCAAATTCTCCAAAAAAATGCCCAAGTGCCAAACCCTTCTCATTTCCTGCAAAGCTGCACGATCAGGGTCTCCCAAGGCTTGGAAAAGGTAAAGATCCTCTTCCTCTATTTCAGGACAGACTCAGACGTGGAACCATCAAAGCAGCAATAACTCGACAACGAGACGAAGCCAGAGTGCCATTATGCTTCCCCAGCTCCTGCACCTCCTCGTCTAACAGCAAGGCCGGCCATGCCCATCACGGGCTGCAGAGCGCGGTGGCTGACGAAGCCTGCGAAGGGAGAGCAGCAGCTTGCGGCAATTAGAGATTTCCTTCTGCAGCGCCCTGCGAAGCGAAGGCTTTGCAGACAAAGGGAGAGCGATGCCAAGGCAGATCCCTGGGCAACAGCTGCCGCTGTCAGAGAGGAGAGGGAGGTCAGAAGGCAGTGCAGAGAGGGTTTCAGCAGAAATGTGCCTTCTGGGGCAGAACCATCAATTCCCTATTGCACCAGGATCTCTTTAGGCCAACAACATCCTCACGCTCAGCCTGAACGCCCCGGTTAACAACTCTCCTTCACAAGGGGAGGGATGAACAGATATCATACCGAAACTAGGGAGCTTTGATCCAGACTTCCTTGTAACCAGGCATGTTAAAAATCTGACATCAATGGAAGTTTGAAGCCTAGCTTCCCGCAGTAATCCTCCGTCTGTCTCTTAGTGCCACGGTTTGTAGTTGAAGGCATAATACTATCTTGTCGTATCTCTAAGATTTCTTAAGCATGAAAGTATCAAAGTAATACCAGGGATAGATTAGCTGACCTCGTCAGGTCCATTCCAACTCACTTAATGTAAGATTAGTTATTTTCTACAGTTGAGGAAGAAATAATCACCACCTGGAGACAGGAATGCAAAAGGTAAGACTGCCTGTTCTCAAGGGACTTAGCATTAAAGCCAACAGAGAATAACTTTCCCCGCCCTCCCATAGCTTACAGCAGATGAGGTTGTCATGATGCGTTTTCATTTGACACACGGCAATTACAGCAGAAGGTAAAGTCACTCTGGAGGTACCGAAAGGACTATAGTACGTCTTGGACTGCCACAAACTTGTCACCACAACCACAGCTGTCCTGTCTGGTGCTGGCAGACGGCTGCTGCCGCTGCACTGCGGGATATGAAGAGACTGTCTGCAACACACAGATGCTCAGCTGAGCCAGCAGAGCTTTCAGGGCTGCGGTTCTTGCCATGCACCCTCCTCCTGACTGCCTCCCTGCAAGTACTACCGCACTGCAAACAGCCATCTGGTGTGTCTGCAAACTGCAGAAGAAAATGTCACAGGAGGAGAAGACTTGACACCCCCAGATTACCTCCCACAACATATCTGCACCTGCATCAGGGAAAACAAGCTCTCTGCCCGTTCTCCTGTGCCTAGGGGCTTGTTCTGTACTATCCTAAGGTATCTGCTTGAATGTGAATTGTAGCTCATCACTGCAATACTGACACATTTTTCAGTTAAGAATTTAAATGAGCGAGGACAAGAGAAGCACTGGTGGCTCTGAAAGCCATGACCTGGTTGCAGACGCAAGAGAAAATACAGCTATAAGAGTAGAAAAAGGACATGAAGCACAAAGCCTGGCACAAGGGGCAGGTCGCTTCACAAGGAGGAATCAGTCAGGGCGGAGACACCACAGCTACGAGACAGAAAAAGCCAAATGTGCAGAGTCAAGTTATTTGCAGCCTTCAATTTCACAAAGAAGGCTGCAACACAAACAATGGAACCAGTTTTGCCTTTTTGAGAAGAAACAAGGAAAGATCTAAGGACGTTGGGAAGAGAAGACAGCAACTGGAATAGGAACATTCATAGCCCATTAGCAAACCCAAATCAGATACAGAGATGTCTCCAGGAACTGGTCAGAGAAATGGAAAACATTTTCCCAGTCACCTCCAAAGCTTCTGCTATGGACTGCAAGGAAATAAACCTCTCAAAGGACAGGGATGGCAGAAACCTTCAACTTTGATATTATACAGTTCCTGTATGCAAGCATATGCAGTCACATATCACTTCTGTTCTCTATTGTACACACAGAGAACAGTTATTCTTGCTGCAACCTTCCCCAAAACACCACATTTAGCAACCAGTCTTGCAGGGCACAAAAGGACCTGTAATTACCAGCTAGCGAGGCTTTTCTCAGGTTTAACGTACCTGTGTTTTTTCAGAGGAGAGCCGCATCGCTTCCATGAGCTTCTCCATCTGGTGGCCCTGCTCCAGCGCGTTGCGTAGCACATCCTCCGTGCTGACGAGTCGGTGCTGCAGCCGGATCACTTCCGACTCTGACGAGGGGTCGATGAGGGAGTATCGCCTCTGATCCGTTACAGACTTTTCCTTGTCCTTATACAGCAAAGAATGGGAAAATAGGAGCATGTTAGATTAAAACCACTAATTACAGACACTAAGCAAAGTAGAAACCCACAGTAACTCATATAACCATGTTTTGATTTCAACAGTAGATGGGGTCAGAGCACAACTCTGAAGGAAACCCTATCGAATGCAACCAGCAGCAGCTCTAATTTGTTCCCAGCCAAGTTCCAATAAATTATTCACATTTCAACCACTGGAGGACACTGAAGCACACAGGAATTAGAGCACACTGCTTATGCCTAGATCAGAGAATGTGTAAAACAATGTGGGATAGCTGACCGACCTTCAGTTTCTCCTACAGATTTTAGCCCTATTTAACCATGGATCTAAAACCAGTGGGAACAGGGAAATACTGGAGAAGGACCGATGGGACATTTTTGCTGCTTAATGAGGTGCTGCTAAGCCAGGCCACAGCTCACAGGCGCTGTCAAGGAAGTTCCCATCAGATGCTCAGTAGCACAAAAGAAAGCATGAAGACTCGGAGTAAGAGTGAAGGGCTAGAACCCCCCCACGAGCAGCACAGAGCCCTCCAGCCCCCAGGCCAAGGCCAGGAGTGGTTTTGAAGCCCTCACCAGCACAACTAGTTTCTCTCTCAGCCCCTTGATGTCATCTTTGAGCTTCTGTTCCTTCAGCCGCCACTCCGCTTTGTGCACCTCCCGGCTCAGGTCCCGCTCTGGCCCAGGGGAGTGCCGGTTCGCCTCCAGTAATAAGGCTCTCAGCTCATTCAGGCTCCTGGAAGAAGAAGCATGAAGACGTGAAGACCCTTCTAAAGCCCCCACACCACTGCAGTCCCGCCATGCTCCCTCACACCTTTGTTACAGATCCAAAGAAAGGCCAGCGAGAAAACCTGACACATCTCCCACCACTTCGGGGGCTTCAGCTCTCCTGTCCTCCCCACTGCACCAGCTGTAAAGAGACTGGGACTTGGACTGGGCACCAGCTTAGCTGGCTTGTAGATGACTGCATTCAGCATCTACATGGGCACCCAGCTGTCTTGCAGCTCCTGGCAAGCAGTGAAAGGGCAGTCAGTCCCTCTGATAATTCACTGCCCCTTATTTTAACCCAGTGCCCACACGGGCATCTCTAATGAACAGGAAAGCTGGGGCTGAACTTCAACAGTTTAACCTTCAGATTTCTTTTGGTGATAAATTACAGCACCCTGAACAAACACGAACACACACACAGCCCCGTCCTTCAGACCTGCAGACTGACCTTTCCTTCTTGAGTAGCTCCTGGCTGATCAGGACCAGTTGCCCTGAAGCATCGTGTGTTTTCTTGGTCAAGGCTTCCAGTTCACCTTCCAGCCTCTTCTTTTCTTTCAACACCGAATCGGCCTTCTTTTCTGCTGTTTTGCATTTATTTTCCAAAGCTAGGAGAAGCAGAGGATACAGGGGGAAGAAAGGTCACTTAGTCCTTTGCTTACCTTCCTGCTTTTTGACTTCCCAGTTCCCACTCCTAACAGCACAGGTCTGATTAGCTCTGGATCTACCTCTATTTAAGGGGAGATCTCAGAAACAACACACCCAGCTCTATTTATTTCTGCTTCTTTCAGCTTTTGACGTGCAATGAGCCCCAAACCCCCTTTCTCACAGGATACAAATACCTTCTGCAGGGTTTGTATTCACATCCTGAAGAGAGACCAGAGCTCCTGAAGAAATTTTTACAACAATGTCCACTGACAGGCAGTGTCATGTTTTATCACAGACTGTGTTGGGTCGGAAGGGACCTCTAAAGGCCATCCAGTCCAACCCCCTGCAGTAGCAGGGACATCGTCAACTAGATCAGGTTGCCCAGAGCCCCGTCCAGCCTGGCCTTGAACGTCTCCAGGGACGGGGCCTCCACCACCTCCCTGGGCAACCTGGGCCAGTGTCTCACCACCCTCAGCGTAAAGAACTTCTTCCGAATGTCTGATCTAAACCTGCCCTGCTCTAGTTTAAGGCCATTGCCCCTCGTCCTATGGCTACCTGCCCCTTGCAGCACCTGGGCCCTTGTTTAACACCAGTACAGAGGAGGAGCAGGGAAACACCTAGTTCCCACCAGCACTGGATTAGGGAAACTTACCACTTACTTGGGCCCTTAGAGTTTCAGTCTGGGACACCAGCGATGACACTTCTTTGTCTCTTTTACTCAGCTTGTCTTGGAGGTCTGTGGGAGAATGAAAAGACAAGACAAAGATTAGAAGCTTGGAAAATGCTTTGTGCACATCAGGAAGGTACTGAGTGTACAGCATGGGTCGGGGTGTGACAGGGGCACGGTTGTGGTACCCTCTGTCGGCAGCAGGAGACAGACATGGGTCTTTCTCACTGCATCTCACCACCATCCAGATATTAGGAGGCACGATACATAGCTGGGATGCTGTATCACACAGCTTTAAGAAAGCAACCACAAGCAGAGGAGAAAAAAAAAAAGAATAAAACATTAATAAAAACCACAGAAAGGAACTTTCAGCACATTTCTTTGTGTTACCTCCTACACTGGAAGGCAGAAACAGTTTCAAAAGACGTGTTTTCTGGAAAGGATGCATTTCCACACTTAGAGAGGTAGATCTGAAGTGCGATGCTTTTGTGGCTCAAGCCTGAACTGGTTGTTTTTAGTACATCTTACATATGGCTTATCCGGTGTGGAAATGTGCACATGGGCTGAGTAGCCTTTTAAGAGCAGTGGCTGCTGGACCTAGTTATGCGATGCACTCCCAGGGCAGGAATTACCTGTCAATCAGCATACGATTTGGCATAGCATATATATATTTTATTTATTTATGTGTGTATATATATATATATATAATCCTGTACCTGCGAAGACAGTGATGAGGCCGAGGACAGTGCCTAGCTAGCATTGAGGGCAGGTGGGAATAGGACAAAACACCTCTGTCTGAATCCAAACAGCTGGAGGAACACTCAAACTAGACTAAGGTTCTATTAAGCAAAGTTTAAGGCTGCAAAATCCCCCATAACCTCCATTTAGATGGCTACATCCTCAGCAGGACTTTAACAAGGGCTTTGCAGAGGACAGAGTCCTTAGAGGTGAGTGAGAAAAAGCTATGCTACCATAAGCCAAATGCCATTTGAAGTGAGACAAGCTGGTTCTTTAGAGATCACCTTTGTGACCTACACTGACGAGGCTTTTCTAATAGAAAAAAATAACCTTAAGGAAGGATGAAGAAAAACGAGTCTCCTGGGAACAAGCAAGGGAAGACACAATCTGGAAGCACCTTACGTGTCTTGGGACAGCCCCGAATCCTTCACAGACACCCAAAAGCATATGCCACGCGCAGCGATGTGGTAGGACACTGGCTCCCAACAGAGGCCATCTGGGCCATCCAGCTCCAATCTTGCCCGTCCTGCTGTTGCTCAGACGTGGGGTTACAGCTTCCCCTCTTTGTGAGGAGGCTGAGCGCAATTCAGTTTCCAAGCTACATTACACAAATTTTCTGAGTGCATAAATTCTGCATTTTGTTAAAAGGATGCATTTGATTTATAGTAAGCTTAATACAAAAAGGAACCCCCATTATCTTAAGCCAATCACATTAATATCTACCATTAGCAATACCCTCCTAGCAATGAATTACATTCAGCGTCTGCATTTCACCTGCTGTAAAATCAGTGATGGGATGGAAGCGTGCCCATTTCCCCAGATCTGGCTCCAGCCTGCACCATCTGCATGGCGAGTGTAACACAAGAGTGAAAACATCCACCCCTGCCTTTGCTCAGCTAGGTTAGAGAAAGAAAAAAAAGCCAGACAACAAACGCCATCCAGCAAAATTGGAGAGATGAAACCGCTTCCTAAGCCCCTTCCACACAGCCGTCCCTGCAAGAGCAGAAAGTCAGAGAAAAGGAAGACGCACGAGTCACTAGAACAGGGTGCTCCAAGGCAAAACGATAAAATTTCATACCTTCCATAGTCTGCTTCATCTTTATCTTTTCTTCTGAAATATCATTAGTTTCAATCACCTGAAATAAATTTAATATATGAGATGTAAAACAGCCCTTTATCTGAAGATGAAAGCAAAGTTAACAACCAAAGCCCCGTCCAAAGCAGAAGTGTATCCGGTACCCCCAAGTTCGGATGTTTTACATCCTTCCTGAGGGGGCAACATGGGCTTTTGAGGAGTCAGTTCTATAGTTGGGCACTACTGAAGGCTAACGGGTACCATCTGGGAGTGTCTACACACAACGGGCAGCTGAGCACAATGGTGAGAGCCACCCGTGAGGGAAAAGACACGGGGCTTTCCCTGCAAGCTCTGGTTCCAGCTGTCTCACACGCAGAGTTTGTGCAGGGCGATGGAAGAGCTGCTCTCCTTTGGACCACTCTCCTGTGGTCAACCATGGCAAATACTCAGGTGCAAAATGCTCTTTAGCATTCAACTTGGGACCTAGACGACAAGTTCCTCAACTTCTGAAGAATCTAACTGTGCCAGAATTTACAAAACCAGTAATAAAACATTGATGCTGGTCTCTATAGAGGATTCTGCCTTTTCCCCATCCTCTTTTGTCTATATTGCAACAAAGAGCGTAAAGCCAGCAACCACAGAGCTCACGGCCAAGCTTTCCATCGCAGAAGCCACTATTCAGCCCTTCAAGCCTCTTCACGTCCAGCAGCCTTTGGTGGGCTGCTGTGGCCACCACCACTGAAAGCCCCGAAGTCAGTCCCCGAGAGCTTGAGTGGGCTGCAGGATGCCGCTAAGAGAAGCGGGAACACACCCAAAGGGGAAATACGCTGCCTGACGTACTTTTGGTACAGAAACACTACGTAACTGCCCTTTGGAAGCACAGTTGTGGTTCTCCCTTAAAGGTCTAGGACAGATAGCACCATTCGTAGTCACAAGACATCTGTTTGTTTAAAGTATTCGCATAGTTAATACTGCAGCCACATTAAATCAGCTAAGATACTTTAAAATAGAATTTGTCCTACAACGCTCAGAGGCTTTCACCCACGCATTTCTTCCCACATTTTCCTGATTTTAATCAATACATAGTTAAAATAATTATTTCAAGACTCCCTGGTTCTAACCCAATATCGGTGTCCCCCAGAGCCCTCACTTATTTAAAGGGCTCTGGAACAACCCTCCAGCTTCTTTTGCATTCATTCCTGTTTGAATATTGGCTATAACACGTGACATGTTGTAGTAACAACCCCCTTTTCCCAGGGCCCTGGCTGTGCCTATTGTTCATGACTGTCTTTACTAGACGAAACATGTTGAGCAGCCCTTGAAACACCATTAATGCTGTAGATTCCTTCTTGGGCTTTTGCCTCTCCTGCCCAGTGGAGCGTGCCTTTTTGCAGGCAGGAAGCTCTGACTTGGCCAACAGTAATTCATGGGCTTGAGTTCGCTGCCTAGAGGTGCAACAGGTTTCACCCCGATCGCCACGGGGCTGGTCACGTTGACAAATTAAACATGGGCATTGTATTCACTTCACTGGCACCTCAGTCTGGAACAGGGACTACATTGCCAGTGACAGATTTCAAATTAGTATTCTTAAAAGGTGCACATTTCATGGCTTATTTTTATTTTCTGCATCCCCAAGGGGACAAGTTGCAAGTTGGCTTTTTGCTCATTTCTCACGGAAAATGCAAACACAAACAGGGGTCCAGCCTAGAGCCACGAGTAGCAATCTCTGCCCTCACCCTAGTGAAATGCGCGTGCCACACCATGAAGGCAGGATGGCGTTCTGTCACAAGTAGTCAAAAAAATGAAGATTATGTAAAAAGACACAAAGGCCACAGAAAATTGACCTCTTTGTATTACTGCTGGTTTTATTCTAGCCTTCCCTGGGAGGTTCAAGATGCGCATTCAGTCAGGCATTTTATTTGCCCAGCCTGGTGCCATCCTGACTTGAAAGCAGCTCTTCCACTACAATCCTCAAAGTCATCACTTCCCTGTGTCTCTCGTATACGCTGCGAAGCCTCCCCACTGCCTCTGCCACGCTGCTGACCCCCACACCCCCACACCTCCCGCTCAGTTCCATCAGCTCAGCCCCCTGAGGCTCTCCAACCATGCTCCACATGCCGTGTCTCAGCACGGGCAATGACTCCTCTGCCACCCCGTCCCTCCATCTACCCCCAAGGGCCTCACTCAGTAATACACTACGGCTGTTGCAGCTCCCTGGAGGACAACAGCTGTATTGGAGAAATGATGCTTTTCCAGCTAAGAACGTTCTGCTTGCTCAGGATGAGAGCCCACCCTGACACGATAGCCCTATTCTGCTGCCACAGCACTCATCTGCCTTCAAGCCCAGATGTAGCCCACTTGCTTTTCTTGACTCTTATTTCCTCTAGTTGTGCCACTGTAGTGGCTTTTAAGGGTGGGAAGACACCTTCAGCATGGAGATGCAGTGTCGGAAAAGCGCTATCAATGAAAGGTAAAAACATCCGGATACTCTGAGGCATAAAAGCCTCAGAAAACCGCACAAGGCAGCAGCTGAGTGCTACTCCTAGGAGAGGTAACTAACAGTGATGATAAACAAGCAAAACGACCCAGAAGTCGTACATTTGCGTGCTGAGAAGGATGCAGGGCCTCCATGGACTGCAGCTTGTTCTCTAAGACAAGCACTTTTTCCTGCAATCTGTGGATCTCCTGTTTGCTCTGGGCTTCTGTTTTCTGTAACGTTTCATAGTCCAACATCTTCTTCTCAGCCAAAGAAATCTGCTCTTTCAAGAAAGCTATCGCTTGTGTCTGATCTGTATATTCACTGTGAAGTTTCTCCAGTTCGTGCACCCTCAGCTCAGCATCTCGACACTTGTCCTTCGCATCTTGGAGCTCAAGAAGGTGCTGATTGCTTTTGGTTTCCAGTTGCATTTTCCAGTTGCTGTTGCTTTTTTCTACTTCATCCTCAGCCTCCTGCAACTTCAGTTTGAGACTCTCTTTCTCCTTTATATGAACAGCCGTCTCAATGTCATGCTTGGCTTTCAGGTTCTCCAACTCAAGCTGGTGCTCCATCTTTATACTCTCCACCACCGCCTTCAGTTCCACGATCTCCTTGTGCTGGGTGTCGGGGCCTGTATTTAATGTGGCTTTCAGATCCTCCAGAGACTTCTGGTGGTCAGAAGCTAACGTGTCCAACTTGGACTTCCAGTTGTCCATGAGCCCCATGTTCTCATTAGTGGCTTGCTGAACTTTATGCTTTAGGTCAACGATTTCCTGCGAGTACTTCTCATTGACAGATTTCAGCTTCTCCATCTCCTGCTGGTACTTCTTTAATGTCTTCTCGTACTTCTCCTTCAGCTGGCTGCTCTCCTTCTGATGCTCCTTGTTGGCAGACAGCAGCTGATCTCGTAGACGAAGGGCCTCTGACTGCAAGCCGAGGTTATGCTCGGGGGTCTCTGCTTGGTGAGAGCTCCAGAGGCACTGCCGAAGCTCATCCACCTCGCTACGCATGAGGCTCAGCTCCTCCTCCAGCTGCAGGATTCTGGACTTCTCTGCTACCGTGGTTAACTGCAACACGACAGAGAAGACAAAGTCAGTCCCCACCTCTCATCGCTGCATCCTGCCTGTTAGCACGTGCGCTCCAGTGGAAGTAAATCCGAAGTACATTAGTCAAAGTTCAAATAAACAGGAAAAGAATACCCAGCACCCTCCAATCTGAGTACAGTTTTGCACCAGGGTAACCATCACACCAGTAGCTCTAACAGTTATTACGTCTTTGTGCCAATTGCAATTTGCTTTTTCTAATACGAACCTCTCATTTTCCACAGGGAAACACACATCTTCGAAACAACCCTCGAAATTCGCTGGAGAGCAACAGTGGTTTATGAAAAATAATGTCCTGAAAGGGCATTATATTTCCAGACCAGGCATCTTGCCAGGTGATGCACGGAGGAAACGTGACTGCACATGCAGGAATGTCACAGGCATTGAAACCAGCATTAAGCATATCGTGTTTCCTTTATTGCTCAATCCTCTGCCTACAGACCTCTCCTCTGCACGGCAATTTGTTTACCCTGGTGTAAAAAGGAAAAGGGATTTTTACACGAGTAACTGTTAGAGTTTATTAGCAAAGTAAAAATAACGTAGAAGGCTAGAGGATGCAAAGCAATAAATCTGGCCATGGTTAACATTGAGCATAAGGGCTATGGATCGATGCCTTACGATCTGAATGTAACCTGACAGGGCTGAACTACCTGCTAGTCACAGGGAGCTCAGGGGGCTGCAGCTATGGATGGAGAAGAGGAGGTTTGACGAGATGAAATATTAAGAAAAGGCAGAAGAAACAAGGAAACCAAGCCGGAAGACAAGTGATCGATTCCATTTCATTCCAATTGCCATTCCCCCCGCTGACCATCAGCCCTGGAGGCTGGGTGGTTTTTATTTTAGGCGGGCAAGGAGGCATTCAAACTGTTTAGCCCTTTTGGAGAACCTCCCGTTTGTGTTTTCTACAGCTCCAGCAAACCCACTGGGGAGGAGCAGGCTCACTGCAGGCCAGTTTGATGCTTCCCACGCCACACCAGCATGAAAAAGCCCTTCCCGCATCTGACTGCTTTTGGGTTTGGGTGCGTTGTTCGTTTGGGCAACCTGTGCTGCTGCAGGCCCGGCCAAGGGACCTGCACCAGTCCACCCGCACTCACCAGTATGTTCCATTTCAGACAGCAGCTCCCACAGCTGGAGGGAGGACAAAGGGAACGCTGATTGCAATGTTATTTCCCATTACAGCCCGGGGGAGCCTCGAGGCAGAATGAATTGTGCAGCAGGGTGCAGGTATTATTTGGGCATGTTAACTGAGAGATGAGTTGTGAAGAGCTCATGTGTCAAATGGTGGCATGGGGCAGAGAAGCAAACTCAATCTGAGAAACAAGTCCCCACAGGAGAAGCAAAGCTAAAAATTATGTTGTACCACCATTTCCAGGAGGGAGAGCAAAGGAAAAACCAAACAAAATAAATCAGGGAAGCCTAAATCCAAGCCAAAACCCAATCAACCCCACAAACCAAATTAAAAAAGAAACCCAAAGCAAGGCGTCATGAGCATCAACGCAGGGGGCAAGCGCGCTGTTCCGCAGGCAGGGCAAGAGGGGGTCGATTACCCTGGTGTCCTCTAATTCTCTGAGGAGTTTTTCAGCCTGTGCCTTCTCAAACAGCAGGCTCTGCTCGAGCTCCCGTATTCGGGCATGCTCCAACTGCGTCTGAGTCTGGTCACACATAGGGAAAAAAGAACAGCGGAGATGGGAAAAGGGGAAGGGGGAGAGAGAGAGAAAGGAAAGAGGGAAAAGAGAGGGAAAGAGAAGGCTGCAACATCATCTTCAGTGTACAAGACAAGGAAAGGCAGTTCACAACAGGAGGAGAAAAAAGATCCAAACAAGCAGGAAAAAATCCAACCAAACAGAAAACGGTCACTACGGGATTTTACATGGTACTCGGAGTGGCTATTCACAAGAGAATGGAATCTGTGATGGGAAAACATCCCCCGACATTAGCGTTTTCCTGCAGCAAGACTATACCGAAGACACTTCCTAAACGGCAAAGCTCCCACCGCTGCAGACCACCAGCACAAGACCTTTGCATCGCATCAGAGAGTGCAAAGACCTCGCAGTGGTTCTCCGCGCCTCTGCTCCAGAGGAGTCACAAGGCAGACTGAAAAGAGTTGGAAGTTCCCATCCTCTTTTTGCTCCAGAGACAGCTTGAGCCCTGCTCTAGGTGGGGAAAAACAGCAGGTCATACTGTACACAGCACGTCGCTAAACCAAAAATCCACTGCACTGAAAGCAAATCAAGGAAATTTAGGTACCAAACTAACTGTTGTATAAACCAGACCTTTCGGTTTGAATAGGGCTGCTCTGAATTTCAAAGTGATTTTTGCACGCTAAGACTCTAACAGCCTCGTACCCAAACCAGAACCATATTTTTGTTTGGTTTTGCTTTTTTGTTTTTTAAATAGATAGGTAAATTAAGCACAAGAAGTTTACGCAACCTGCCAAATCCAGGAGCATCAACTCAGGGCATTGCTTCGGTGCCCTTTGCTTTTAAGGTGGAAGTACCATATAGCTGCACTTGGTGGCAAACCTCAGGACTTTATAACGACCACTGTAATATCATGTAAAATTTCCCATAAATAAAAGAGGGGAGGAGACATGGGAAAATGCATGCCGACTCTGGCCTTCACATTTTTTTAGCTTACGAAATCAACATTTTCCTTTGAATTAAACTGGACCTACCAAAAACCAAACAAACCTTATCAGAACTTTTTTTTTTTTTTTTAAACACCCCCATTTTCTGCCCTTCGTTTTACATATAATTATTTGCTTCCCCCTCTTTCTATTGGAACTAGTTTTAGGTATTTTCTGCCCTTTCCTACAATAAAGCAAGCTTTGATTAGTTATGTTCAAACAATGGAAACCGAAGTTTATAAAAATACATGTTTTCTCTTATGGCTTGAAAGTTACCATTATATATAAAATTATATATCTATTCACAGATGGTCAAGATCTCAACTGCCAGTATATTCAGACTACTCTGTTATTTTATGTGGTCTGTTTGACCCCTGAAGGAGGAAAAAAAGGTGTGGTCTCAATAACCCAAACATTATCAAAGACCCCAAATAATATCACTGAAGTGCAAAAGTGGGCAACCTAATAAGAAAAATAAAGAAATTTAATTTTGTACTGAGTGGCTTCTCCCACTCTCTGCAAAGCTCAAGGATGCGCATCTCAAGATGGAGCTCCAGACTTGATTCGATTTAAGGGGATAATTATTCCACTGATACCAATGATTTTTTCCTCAATTTACACTAGTGCAAAAACCCCAAGTGAAATGCAGCAACAAAAACTCTTGAAGTTACCTTAACTGGTGGCAGCATGTCAGATATTGGCTACCTGAAGATGCTGACCTATTACAAAACCAATCTCTGAATTTCTCAAAGAAACTCTCTCAAGACTCCTGAGGTTGACACTCAGGTTCCCAGCCAAGCTTGCTCACTATCTACCAATCCTCCTTTTTTCCAAGTCTGGAAAAACACATGAAAATAGAGGAGAAAAATTAATCAACGAAGAAAGAGACATCAGCCGTTTTACAGTCCTTAAAGGTAGCTTCACTGAAGATCGCATCAATTTTTATTTTATGCGAACTGGTTTGCTTAGCCAGTGTGACTCAGAGCCTCAAATCCAAAGTTTTTCTGCACTGTGAGGAAGTTCAGATCTGAATTTTAGACTTACTTCTTGCTATTAGCCTTAAATTACTATTCACAAATCACAAACTGATTTCCCACTGGTGTTCAAGGTACGAGGTAGGTTCCAGGAGATGAGCATGAGATAGTTCCTTGAAGAGGTTAATATTTCGTACAACAACACAGTCTGCCATCATTAAAAGCCTTTCTTAGAAGGTTTTGTTTTCCTGCAGTTATTCTTTGCCTTCCAAAGCACTATGGCACCAGCATTGCCCACCAGGATCAAAAATGGGTTAAATTCACAACTACATTTCAAGGCTAAATCCCCAGTTCGTCCTTCTTCATCAGAGTTCCAAAAACTGGACCCACATCTCCAGGCTTCAGACACATTGATTTCTTTGACCAAAGAGCGTCTAGTTATGCCACCTGACACACTCAACACCCAAGAGTCCCAGTTTTGTTCAAAAACTACATGATATTACAAGAAATACCATGGGATTTAGCCTAGCCCTCAGCAGAAACCCTAGATCCAGGGACCACAGAGGAGATAATCTTTTCTTACCACCGTGACTGTTACTGGCTGTGAAGTGCAAGATAAACATCCTCCTCTGAGTACTCAGAAGGCGGCTGTTGACCACAGGAGGGGAGGCAGCTGTCACTGGGTTTTGCTTTTGGCATTTGGGTGGTTCGTTGAGCTCTAGCTGGGGACGCCAAGGGCTGTGCTAGCAGCCACTGGTTGACTTTGTTGTGATTGTACAGGAAGAATACCAGGGACAACCATTTCCCAGGAAACATACTGCAACACAAAGAAGCACTTATCCCCCTGATTTCCAATACGAGATTTTTTTCTTTGAGTGAGTTACTTGCTTCTGGAAATCCTAACTGTCTCCCGCACAAAGCAGGAAGGTGAGAGTTAACTCCAGTGGGTCAATCATTCAGTCTGAGCATCCAAATTAGACAGGACAGACTGTAAAAACTGACCACAGCAAAGCCCTCTTATCGTGTCTGTGCTGTCACTGGTGTTGGACCTGCAGAACATCCCAGTTCTCTGGATCGCAGGAAACCAAGCTGCTCCATGACTCTTTCCTAAGATTTGTTCTTCTGCACAGACAAACACGGAAGTGGGGACGGGCCCCTGGCAGCCTGCAAGGAGCTTGGCTACATCCCCATTGCAAAGCAACTCCTTCCCAGCCCAAATGAAGGTCACATCTACCCTCAGTTTGGGACCTGCAGTCATTGGAGCACTTATGTCACAGCAACCTACCATCTTCCTAAAACATCGAGGCTTTTTTTTTTAAAATATATTTAAATATACCTGCTAACTAACCCCGGTCCCATCGCCATTACTCCCTGGCCAGGCTTAAATACTTAGGCGGGGGCAATTCACTGCTGTCAAAGGGAGTGATGGAGCAATCACCCTTCTCTAAAGCACTGGGGAAACCTACCATCTAAGCTGAGCAATCAACAGAAACCTGATTTTGCACCCACACGCTAGGCAGAAACTGCTGTCTTTTAGTGGAGGTCAGCTATCGGCACATTGCTGATTGATACCCTGTCAAACACATAACTCTGCTTCAGCTTCTGGAGAAAGAGGAGAGGTTTATGCCAAGAAGGTCAAAGCCATAGCAACATACTCCATTGCCTAGTTTTCCCATTTTCCTGGGCTTCTATTGGTATGACCCAGAGTGAAGCACAGGAGCTGGTCCCTTGACATTTCTGGCTGTTACTAACCTCGCACTCTAGCTAGAGGTAAGGGAAACTCCCAATTGACACATGCAGAGCAGAGCCTTGCATTCACAGAAATATTTTCTTTTTCTCCCCCCCCCCATCCCGAGAAAAGCCTGCCACTCATCAAGTGCAAGCTCCCATCAGTTTGTACAATATTCACTGCAACAGCATCGCCCTGAGCACCAGCCCTTCCCAATGAAAGGGTATCCCAGTGTCAAAGCCCGCGCTGGTGGGCAGAGGACTCCAGACGAGGATACCGCAGGTCAAACAATACACAGCGTTTCAGCTGGACCAGAACAGCATCTGCCTGGGAGACCGTCCGCGCCAATGAACTGCTACTAACAGGGCTCTGCAGGGACAGCGACTGAGCAGACAAGTAATTTCTACAGTGGAAAAACGTATGTTGAAACGCATTTCGGTACAGTCGGATTTTAACACAGCTTGGCAACTAATGGCGACTTTTAAAGCCAGGCTGGCTGCGTGTGATTAATTCTAGGCAGCTCCTAGCATTATTAGTCACTGGGCAACATACCAAAGAATAATCTTCACGGTTTATACCACGGTGTTCACGGCAGGTCCGAAACCATCAATGCAGAGAAAGCATTGTTTAGAGTTGAGCAGAAGGTGGCAGAAATTACTCAAGTGAGGCCCCACATGCAATTTCAGGTTTTGACCCCACATTTTGGTAAGGGTGTTAGGAATTACCTCTAGATCCCCCTTTGTGATGGATTCTTCCTCCACACGAAACTGCAAATCCTCCACTTTCCTGGGGAGGGGAAAAGAGACAAATAGCAATCGGTAACGCTCAGATCAGCATCCCATTCCTACGCAGCCATTGCACATGGGCCTCCCCTGCACAACCAAAGTCTGAGAGGAGACAAATACAGTCAACATTTGTGTACAAAGAGCTCAGCAGAAGCTAAACAGCAAGAATCATGGAACGGTTTGGGTTGGAAGGGGCCTTAAAGATCATCTCGTTCCACCCCCCTGCCCTGGGCAGGGACACCTCCCACCAGCCCAGGTGGCTCCAAGCCCCGTCCAACCTGGCCTTGAACCCCTCCAGGGATGGGGCAGCCGCAGCTTCTCTGGGCAACCTGGGCCAGGGGCTCACCCCCCTCACAGCAAACAATTTCTGCCTCAGATCTCATCTCAGTCTCCCCTCTTGCAGTTTAAAACTGTTCCCCCTCATCCTATTACTCCGCTCCCTGATCAAGAGCCCCTCCCCAAATTGTCTTGCTCCCCATGGAGCAAGACAGTTAATAAGGAAGTTTTCCACATCAGAAACATTTGTCTTCATGTAAAGTCCATGCTCGCAGACGTGCTGGTTCTGCTGCGCCACCTCTCAGCAAGCACAACTGCTCTTCACCCACACTGGGATCCTGAAAACATGAAAGCCACAACTGGGTTTCGCTGGTTTTCTGTTCTGTTATCCTGCAGCTGAGCACTGGGCAATTCCTGTGCCGAACACACAGGGTCCATACAAATATTCCATGGGAATTGGAGCCTCTGCCTTCTTAGCAGAGGGTGGGAAATGGTTAATGGTTCCACAACATGGAAACGGTGAGCTACCCTGGCAGAAAAGCCTTCACCAGAGATTGTACGGGCCAGTCATGCATAAATGCACATAAAGCCAAGCACACAAACGCAGACATGCCCAGGACCCTCTTTTGCAAAGTCTGAAGAGCAAATCCAGTAATGATAACAAAATAATTCAATCTTCTGCTAACCTCACTCCTCTTTGTTCTCTTTACTGATTTAAAAATAAGGCAATAATGAGGATGTTGAGCTGGTAGCCAGATGTAAGGACTCTGATTCCATTACAGATAAAAATAGCTGTGAGTGTACATATCTAACTTCATAAACAAGCTTCCTTGTCTAAACCTCCTCTAATTAGAGGAGGCATCTGTTGATATTTAGGAAAGAACTCAGCTGTCTTGGGTTAAAGGGCCTCCTGGAGCTGGGAAAGTGAGCTGCCTACCAGGGGAACGGAGAGACTTGTGCACGAAAGAACAATTCATCCTCAGGAGGGGCATCATTCAATTGATACCAACACTGGTTTTGGTTACTTAATACTCAGAAATGTCTTTCTATTCCCACTGAAAAATTTAATTATACAGAGCAACTGGACTCCAAGAATGACAAGTAGATCTTCACTCTTATCCAGAGAGGAAATGTATGCATCTTCATACGTACATGGATGGGGCCTCTGGGATGTGGGGAGACGATCAATCACACTACGGTAAGGCTGTACTCCAGTTTGATTTCCCTTCCGCAGAAGGAACGTCCTTAAGATCAGCACATCACAAATAGAGGGGAAAGAAGTGGTTTTTAGCAAAGCCAGGTTGTAGAGAAAGGTTAGGGCTCTGGGATGGCCCAGCCCGCACAGTTCTGTTTATCATCCACGACTGCTATTTTAATACCGTATCCTTAGCCAAGGACACCTGAAGGCAACGCTTTGTCACTGTTCACACCCTTGCTGTGAGTTAAATCCACCTTTACGGAGTAGTTCCCTTTTACACAGCGACACAGCTGAGTTTGGTCAGGGTATCAAATCTCAGAGTAACTGATGTTACTGGAGCCCTTCGTTCCTTCAGGCAAATAATGACGCTTCTCCCTGCTTCGTGTTGGGAACCAAACAGGGATATGGTTGAAAACCCTCCCTAACTTCACTGCACAGCTGGAGACCGAGACTATTTGGCCTTCTTCTAGCAGTGGTAGATCAACTGTTGGCCACCATTGTATGGTCAGCGCAACACTTGCCATGGTCAAATGCTGCTGGACCTGCAAATAGCCTGTCAAATATTTATCAGGGTCATCACAGAAGTGCCAGAACTTATAGCCTTGATCAGGAATGGAAGCTGATGGTGGTTTTGTTGTTTTTTGGTGGTGGTGGTTTTGGTTTTGTTTTTTTTTTTTTTTTCCTTAAAGAGTGCTACACGCATTTGGCAGGAAAGCACATGAAATCATGAAACTCCTTTTGTCAACAAAACAGGGCTGCCCCTAGCCCAGGTGGGACCTGCCCTGGCTGGATGTTTGTCTTCTGCCTTCCAGTTGCATTGCAACAGCTGGGCAGGATCAGCTGAGCACATTCAAAAAACCCGAGACTGCTCACGTCACAAAAACTATCTCACTGCAACGCCACCGAATGCTACAGCATTGAGTCTCCTCTAAGAGCCATAAGACACAGGAGCGCACAAGACTAACTGGAAAGACTTCACTGCTCAGTTGTGATTAGCAGCAGTTTGTCGGCAAACAGGGGCAGCCACAGTACTGGCCTGCCCAACCCTAGACAAGAGTCACAGCAGACACGTAACTGCAGCAAAATTGTTCTAAACTTCCCGCTACCTGAAGCGGCACACCCCTTCCCCACTTGCAGACAGACCACAGTGGCCAGGAGAGCGAGACACACAATGTTTGAAGAACTGGAAGACATCCAAAGATGACTTTCCCAGTCACTTTCTTCTCCTTAGAGCCAGTGAACAAAGTTCTTGGGCGAGAGCCTCATCTCCCCCGTGACTTCACCTCCTCCACACCCATCCACTCCTGCTTTACCTCTTCTCCTCTTCCAGCTGGTTCAACAGCTCAATCTTCTCCTTCTGCATCCCATCCACCAGGGCTCGTGCTCGCTGGAGGTTTCCTTCTGCCTCTGTGACGTACTGCAGTATAAAAAGAGCCCGAGCCACAAAAGTTAACAATGTCTGAAGTACAGGGTTGTTTAAAAAAAGGATCAGAACAAGGGAACAGAAGGTTTTGATGATCTGTTTCAGAGGATGCTATGGTAAAAAGGTAGATTTTCCAAAGAGCCCAATATGTAGGTATCAAAAAGAAAAAAAAATTGCTCAATCTCCAGCAGATTAAAATTTGATCCATGCTTTAGTGCCTCCCTGACCTGAGCCCTCTGGAGAACCCAGGTCTGATTAAGAGTTAAGAACTTGAGGCCTGAATGGTTTTGAAAATCTGGTCTGGGGTTACCAGGTGCAATTCAGCCCCGGGCATGAAGCAAGAGAGATATTTCAGACTGGCGTTAATTCATTTGTTACTGGTAATTACTGGGAAATACCATACACAAGGAAGATGTCAGCTTGCAGTTGATTTGCCAATTTTTCCTGCATTTCTGACAGGCTTCCGTGACCCACCACACAAAGATATACGGTGCCATCCCTGCTCCCTAGTAGCTGACTGGGGCTTATAAACATGAGCAAGGAATTTAGGGCTAGAATAGTCATTGAAGAGCCACGTACTGATGAATAGCAAACACATATCTCCTTTCTTTAAACATCCAAGTGCATAAACTATCATTTGCATAAATGCTTGTGCAAAAAAACCCTAATGTGATCAGCCTGTTTTCCTTACAGATCTGACTGCATTAATGGGATCAAAAAATCCACTCTGGCAGGAAAGCAGTGACACACGAACTGAGCTGATGTTCTCAGCAGTGTCCGATAGCATCAGAAAACCCCACTGCAATGCAGTCACAGCCGAGGCCAGACTGGGTGGCCAAGGGGAACAAGTTTGCCCTACACTTGCATTTCAGCATTCAAACGTATTGATCCACCAGACACAAACTATCTGCTGTCCTTTTCCTGGCACAGCACTTTTTAAGCTCCTGGCTTGGGGCAGAGCGAGCACACGTTCCACTGGCAGGAGCGGGGAAAGAGACTCAGCTTAAACCCACCGCGCAGGAAGCTATCTCCACATGAAAGACAGAAATTCAGAGCCCAGGTTTCACATCAGGTAGCTAAACACAGCTAATATTATTATGATCTGAAACTTTCAGAGGATGACAGATATTTGCATGCTGGCAATAAAGCCACACCACCTCCTACCTGCTCATGTTGGGCCTTCATGATGGCAATCTCTTTCTCCACCTCACAGATGTGGCTGGTGGCTTTGGCAACCTCAGCCCTCTCCAGGTCACGTTCTGCCAGTAGCTGTTCAATGTGCTGCTGCTTCTCCTTCAGTGCCTCCTGGAGAGCAGTGGTGCCAGAGATTTTTCGGGCATATCGAGAAGAGGTCTCTGTCAGCTGGAAAAAGAGTTAAAGAGAGACAGGGGTAAAGCTATGTCTTTTCCAGTCTAGAGCAGCTTAAAGTCCCCTGTAAAATCCGGAATGCAGCTCACCTACTGATCCTGGAGTGGTTTGGGCTGGAAGGGGCCTTAAAGCCCACCCAGTGCCCCCCCCTGCCCTGGGCAGGAACACCTCCCACCAGCCCAGGTTGCTCCAAGCCCCGTCCAACCTGGCCTTGAACCCCTCCAGGGATGGGGCAGCCACAGCTTCTCTGGGCAGCCTGGGCCAGGGGCTCACCGCCCTCAAAGTAAAGAATTTCTTCCTGAGATCTCATCTAAATCTCCCTGCATCGTTTATTAGGTTATACAGAGCTGCAGTTCCAGCTCTGGACCCAACAGGTGGGGTTAATAAGTCTACAAAACACCTGGACACTGCTTGCAAGCTCAATAGCTCTGCTATGCTGCAATGAAAGGACTATTTCCCAAAGGACAGGACATGGGGTGGGAACTGGATCAGGAAAGACTATCATGTATTGTATCATCTGCCTTCATAAACGTACTTTGATGACCCGCAGCGGTGCAGTCCCAAACAATGAGCTCAGCTAGGAGGACTGATCTCAGCTGGAGACTGGTATGGGCTAGTTGGATCCACTCCCAGTGATGGATACTGCACCCTCGTCCCCAGCCAAGACGACTGCAGGTGCTATGCAGCGCACACTACGGCAGTCAGAGCCCTGAATAATATTGCTGCCTGCTCTGGATCCACCTTCTTGAGTCCCTTCCAAAGCACATGGCATGTGATCCAGGACAGTGTCACCCCTCCACAGTAAAACACAGTCATTGCAGGAGCTTTCTCATAGCTGTTCAACACAGCAGCACGCTGCTACACAACCACACAGGACAAGAAACAATGGCATTTTTCTTCAGGGATCCTACATAAAGCCTGATCTGATAGCGGAGCTGAGATTTGTCCCATTGCAAATAGCAGTTCGGGCTCTTTAATGGTCACAAACGCTCAGTGTTTCCTACAACTCTTGTGTCTGTGGGGGAGTCCTGTTTGTAAGGTGGGTAACAGAATTCCACACTGCACTCCCCTCATCTCACTGACGGTGAAGGAGCAGCTGCTGAAACAGAACCCCAACCCTCCTACTTCCTAGAGCCGGGTCACGGCAGACGGGGACCGAGGCTGCGGAGTCTGTAGAAAGAGCCACTTACCAGCCCGCTGCGGCTGGGCCTGCCCCCGACAGACGATGCCACAGAGCTGACAGAGCTGATGGAGGAGCTGCTGGGGCTGTGGGTTAAGGCAGACACTCCCATGGCCATTCGTTTGCTCTTCTTTGCCTTGGCGGGGCTGGTTGACGGGAACCCGATCCGGATCACCTTGTGGATGGGAGCAAAGAGGCCAAACTTGGGAGGGCACTGAAAATACCTGTAATACAGGAGACGCACCAAGTCAGAAGCAGTAGAGCATCCGTCTCGCCCAAGCCTCGCAGAATTGCATTGCTAAGCAATATGCGATCCTGGCCCTCAGCCCATCTCTTGGTGCTTTGCTGTGACACTGTTCCCCGCATACAAGCGGCTGGATTATTATCCTTTCCTGCTCCTTAAGAGTAGTGGTAATGTCCACGTTTTCACTTGTGGTGCTTATGCAGGGAAATCCGAGATAATTGCCACATCCTAGTTGCTGCACACTTTGATGAGATGCCAGGAAAGACCCATCTGGTGGCGTGGACAGCACAAAGATCCCAGTGCATAAACGCAGCGAGAGCACACACTCTCCTTCCTTACACCAACAAACCGGCCTTCCCAAAACACGCGTGTGTGCTCTACCCTGCTTTGCAAGAAAGTCACAGAGCAAAGTGTGTTGAGTAAAAAGGTCTGTGTAACGCAGTTCCCAAGACAGAAGGGGAAGATGGCAGCTCCTAACTTTGAAGCTAAAAATACCACTACAGCAAACTCCACTGCGTGCCATCTCCTCTGTGCGGCAGAGAAAGAGAAACTGGTTCCCATGCAAACAAACTTAGAAAGAAGCAAGCATAAAAAACGGGAGGATCAGATAATTACGACGCAAGCTCTTTTCCGCAATTGCAGTGAGCCTGATGATTATGTCTCTCTGGAGCCCTCTTTCAAAACACGAATGAGCCAAAGCCCACAGTGTCAAACCTTGGAAACTCCTTCAGAGCTTGGGCCGACCAGCTCAAGACAGGGTTTATCTCCGGCTGGCCAGCTGCACTGCAGCAAGTAAAACCAGATCATCTCCAGGCATCGCATCCCCTCGTTTGAAGGGAGGAGTCAATAAAAAACTGTCTCCATCAGGAGTTCTTTCTCAAAGGCTTCACAGCAAGGTTAGGGGAAAATACTAGGCCATATAAGAGTCTGTCTTATGTTAACACAAAAAACAGGTCCTTATGAATAAATGACACAAACTCAGCTTTGCTAGCACAGGTCCCTCCAGCTGTGAGCAGCTGCTTCCCCAATTCCCTTTTATTTTTGGGTGCTGGCAGCCACACGGCTGTGTCACGGGCGGATCTCTGTGTGCTTGGGAGGCCAGAGAACAGCCTGATCTCCAGCCAGATGAGAAAGTGATTCATTTCAAACATCTGCTCAGGACCAAGGGTTTTTTTATAACAATCTTTAAGAAAACAAAACCAAACCCTCTACAGTCCAAAATCACTTCGCCCCCTCGGCTTGCTGTTAGCACAGGCTCTTGGGTTTGGAAAGCCATACCGCAGGTTAACCTTACTATGGAACAGAGACCCAAGGAAGAAAATCAGCCTGACCTCTTGCAAACCAGCCAAAACCCTGCTCAGCGTCGTATCCTCAAACTGAAGAAGGCACAGCCCCTTCCTCAGGTGGGGGCACAGACTGGTACTTGTGGTACAATGACAAAGTCCCTCAAAAGCCCCCCGGCAGCTCTTTGCAAGTCCAGACTTGCATCATGCTGCATCTGCTCATTTTCTTTCATTCCAGACTGGAAGCGGTTGCAATTAACTTTTACAGTTCAGAAGCAGAAATTGGATCCAGAACACTTGGCAGCAAAGGAAAAAAAAAAAAATCTGCCTGAAAATCAAGAGCTGCTCTCAGTGAGTGCTAAGGAGCTCTGTACCCACATTACAGAAGCGAAACACGGAAGGAAAAGTGGCATTGTGATGGCAATGCAAGCTGCAGGTGGGAAACCGCACAGGACATTTTGAAAGAGATAAAAAACCCAAATCTTCAGTGTCCAAGGCCTGTAGCTGATGTGTTTTAGACTATGCGAAAGCAAAGGCATGAATACGGGCAAAGATTCCCGTAGGAGCAGAGGCAGAGAAGGAAGAACGGTAAACATGCAAGTAAAAGTTAATATACCAGAAATGAGTAAGTGGAACTTGTTTGGCTTTGGGGATAGGAAACCAAAAAACCACACCAGCATCTCTCTAGTCTCCTACGCAGACAGGAAAGCAGACGCAACAAACCCCAGTGTCTCAGCAGCACCCATTTGATGTAGGGAGAGGGGATCACTACCACAAAATCCTTCTCTCGGGCACTGCTACTGAACCACAGCCTGCGGGCAGCCTCCACCACAAGCTGCTCAGAAAATCCTGGCCTTCATCCTTCCCTGGATGCACAACCAGACCTGGATGCCCTTCCTGAACCTGCAGGAGAATCACAGCGACCCTCCTCAAATTTCAGGTGATTCATCACTGACTCAGCTGGAGAACTTACAACAGCAGAGATGGTGACAGAGTCCTTCGCTCGCTCATTTGCCCACGTGTTTGCTCTCCTACTTCCACTAACCTCCGCTGTCTCCATTTGCTGCTTTGGACCCGACTCTCCTGCCGTGGCAGACGGCTTCTGCAGCAGCAAGCACTGGTCTCAGGCAGCCAGGCGAAGGATGCTCACTAGATGGCAACCACCACCAAAGCAGAGAGACTCGTAAGCCCTGGGCACCTCTGCCCAAACTGATAACAGGGCCAAGTGCAGGCTGCTGCACGTGGGTCGGGGCAATCCCAGGCACAAATCCAGGCTGGGCAGACAACGGATTGAGGGCAGCCCTGAGGAGAACTTTGGGATGTTGGTTGATGAGAAGCTCAACACAAGCCAGTGATGTGCGCTGGCAGCCCAGAAAGCCACCTGNTGGAGCAGGGAGGGGAGCCGTGGGACGAGGGGGAACGGTTTCAAACTGGAAAAGGGGAGGTTTAGGTGAGATCTGAGGCAGAAATTGTTTGCTGTGAGGGGGGTGAGCCCCTGGCCCAGGTTGCCCAGAGAAGCTGTGGCTGCCCCATCCCTGGAGGGGTTCAAGGCCAGGTTGGACGGGGCTTGGAGCAACCTGGTCTGGTGGGAGGTGTCCCTGCCCAGGGCAGGGGGGAACGGGGTGGGCTTTAAGGCCCCTTCCAACTCTAACCAATCTATAATTCTGGCAGGACAAGCTCAGGGCAGTATCAGGAAGCCCATGCGGCAGTGGCAGACTCGGGGGAGACTGCCTGAGGGGCGTCTGCCCTCAGAGGGAATCAGTTTTACTATGTTGGCTTCTCCTCCAATACCCTGCTGTTGAAATCAGCACGTGCTATAGGAAAATCAGAAGACTGGATGAAGGCTCAAAGGACAAACAGGGACAATGCTGCATCCAGATCCTTGGTGGACAGTGAGCCCACGTGTATCACTGCTTTAATGGCAAGTATCCGTTATTGATAGAAGATTTACAAAATCAGCCTGGATGCAAAAGGCAGGGATGTCTTACAGACTTCCCTCAATTTCCCCGTTTAATCCAAAACTCTTAATTTGCTCCTGCTCCCCAATCCCTACGGTGGGCCTCAATTTTTCCTGCTCTTGATAAAGTGTGAAACAAAAGAGAAGCCTTGCAGACAGGGCATGTACCATAACAACTTCAGCCAAGATGCAGCAGTTTCAGAAGATAAATGACTTCCAAAAGTTGGATTTTCAAAACACAGCAACAGAGGCGTGAGGACGAGAGGCAGAGTGTGCACCCTTTCACTCACATTTGCCTTCCACACCTTCCACACGCACAGAGACCATAACTCATTTCTGAGCACCCTGAAGATTAAGCTTAGAGATAACTTACAGTGTATGATAAGGAAAGCAGGGGCTTGGATTCTCTCCATGAATTATTATTATTATTCTCTACCATCCTAGTTCTTTTCTTTTGAGAAGGCTGGAACTCAGCCTCTGCTGCCAATCATTTCCTGCTTTCTTGTCCTGACATTGAACAAGGCAGCGTTTCTGTTATTTTAAATGAAAACACATGGCTACTGACCCAACACAAGAAACATTTATTACACAACCTGAGATCTAACAAGGGAGGAACTCTCAGCTCTTCAGTTTCAAAGCTAAATCTCACCTCTAACGCAAGATTCCCTTAAGCTCCAAGAAATCAACAGTATTTCCCACTGAAGGAACTCGTGAAGGATGAGGAATCAGTTCCACCTGTATCTGAAGCAGGGTCAAAGTGCTGCTGTATAATTCAGATTTGAACATCCCCAAGCTCACCATCTGAGCCTGGGGGTCATTCCCTTCTCTAACGTCCACATGAACAGAAACAGGTTCCCAGCAAGCCTGAAAGATGTCCCTGCCTAGTTTTATGGACACTGATAAGGGCTTTTTTTTTTAAAAAAAAGAAAACAGTGGAGGTGCCTATGGAGTCAGAGGTGGTATGATCAATCAGCAGGTAGCTGTCATACTACAGAATTAGTACAAGGACAGACAATGACCACCAGTTGTTCTTTTAGATCTCTGGAAATATGCTCCCAGAAAGAATAGAACAAGCAACATTAAACTGAGGGGAAAAAAGAGAGTCAAACCTTTATCTTCTATAGTTCTGACAGGGTGAATTAGAGCACAAGCAGCAAGTTTATGAAGGGCACGTATAGTAGAAAGCAGAGGTAATGCATTCACAGAATCAATTTTAGCAAAAATTAAGTCCCACCATAAGTCATCTTCTCTCCCTACTCTCTCCTGTTTCCTGAAATCACTCAGGTTGCTTCTTTATAGACCTTATCTGATCCTGCTTTGAAATGCTCCAGCGATGAGGTTTCTATTCTCTTCCTGCAAAGCTAGCCCAAAGCTTAAGCGACTCCAAACTGGACTCTTCCTCCCAAGACACAACATCCAACCAAACACAGCCACACGCAGCCCTGAGTCCTCCCCCCAGGTCCATGTGGCCCCCGGCCGCCCTAGGAGGTGTGTAGGGCCCCACGTGCCCCAGGCCTGGCTTGAGCGCGCACAGTACCTTGTGCCAGCAACAGCCCCGTCGTTCTTCCCCAGGGGTTCATCCAGCTCCACGCCACACCACTCTCCTTTGGCAAAATCCGTCTCTCCCACGTAGCGCACAACTCCTGTCTTTGTCCCACCAACCTGAAGAAGACAAGATGCGAGGATTAGAGACAGCGGCACTGGCACTGCCACAGGGGGACTGAAGCTGGGACGGCTATGGAGAGAGGGGAGGGAAGCACAAGAGACATCAGTATTTTCTGTTTCAGATCTGATTAAACCAGAACAGATCATTTTCATATCAATTTCTCCTAGTACTAAAGATGTCTCTCCAATAACTACAAGCAAGTTGACAAACTCCCACTTTTGGACCTGCCTGCCTGGAAGATGTCAGAACAAATATAATGAAAACGTATTTCAAGGCGTCAACCAATTGCACAGTTACTTGTGAGACCACGAAGCAGTTTAAGCCCTCTGAGCGCGGCTTACACCTGCCTTCTGTGAAGAACCAAGATCTGCACTAATGTGGTTTCTGTCCTGTGCTCTTTCAGATGGGGGTTGAGCAATACCGGGACAGAACATCAAAGGGACAAGCTGAGCCAGGAAGGCACTCGTCACACTTCAGCTTGTCCCCAGGCAGGGCTTGCTCAGATGTAGCGAACAGCCCTCCTAACAAATCTCTCAAAACAGAGGTGTTTTGTACAGGAAAAAACCAAACCCTTCGCTTTTACCTGCACATCCTACACCAATTCACAGCGCTAGTGAGCTGCACGGGAAAGGGTCTCATCTCACTGCTAGGCTTCCACTAGCACAGATATTTTTTTTTCCCCCGTCCACGGAGAAATAAGAGTAAATCACACCTTTTGCTCCATGTGTTAGGATCTCATTAGGTTATACAGAGAGAAAATTAGGAAGGCAAGAGCCCGGCTGGAGGTCAACTTGGCCACTAACATTAAGGACAACAAAAAAAACTTTTATAAATACATCACCAAAAAGAAATCCAGGGAGAATCTCCATCCCTTACTGGATGCGGGGGAGAAAGTTGCAACCAAGGACGAGGAGAAGGCTGAGATACTGAAGGCCTTGTTTGCCTCCGTCTTCACTAGTCAGACCAGCTCTCCCCAGGGTGCTCAGCCTCCTGAGCTGGAGGATAAGGATGGAGAGCAGAACAACGCCCCAATAATCCAGGAGGAGGTAGTCAACGATCTGCTTCTGCACCCAGACACACATAAGTCTGTGGGGCCGGATGGGATTCACCCAAGAGTACTCGGGGAGCTGGCGGGAGAGCTCACCAAGCCTCTCTCCATCATTTATCAACAGTCCTGGTCAGCAGGGCAGGTACCAGATGACTG
>VXBH01009318.1:1270990-1318798 GCA_013400035.1 Rynchops niger | reverse complement strand
AGAGGGACATTGAGGTGCTGGAGCGTGTCCAGAGGAGAGCCACCAGGCTGGTGAGGGGTCTGGAGACCAGGTCGTAGGAGGAGAGGCTGAGGGAGCTGGGCATGTTCAGCTTGGAGAAGAGGAGGCTGAGGGGAGACCTCATTGCCCTCTACAGCTCCCTGAGAGGAGGGTGCAGAGAGGTGGGGGTTGGCCTCTTCTCCCAGGTGAATAATGACAGGAGCAGAGGGAATGGTCTGAAGCTGCGGCAGGGGAGGTTTAGGTTAGATATGAGGAGGAATGGCTTGACTGACAGAGTGGTCAGGCCCTGGGACAGCCTGCCCAGGGAGGGGGTTGAGTCCCCATCCCTAGAGGTGTTTAAGAAACGTCTGGATGTGGCACTTCAGGGCATGCTCTGGTGGCAGAGACTGTAGGGGGTTTGGTTGGACTCGATGATCTTAAAGGTCCTTTCCAGCCATGAAGGTTCTGTGATTCTGTGTTTAAGCACTTAAAGCTTTCAGTGTGCTGAGTAGGCTCTAGGAGAGCACACGTCAGGAATGTCTGAGGCTGTGTTTTGATCACTGCCATGAGAGCACAATTCACCGAGCAGCAGCTGCCTCCGCGCTAAAAGCTCCTACTTGGATACTTGTGCGGAGAAAGGAAAGATGGAAAAGTAGGAGGGTGGTTCTAAGGGTTCACACCTTCAATTAAATCATGATTTAAACCTTTCTTAGCCTATCTCTGTTAAAGCCTAGGTTCAAGGAAGAAAGCTTAAATAAGTTGAAAATTAAGTTTGCAGCTTTATCTTGAATGACTTGTGGCTATTAATTTTCTTAATATGAGATATTACATAAACAGGTATCAACAGAGTAATAGTCTCCTACAGAAACAGTGATAATTGAATGCAGAAATCTCCAGTTTTGTGTATTCCGGGGTAGGGATGTTACAGATTTGTGAATTCTGAGTCCCTAAAAATTCTTAAAATTGCTTATCCAAAGGAGAAAGTTTTCCCAGCCTAAAAACAACTGCTCCTGAATGGAGCAGAGAACACAGCTCTGGGTCCTGCCTCGAGCCCTGGGAGGCTGCGCTGCAAAACGCAGCTTGAGTTACTCTGTAATTTCTCTCGCTTAGGGATTCAAAGTGCTGCTAATGGAAAACCCTCTGTTGATGTCGTTCTCTTTGCTATAGGAAGGAGGAAAATATTTGCCAGCATGAAAAGTCTCTCAAGAAAGCTTTCTGGTCCTACACTGCACCCAGGAGTAAAAAGATAATTCAGTTTCCCTATGAGGTACTTGGCATGTTACAGATTTGAACAGTTGCAGTAAAATTCTTTACCTATCACTCACAGTCAGATGGTAGCGCCCTTTTTGATTCATTTCATTTTGTACAGATTTAGCCTCTTAATATTAATGCAGCGATTTAATGCCATTCTAATATATTTCTTTAGCTGCAAGTTGAACTCAGTGTAGGTGTAATTCATCTTAACATCATTTACAGGACCTTATCATCGCTGGTAAGCTCCCTCCATCTTATTTTTATTGCATTTTAATTACAGATATCGAGCCACATTCCCTTTACCAAGCCACCTGATCCTCCAACCCCACGGAGCCTCACGTAAACACCTTAAAAACCTGACGCGCTCCCGCCATCAGCGTGACTCTTTCCGTGCTGTTCTGGGGCCTCTGCAGAGGATCACTCCTCCGTCCACACCAGCACCGCTCACTTGCATCCCCATAGATATTACTTATTTTAAGAAAGCTGTTTCCAAACAGGAGAAGAAATAACAGCCCTATTGACTTAATATATGCATATCTAATTGCACCGATACCGAACTGCTCAGCCAGAGAGCAGGTCACGCTCCTACCCAAGAGCTGTACTTCAGTGAAGATGCTGAGTGCAGATCGGGTCTAACGCTTCCCCAAAAGGCAATATGATTCTCTGCTTCCAAAGCAACGTATTTTATTTTCTCTTTCAAGCATTAATTATTCTGCCATCTTTTCTAGAAGATACACCCTTGCCATACAGCATTCTCTTCTCCCCCAGGGCAGAACAGACACATCTGCTCCCCGCGTCCCGACAGGGCTGGCAGTACGGTCAGAGCCAGTATCGGGCTGTCGCACTCACATACCAGCGCTCAGCCTCCCATCCCTTGGCAGGCACAGAGAAGGCCTTATGGATGGAGCGCCTAGAAACTTCATCCGAGTCAGACATGCAGATTTATTCAGCCCTGATAATCTGCTAATGCTACTAAAATAAATAACGCGTTTTGGAGAAAGCCAGCTGGCAGACCGCATCGGTGCATAAAACAGCCCCAGCGAAATAGAAGTGTTTTTTTCTATCAGACCCTTCAATAAATCAGAGGTATCACCTCGGAAGGACAAAAGGCAGCTTGTGAAAGCCAGGGAGGGCAGCAGCTGCATAGAATGACTCACGGTAGCTCCCAGCCACCCCTCCTGCCCATGCCTTGCTTTGATACCATGCTCCACAACCTGGGCATCAAGGACAGCTGGGCACGAATGGCTCCTACCGCACTAACGTGGCTGCCACCATCACACTAGAGACCAGAGGATTTCCATCCCGTGAGCATCTCGGCCCGCTGTTACCACCAGTGCCACCCTGAGCCACGAGTTTCTCCGTGGAGGACCATCTGCATCTCTCAGCCTGGCACAGTGACCAGAGCCACAATCACACCTTCCACTGGCCGAGTGTCGGGAGTTAAGCAAAGACAAACTGGACAGGGAAGCCCTCCCTTCACTAAAGCACAGGACCGCACAGAGTTAACGAGGCTGCTGACGAGCCCAGCTACAGCCCAGCCGTTCAGAGACACCACAGCTTCTAGAGTTGACAAGTTTCGTTCAAGAATGAACAAAACTCCCAAAGCTTTTCTGAGAAGCCTTTAATAGTTACTTTACCAGAACTATTACTGAGATTATTCATAGCCAAGAGAATGGGATTTCACCAAGTGTAAAGTGTATTGGTTTTATTTGTAGTTGGTTTTGGGGGGGAAAAAAACCAAACCAAACCGCAGCAAAAAATATCTCTTTCTTGAAGCTCCAAAAAATGGAAACAGTATTGACATAACAATTAAGCTTTCTGTTTTGGATGGTGTTTTGCCCAGCATCAACATTCCAAGTTCATCTCCTTCAGGTACAAACACTTAGGATTAACTTTAAACAAACTCACGGTGGTCCAGCCTCTCCAGCTGGATTCAGGCAGCCCCAGAGCCACACGCTTCCGATCTCTTGGGAAGTTCAGCTCCAGAGTCAAGTTCGCTGCCTCGGCTCCGATGCCCTTTTCATGCCTTTGACTAAAGACCATCTTCCTGACCTGGCCTTCCCTGAACGAACGATCTCCAACAGTCTCAGGAGACATTCTTGGGCTTGACCTCCACACCAAAGCGAAGCCAGGAATACTTTAAAGGTCTGTGTCCTGGCTGGCGAGTCAGAGAAGCCACGTGCACTCGTAGGACATCCATGTGCCTTCCCTGCTAACTGCAGTATCACTGACATCATGTTTTACTACGGTTTCCTCATCAGAATGACAAAATTGGATTCAGACCAGTATCCCAAGGATGAAAAGACAATGATGCTAATCCTTCCAGACACTGTCTTCATCAGAGCTGCTAATATATCATTTAAACAATTTACCAAACTAGCACCAGGCCATATTCTCAGCCCGGCTGCCGCAAGTCTGACTCCCTCCAGCCTGCGTTTGCTCTTCTTCCCTTACGCCCTCCCTCCTTGGCCCACAGCAGTTTCTTGCTCTCAACAAGAACGTCCTAAAAGCTGTCCTCAACCCAGGGCATGTGGGCAACATGCTGCTGCTTGCAATACACTCCCACACTGCTCAGGGAGAAAAGAAGAATAAAATTCTAAGTGTCATTCAGGCCAACAGGGACTGTTCCCCAGTACGTCCTACACCGTTCAGGGGTCAGCAGTGGCTCCAGATCCCTGCTCTAGTCTACCCCCAGGCAGAAACCACAGAGACGATGCTGTGCCGTCTGCTGAACATTCTAATTTACCCATCTAAGTTTATTTTCTCAGCTGCTTTCCAAAGCACTTCCGCAAGACTGTGCTGCTGACCAGTGCCCAAGCGCAGGACACTGCCGTGCCTCCTCTGCAGGGCTCCCCGTCTCATGCTGGGTCCTGCCGGAGCCGGGAAACTCCTACTGCTCGCCTGTGGGAGAGACAGGAGGAGACGGTGGGGAGAGGGCAGACACGGACACATTCTGTAGAAGTGGTTGAAGGTCCTCAGAGCAATGTGCAGCACAAAAGCTTGCTCCACACTGTTAACGTAACAAGTAATTCTTGTTACAAGCAGCTCCTAATTCTTTTTATTTCTAACAAGAAATAGGAGCTTACCTTTATTGGACAAGTGCTGCCTGCTCCAGTTTGAGCTGCAGGCTGTAGCCAGCACGTAAACTGAAGCAGCATCCTTTCCCTTGGGGGAAGAAATCGTGAGTTTTCTCCCTCGCCCCACGCTCATCTGCCCAGACAAGCAGCGTATTTCTACCGGAGCTGAGCGGGGTAGAAGCTGTGTTTCCCCACTGCACGTGATTTAGCCCACGTGCTCTTCCAAGCACTGACGGCAGCAGATTATCGTACAAGAGTTGATTTGCAGAGATGCTTTTTGCAGCAGCACGGCCGTCTGGGTCCAGCCATTACAGCTCACGTGAAAGGATGATCTGTAAGTACAAGGGGGTAAATGTGCGTACCCAAGGGAAAGGCATGCCATCGCTTGCTGGGGCTATGTCCCAGCTGACAGCAAGCTGGTGGTAAGGTGGAGATCTGGACTGCGGCCAGGTTTGTCTGTAAATACAACTTATTTCAGGTGGCACCCAACCATCAGCGGTTTCATCTCACTATGCCATCTGTGAGTGCCAGAACTGGCTTTTAGGGCGACGGGAGAGACAGCCAGGAATTACAGGACAGTCCTCCCTACGTGAAGCAACAAGAATATTTATAGCTTCTTTTACTTCAACCACTTGTCTCTGTGCCTTCCCATCCCCATAGCACAACTCGGCGTCGCACAGGGACGAGGCTGACAGCACCGCTGACGCGAGGCGTTTGTGCACATTTGTCTTTCAGGCACCACTGAGAAAATAATGTCCTCGGGATGTGGTGTAAGAGGAAAGCCTAGAATCACAGCATCCTCTCCTGAGGCTGTCTCCGATACAAAGTCCGCCCACGTTAATAATACAGTTTGCTCTGCCACAGGCCATTTACAACTCCTATTTAATGACAGATCTTGCACACAGAAAACAAGGACTGGCCAACACATCAGCCCAAATGAATGGTTAGGAGGGTGTGTGCATGCACAAAAAGCCTCAAAGGGTTAATGCGGCAGCAGGGCAGTTGCTTTGGGCAATTTATTTCCCCTTAGTTTCACTGCCGTGACAGGGAACACTTGTTCCTGTGAGAACAGCAGTCACGCTGTATTTCACACCACACAAGGGCAACAATCTTCTGCGGTGAGGAAAGAGCTTGGACCAGCAGGCTTAGATGACTTCCTGGCTCTCGAATCCTGCAAACAACTGGAAGACTGCAATTCCCGCTGCCCATCACAAACCTCCGTAGGGATGGACATCCATCATTCCTACGTTCCCGGCAAGGTCTTGGCCTCTGCTGTACTGGTGTGTTCCCCAGTAGAGAAACAGCAATTCCTGGTCTCCTTATGGGCCGCTGGCTGCTGAAAGCAGGCACGAAATACTCAGAATACTGTCCTTGAAAACACTACCTTGGTAGAACTACAGAATGGGATCCTTCTTTCTTTGCTGCCTGATTTGTGATCAGGCAATACATCCTGTGATTGCTCCGTACAGCCCATACAGGAGCATTGCTGCACCCCTAAAACCCCAGCAAGCTGGGAGAGCTCTGATGGTTACCTGGGAAAAGAAAGAGCACGGATCCTTTCTTCGGGACACCTTTGCAACAGAGCAAGGCTTTGGTCTTGGGCACTGAAATAGCCCAGCGGGAGCTGGCGGCAGCAGCGCCAGTGGTTGTCTCTGCCCAAGGAGAAGGGCTTAGGCTGCAATTCTCCTCGCCGGGGAGCTGCTAAAGGAAATGATTTCTCGCTCAGGTGGTTAAAAGCTTTCTGCAGCTTCAGGCTGGCAGAGCAGGGCTGGGGCGGGGGCGTGCAGGGGGGATGCTAAAGAAAAGGACATGATTAGTTTATTCATGAGAATTTTCTGTCATTTGCCAGGAGCCAAAGGTTGCAACACACCGCAGGCAAAAAACACTTGCGGCGTACAAAGGAGAAAATTATTAAAATTGCATGCTCGGGGGGAGCCCAGCGTCCCTTCCACCCGTCGCAGCAGTCCTGCCCGTCTGTCGGAATCTGCCTGCCAGTGCCGCTTCTGCTCTTCCAGCATCGACTCTGGTTTCAGCCACCTGCAAGTTCTAGCAAAACCACAACCCCAGAGTCCATCCAAAGGGTATCAGGGGCAAGACCCCATAGCAACAGAGTCAATCCGCCACTGGGATATAACCTGGCCCTTAAGTAGTCGTCTTATTACTACATTTCAGTACTGAAGAGTGCATCCCAGTTCGGAGACAGAAGGATGGCTGACGGGCAGAATACCTCTATAAGAGGAATTTTATATTTATTTTTAAATAATTTTTTATTTAGACTGACACATAGAGAACAGCCACCTCCTTCTTATCCTTCTTCTGAAGCAACTTGATCTAGCTACAGATGTTCCCGCTCATGGCAGAGGGGCTGACTACATGACATTTAAAGGTTCCTTCCAATCCAAACTATTCTCTGATTCTTAAGAAAGCGACCACATCTAGGGTGGAATGAGCTCAGCCGCTGAGACACCCACACACACACCCCCCCCCCCCAAATACATTTTCTTAGGCAAAAACCACACAGCAGAGATTCCTCCCAAACAGAAAATGCTCAGTCACTCCATTTCTGTTTCCATCCCTCCTTTCCCTGGAGAAGGGCGACAGGCCAGCCTCGCATTAAGAGCGGCACTCCAGCGACTGTCACCCTTTGGGAAGCTCCATTCTTACTAAAGCAAAGGTCAATTGTTCCACATTCATTTGCCAGACTTCAAGAGATGAGTTCTACAATATTAGGGTGGGTTTTTCATCTCTTTAATGCAATTTTTGCATCTCTGGGAAAAAGTCCAAGTTAAAAAGCGCCAAAGGCAAATATTATCCAATTCTTCTAATGGAAAGCTAAAAGTCACTTTCCGCAACTGCTACAGCGTCAGAAAGGGTCTCAGAACAAAGCCATTGAAAAGCAAAAATGTCTTCAAGCTATAACGGGCTTTAATGAAGTTAAAGAAAACCACTGGGAGGAAACGACCAGAATGCGGAGCAGCCAGGTGTCCGTCTTCCAGACCCGGAAGGGCCCCCTGCGACCTCCTGCTCCATCCACTGAGCAATCACAGAAAACACGTGTCCTCCCCCTCCTGAAGAGCCTTTGGTGGATCCCATCTGCCTAAAAGCCATTCTCAAATAAAAAGATAATCTTTCAGAAAAGCACGGACTGAGAGTAATAAAGACAACTAAAACAGTACCAATCCGTAGAGGACACGAGCAAAGATTTACTCAACCTGAGTTGCCTCACATTCTCTAACCCAGAATTACTGTTTAGGTATTCAAACACAATTAGCTGACATCTCCATTACTAAAAAAAAAGCCATCTGCCAAGCCAAAAGCACATGTCGCTGAACCATAACAGCAAATTATCTCTTCTTTTCCTGGACCTCTACTACTGCATGCCAACAATTCCTGAGGTTTCTGTAAGCTGAGCATTCCTGCTAGAGCCAGTGAGATGCTGAGCTCATTCCAGATTCGCTCTTTTGGAGCTATTTATTACATTAACAGATCACAGCACAAATTTTATCTCATAACATCCAGTGTGGACAAATCAGCAGGCAGGGAGGGCGGGCTTTTAAGGATGCACCTTCATTAAAAATAAACCAAAAAAAAAAAACCCAACCAGAAAAACCCCAACCAAAACCAGCCCCAAAACCAACTCAAGAGAAGAGTTGTTACGAGGAGGTGATGCTAACAGTTTGTGCGGCATGGGTACGCTGAAATCTCAACCTGCGTGGGCCCCACTGAGCAGGCAGAGTATTGCGCGGACAGACCCTGATCTTACGGCCAGGAGAGGAGAGGGGTCACACAATTAAGTCCGGAGAACGCCATTCCCTTGCCTGGCTGCTTCAGAAAGAACAGAGCCAAGTTCAGCATAGATTTTATAGCCAGACAAGCGACAAACCTTTGGAGCAGCTGTCAGCTCCTGCTGTGACACAGAATGCGATGCACATTTTGGGGGCAATTTGAGAATATAAAACTTCCTCATTTCTTACAGCTAGTTCTACAAGCCCTCGTGTTCACACTAGATTTACTAAGTGTCATATCCAGTAGGCTCAAGCAGAACCCATCTTCACTTTTTCTCCTCTGAAAATAAACAAACTTAAAATTGTTTTAAATTTCATTTAAATAAAGTGAAAACTATTGGACAACCCAACAGTGTTGTAGTGTGCAAGTGCATTGCTAGCTTTGACAGTGTATTTGCAATGCCAGAGACGCCTGACATTTGGCAACAACAGATCCTGAAGTCCTCGGAGCAGGTTGTGCCACGTGAGGTTTTGGCTCAGAAGACACGTGTGGCCCATCACGGCCGCTCGGTGCTCCCCACCTCGGGGAGCCCGTGGGGCTGCAGAGAGCAAAGGAATCAACCCCGCCAGCTTGGACTGGAGCCTGCCTGGGGGTTGCTGCTATCACCAGCAGAATGACCCGCTCTCTGAGAGCACAAAGGAGATTTGAGAGTGCCTCTGACACACACTGCTCCCCTGCACACGCTCCTGATTCACATCGGCTGCAGGGCCGAGTTCTACCAAAGGCCTGCTATTAACCAGATGGCGACTCTGTCCACACGTCCCTGCTACCTCTCTTGGTCTTGGAACCAGGTGCCCCAAAAAGGAAACGCTACATGGCTAACTTCAAATGGGAGCCAGATTGTCCAAGCTGCGCAAAGGCCAACCCTCTGCAACCTCTCATCGCTGTCGGAGTCACCTTTATGTTTTAGCTCCAGGGATATTTCTGGGGATAGTCACGACAGATCTGTGCCCAAATGCTCGGCTCTTCCAATATTTGATAGCACGGTATGTCTCATACACACTAAACAAAACTAAACTCTCTCTTACAGAACTGCAAAACTAAACTCAGTTGTTCCATGTTTTGATATGTTTCTTTGCCTTCCAAACCTCCACTGAAAGCACTGTTCCTTTGCTAGGACACAAATGGTGACAAGCTTGATGGCAAGCTTCCAGTAAGCCATTTTTAGCCCGAGTGTGGCATTTTGGCTTAAAGTCATCAGGTGCTCTATTCTAGATAACAAAAACAACAGGAGAAATCAGATGTAGAGAACCCATCTATCAGTAGAATTGATCCCCCCTGAAGTCCTGCCCTTTTATAAAACTAATTGCAAGTTCCTTTCTGTACAGGAAAGGAGTTAGTGTCGTATCCAAGACGTAAAAACCGGAGCACCAGAAGGGGAGTGACTGGCTAGGAGAGATTCTTGTAAATACTTGCAGAGTATGTATGACCACATGCAACAAGACGCTCTGCTTCAAGTTCCTCCAAAGCCCTGATACACACCATTATGGGGAGTATCACTGGATTAGAATATAATAATGGATGATTTTTCTTCTATTTCCCTCCTGTGTTTGAGTTGCTCTCTCTGACCCCATTCTACTGCTCAGGACTTGTCCACTACAAGAAACACTCTGGAATATGTTCTCTTACATCAATGTGAAAGAGAGAGACGTCTCCAGAAGACACAGCATCCCAAATAACAGTGAATGCAGCAGATCAATGCCCTTCCAAGGCCACGCTCTCTCCCACACCTCACCGCCAACTCTCTCCTCCTCCTGTTTTGTCCTGAGCCTGACCAGGAACACTTAGGGAGAGGACAAATCCTTGTCCTTTGCCTTTCTAGGGGGGCCCCCACGATCAACTCACCAGCACACGATCTCCAAGCCGTAAGTCCTTCTCCCCTTTTTTCACAGACCCACTGTCCGAGAGGTTAGATCCAGACTCGTTCCCCGTCTTCATGGCGCTGTTCAGGACGCTCTCCCGCAGAGGGATGACGCGAGTGGAGAGAGGTGGTGTGGCCGTCCCCGAGTGCAGTGACAAGTTCTGAGCCGTCAGGGAGTCCACGGAGGGGGCGTCGCTCCCCGAGCCCTCGGCCACCGGCTGCCGGGTCAGCTTGGACGGTCGCGTAAAAATCCCCTGCAGCGGCTGGCATTCAAAGTAACGTACTCCACCGACAGAGCCGTCATTCTTACCCACCGGGTCATCCAGAACGACCCCTGCCCACTGGCCCGGAGCAAATTGCGTCTCCCCAAGATACTGGATCACACCTGGCTTCACTCCATTTACCCAGACACGTTCGCCCACCACAAAGTCTCCCAGGAAATCATCGCCCACCTCGGCAACCTTTGAACCCGACTTCTCGGCGCTGGCGGTGGAGGTGGTACCCTGCTTGTGTAAAGGTGAGCCTGTGAATCAAGGGAAAAGAGGTTTTGGTATGAGGAGAAATCCTAAAAGGCAGCCAAAACACCAGGAAAGGGCATTTACACAAAGGAAACATCTGGGACCATGACCTGGGTTGCAGGTTTACACTAGGTGAAGGTTAAAACCTGAGCGACCCCGTTACTTACACATCTTCCTCGGCAGGAAAGCAATCTGCACCGAAATCCCTGTATGCTGCCCAGTTTCTGCAGGTCTTGCACACAACACAAAGAACAAATCCTACGTCTTCATCCCCCTTTACAATGCCCACTTACCCCCCGTCCCGTCCCAGCACCAAAGGGTATTTTGCCTGGCAGCACTGATGTGAATAAGCTCAAAAAGACCGGAGTGCTGGTAAGTGCTTCAGGATTAAAAGGAGACCAATGAACTGCTGCTTTGAAGAAAGATGCCAAAGTCACCCTTTCATCCAAAAATAAAATACATATATATATATATATATAAAAAGAAATAAATAAATGAGGTACTGATGTTTTAGCACCTAGCACTGCTAGCACTATGAGATCTCCACGTGTCTGGATTCAGGCAAACAGTTAGTCCAAGCACTGAGAGTCCCACCAAGGGCAGTAATAGCTCCTGCGGGACCACGCAGCTGCCGTTGCAAATTACTCACTTTCCCAGCTGCTGGTATGCCCTTTGCTGGAGCAGAACCCAGCAGCAAGCAGACACCTGGGTATGTTCAGTACAAACTGCATGTCTATAAACAGGAAGCATCTACAACCCCTTCCCCGCACAGCCTTCCCGGGGCTGACACGCCGTGCACTGAACTCAACAAAACCTGCAACGAAGAACACTCTTATTCCGGCATCAGCCCATCGAGCCGAAGCCAGAGCTCCAGTGATGCTTCGTTGTGCTGGGAGAAGGAACACTGCAGGTGATGCTGGAAATTCCCTGTCCCGATCACACTCTCCAGCACACCCTCGATCGGCCAAACTCTCTGTAACACACAGGGAGGCTCTTAAATATGTCACTGGCATCTGAAGGGGAACAAAGACAACTCGAGCAAACGAGTCAGCAGTGACCCCACTCTTGCTGACCCCAGTGTCAAACTCCTATCGCAAACTTCGGGCTTTCAGCCCACGCCCCAGGGGAGTGAAAGGACGTATGGACTTCATTAAAACTCTCTGAAGGCTAAAGCAGAAGGTTAAATAAAGCCCTAAAAGAAACCACACAAGAAATTGGGGAAATAGTCTTGCAAAATAAGATCCAGCAAGTCACATAAACTAGACCTTCAGTCATCCTCAGCTCTTGGTAGCACCGAGGTCCCAAGTGTGCTTGAGGTAGGGTGTATATGCATGAGACCTGGTCCTACATCTCCTGCGCTCCATGAAAGCCATCTGGACTCTTCAGCCAAACTTCAAGCTGCCACCAACCAGAAAAGCCTGAAGCACATACAGGAAGAAATTTTTCTTTGCTACCAGACCAGGCTGTCAAAGAAAAAGTCTAAGCAGCTGCAGAGACAAGCCAAACTTGAATGCTTATCTGAAATGAACTGTGCAACTGGTTCAGCCTCAGCCATCACTATTGCTCAGCCGGCACCATTTCTAGGGCTCTTTCAGAAGTAACGGGCCTGACAAATCAGGCTCAGCTCCTAGAAAATCTAAAGAACACAAAAGCCCTCAAACCAAGATACTTCAAAGCTTCACTAAAGGTCTAATGTCAGGGGAAAGCAAAGAGCACCAGTGCTTCAGTACCAGTATAAAGAATACACAGTTTCTGCAAAACCATCTGCATTAAGAAGGACTAATATTGACACTTTGGTTCTCGTTCGACTCCAGAGTCTCCATGTTTGACAAACCTCTATGGCACAATTGCACCAGTTTGTTTGTGGCTCCTGGGAGACAGCAGTACCTCTGCCTGGTCTGAACCTGGTCGGCTCTGGGGCAGAGCAGGGGTTGATCACGATCATACCACCTCCTACGAAGAGACTCACCTCCAGCCTGCTCGCTAGGCTCGGGCTGGAGCAGGGTTGAGAAAGTTAGCCAAAACGGGCACGTTCGAGGCCCATCCCACGGTGGGCAAAGGCAGTGCAGTAGCATAAACACCATTCCCAATGGAAAAGGTCAGCAGCAGCCGAGTCCGCAGCGCCCCCGGCAAAGCCGAGCCAGCTCCCGGGGAGAAAGGGATGCACTGCAGTCCTGGAGCTGCCTCCCCTTGGCACTTAGGCCCTGCTCTGAAAGCTTCCTCAGTCTCACGTGTTCTTCATTAACTAATTAGTTTTTTTGGCAAATGCCTGTCTTTCAAGCTTGCCCTACTCTGTCTTGTAAAAGACAGTGTCTCCAAAGGAGCTCCATTACGGGTATGGCATTACAACCAAGAACCAGTTTCACCTTAAAAACTGAAAACCAAAGGACGTTTAGAGCTTTTGAGCTTTACACAAGACTTTAAATAAAAAAAAAGGAGGGGGGTCAGGGTGAGGAAACAGGGGTCCGTTCCCATGAACCATAAAGAGAACCATAAGCAGAAAATAAGGCAACCATTTTCATTTCAATGCTTAATAGCACAAGACAGTAAAGCAGTTAGATTAGGAACCACCAAGTTACAACACTTTCCGTTTAATAGCGAGAGATGACTATGGGGGTTTACCACCAACAAGGTCTACGGGAAGTCTATCTCTCTCTTTTCATGGGTACGAGGAAAAAATTAAATTAGAAACAACTTACATCCTGGTTTCACGCTCAGAGTGCTGTAACACACAGATGTTGTGCCACTGACACGTTTGCGACAGATACATGCAATGTGCCAAGCAGAACAGCCGAATTCAAATTTTTCCTGTTTTACTGAACAGGGAACTACAAGCACAGAAATGGGGCGGGGGGGGGGGGAGCTCTGCATCTGTACTCACAAGAGATCAAAGGTGTTTTTCTAGTCCTACCGGAGCCCGAGTTTCGGCACACTAGCAGTCTTTATTAGGGCTGTTAGTTAACGATCCAGATACAGGTTACGTTAGCTCTCAACCACCTCTGCAAGGCGGCTGGGGTAAGCAAACCCTTCGGCAGTGAAGCTCAAGCAAAGAACGGCAGGAAGGCTGCCCGGGGCTGAACAAACAACGCAGCAGGATTTAAAACCACATCTAGACTCTCCGTATTTCACTGCAAGAGCAAATACCTTCAAAAACTGATTTGGACTGGGGGGGAAGAATGGTTCATTGGTTCTTGGTGTAACATTGTGTTCCCCATAGAGTCAAAATTTTAGTAGGACTTTATACACTTGGTTCCTTTTAGGTGCCTGTCTGACAGGCAGGGCTGCCAAACTACAGTAATTATACCATTTCAGGGAAACAGTCTAATTGGAGGCTCCCGAGCAGAGCAGTGCAGTCAGAAGCGTTATTATTCTTCAGCATGAGACGAATTATTCAAAAGACAGGATTTATGTGAGGAACTGCCAGAAGATGCACCACCTTCTTTATGGCCATGCTGTAAAAACTCGTACTTTACACGACCTTCATTATCCACGTATACAATAATAACTTAGCCACCGATTTTCCTACAGTGCGGCTAACAGGCTTTGGTGCAGTGGGTTTTCAGAGAAGCCAAGAGTCACTATGATCAAGCCAAATCCATTCTTCTTGGCTTCAGGTCTGATGGACCTGAGTGGACTAAGCTGTGATCCTCCCCATTCAGGAGTCACCAGCCCTCCAGAAGGCCAAAGGTGGTGATGAGCAGCTCGTCTTCAATGCCGTGAGTATCTCAGGATAGCTGAAAACAGACATGAGATGGTGGCACTGCTCTCCAAGACCTGACATCTGGAGTTACCCACTCCCCAAGCAGTTCTTCCAGCTTAGGGAAAGCCACTCAAGCGCCTAGAGTTCCTGAGCTTTCTCCAGCTTAAAGGCACCTGCAGAGCTGGTCTATATCTGTGTCGTTTGGATTTGCTGTTTCTGGAGAAGAAAAATCTTGTTCTAGTCAGACTCGCCAGTTAAACACCAACAAGTTCTAAGAAAGTCGTTAATAGCAAAGCGAAAGTACAGATCTCAGATACGAAGTTGTGAACACAGCTACACAAGAGAAACAAACCCAACGAAACACAGGCTATCCCTACTCCAGCCCTGCCATTACCTGATGGTGCCGATCAAGAAGCCCCACGAACTCTTTAAGTGTCACTATTACTCAGCAGCTCACCTGGAAGCCAGCGATGGGGAAAGCCCTTTCCTCCTGGGTGCAGGAGGATCTCCCCCTGCCGCTCCGTCCAACGCAAACCCCGTTTGCTAGGCAGGACTGCGACAGCAGCCCCTCCCTCCCTCCCTCGCGCTGGCACCAGGCTCCAGGACACAACGGGCAGTAAGCAGGATCTCTTCCACTCGGGCTTTCCAGCTTTACAACCCTATTGTGTTCATTAGCCGGCTCATTCTTTTCCGTTTAAATGGTCTTCCTGTAGGTCACAGCTTTCAGGGCTGAACAACAATTTCTAAATCAAAGTCATACACAGCATTCACTAAACGTACATCTTATCCAAGTCTAAATCTCTGTTTTCCCTTTAGCTTTTGTAAAGCCCGTGCATGACGTGTTAACAACAACCACGGCAGACCTGGTGCTTAGGGGCCTTTTTGCAAACTCGTCCCATCAGTTTTAGGGGCCCAGGGTGACAGGGCACCCCACACTGACAGGGCACCGATACTTCAGGAGCCGAACAAATTCCTAAGAGCTGGAGAGGTTAAAGGTTCTACTCTAAGTTTCAGCCTGTTCACGTGGCTCTCGTTACCGTGTCAATGAAAGCCATGTGTCTGAAATCCTTGGAAGCGCAAAGACTTCTGCAAACAGGAGAAGGACTCTTCCAGCTCTCGGAAACGTCTGCTGTAGGAAGGGGCGAAGAGGCAGCTTTGTAAGGCTAAGGAGCAAGAAACCTCCCTTCAAACAAGCTCTGAAAGTTGAAGCAGGAGGAACAGAGCGCTTGCTCTGCAGCATCAGCAGGAACAACCTCTGCAGGACCCCCGATGAGATGCTCAGCCTCATGCTACGTTTAAGTGCCATCCACGTCCGGTGAAACCATGCATCCGCTCACTCCCTCCACATATTTCGACCTCCCACAGCACCTCAGTCGCTCATTTCTTATCACCGAGCCATTGAAACAAAGGGGGAAGGAAACTTGTTCTGAATGGGAGGAGGGAGAGGAAGAGAAGAACAGTTTAGCCTGAGAAGCGGTGCATAGTGAGTGTTGCCCCTTTATTTCCTACTCCCTGCAGAACCCTTTTGTAACATTACTGCTCCCGAGCCACATGCCAGGCACCCCAACTGCCAAAGAAATCAGAAATGCAACAGCCTGTGGCGTTGCCATGGGAATCAGGAGACAGGCAGTTAATTGATAAAATGGAGGCACATTAGATTTAAAAGAAAGAGGAAAAAAAGAAGGAAAAAAAGAGATATACCAGAGTAGTGTCTCATGCCAGGAAGGGAGGGAGAAGTGAGAAAACACATGATATTTACAAAAGAGCTTTACAGTGCCCCCAGGAGAGGTCTTTTTCCTTCTCTATTTTAATTTTCAGAGGTTTTTTTTACCCCCAAATCCCACCACATCACAAGACAGCCCTACCCACAGCACAGACTGCCTGTCCAGTCCCTCTCCGTGGCAATCAATAAGCTTCTCATCCACTAGCCAGCAAGAGAAGCCATCCCAGCCTGGCAGAAGCGTCAGGCTCACGGGACCTGAAGACACTACGTCCTCATCTCACTGGCCCACGCTGTAGATGTCACTAACCTGTGACAGGGCAGCATGCCTTGCAGCTCGTGAGCACGTCTTGATGTGCAGCCCGGCAACCAAACGAACTAGTCAGAGAACTCCAGTACCAGCTCTGCTGCCTCCCAGTCCGGGCAGGGCTTCAGGACAGTCCCGTGACCAGGGGATCGTAATGCCCATTTGAAGGCAAGAGATTTTGTCAGCTGGAAAACCCCACCACTGGTCACAGGGGCAGCAGCTAAAAGGAATAATGCATGTTTATTCCTTATACCACAAGGACTGGGTACGAGCCTAAGAGGCATGAGAGCAGCCTGGCTCTCTGCGTGGTTCAGTGCTCAGATGATGACGAAGGGACACGGTCTCAGCTGGGACATCAGATACGGCCCCTGTTCAGGCTGGACTCAGGGCACCACACACTTGTGGTGGATGAGACTTTCCCACTCAACAGACCACCACCCTCCAGTAAGAGACAGAAGTGTGGAAGAGCAGTGTGTTGCCTTTACAGTACCACCTCCTGGCTCTGTGGTTTTTACCCATTGCTCTTACATTGCAATTATTGTAAGCCTCTCTGGGTCTGCAACACCACTTCACCTCCAAGCATAACACTGCAGAAATCCACTACGTGATGGACAGCAGAGCTGATCAGAGATTCCCCTGCAGAGAGCAGAACGAAGGACAGTCCAGAGTATCCATTGTCAACGCCTCAGTCCCTATCAACTACAGCAGATGGTCTACTGGGCAACAGACAAGGAGGAACAACCTGCTGCACCTCCGGGCAGGGAGACAGGGCTTCATTTGATAGGACAAAGGCTAATACTTTTAGACTGAAAGCAGGGAGATTTAGCTGAGATCTCAGGAAGAAATTCTTGGCTGTGAGGGGGGTGAGCCCCTGGCCCAGGCTGCCCAGAGAAGCTGTGGCTGCCCCATCCCTGGAGGGGTTCAAGGCCAGGTTGGACGGGGCTTGGAGCAACCTGGGCTGGTGGGAGGTGTCCCTGCCCAGGGCAGGGGGGGCACTGGGTGGGCCTTAAGGTCCCTTCCAGCCCAAACCATTCGATAATTTGGCAGCAGCAGGCGCACAGGCTCATGGGCTCTCAAATGGGAGAAGGGCTCGGTGACGGTGAGGCCTCACTACATCTATTCCTAGGTTCCCACACAGGGACAGGAGTGTCTCAGAGCAGCTTGGATTACATAAACATGACGTTGCTAGCATTCAAGTGAAAGCCAGCCCACTCCCCCATACCCAAATTCAAATTACGGAGCACAGCAAAAAAGCAGCTGTTTTCTGAAAGATTTATCACAGCCCTCTCAAGCTGCAGGATAAGGCAGAAAGAGAGCGGGAAGAGGTGGCTGTGCGAGAAAGTAACGCTTTGCAGGCAATGGCCGAATGCCTGGCAGCTCATTGTGGGAGGAAGCAGCCCGAGAGATTTATGGCTGACTTGGAAACAACAACTGAAAGCTCTGCAAGTTCAAAGCTGAAAAGTTGGTGCTGTAATCGCCTACCCCGTGGGACCTAAACGCAATGACTGGCACAGAGAAAAGCTCTGCATCTGGCACCCTGGAAATCTATTGCCCCTGCTGTTCCCTGGAATAAACCCTACGGTGTGATATTAAAGATCTTCAGCACCACTGGCTCTGGCCGCTTTGAAGAGGGGAGACATACCTAGAAAGAAACCTGCAATGAGGAGGACGGAAAAGAGGACAGTAAGAAAGTGAACAAGAACGATGAAGCAAAAGCAAATGAGAACCACGGCAAAGTTGCTTTGCACAGAAAGCCAGGAGATGCCCATTGAGGCAGATATTTGTCTTCACGAGGGCAGCTGGGAAGGGCACTGACCCTCAAACAGACGCACTGAACAAAGGCTTTCTTATAAAGGTCTCATTCAGGAGGCTGAGACTGGTACAGAATCTGCTCTGCCATGGGCGAGCCGTGCATTCTTGGTGCCCGCTGGAGACGGGAGGGACGGAGGACCCTGGGGCTTACCAGCTATGCTAGATCCAGTATAATTCTTCAAGGAAACAAACAGCAAAGATATACATTTGTTATGTGTGAGGATTTTAAGTTTCTCAAATAAACAATGGTATTCAACAAAATATGCAAAGCAGATAGGTTTTGGCAGCACAGGGCACTGGGGAGGCGAGCGACTAGTAGAAAAAGCACAAGATTTCTTTCACTGAGGAATAATTAACTTGCAGCATATAGATGGATCTATTCATCTCAAGATTACAGTCTTAATTTTTACATAATTATTGTTTTTAAAACCATAAGTATATTCTTGCAGCGTTCATGTTTCAATACCCTATTCAACATTTTCCAGTCTGAAAACAGGGCCCATCTCTCACAGCTCTGGAGCAACATCCTGTTTTCCCAGAAAATAACAAAAACAAAAATCCCACAGTTTGAAGGGTGTTTCAGGTTTGACAAAAAGAAGCACCCATGCCTTTCTCCCCAGCTTGTGCCACCCCCAGTCTCTAGAAATAAGTCACAGACACATTTGAAAAAAAATAGTAGTACGTTAAAGTAACCCCTCATGCATTACAGAACAACACAGGCTTCATTCTTTTGTAAATAAATAATAAAATCACTTCAGCTAGAGAATACTCCACTTCGAAGCATTATTTACTTTGTTCACCATAGCTTATTCTAACTAGAGGATACGTTTTTCCATTTAAACAAGCCCTTAGCTGTAAATACTCAGTTAGTCCTGCCTCACCAGCCCCACGTCCAAACCGGGTTACCTTCCCAGACCATTGCAACTACTAAAAGACTTAAGGACAGAAAGGAGCGTTAGAAAGCAGCCCGGCACAGTGGTAACCCACGAGACAGCCCCGAGAACGCCAACCAGGGGAGATACACTCACAGGGGTGGCTCCTGCCCCGCAGGGTGAGCTTCCCTCCAGCAGCCCAAGCGATACGCCGCGACGCGCAGCCTCCCCTCCAGCCACCGGCACGCACTCACACGCCTCCCCGGCTGCATAGCTGTAACCACACCATACGTTCAGCTTCTTCAGACATCCAGCACAAAGCTAACTTCTTAGAGTCTTTTCTTTTCAAAGAAGCATGGAAAAAGCTTGGGAACCAGTGGGATCTAAACCCGCCATGGCTGCAAAGCCCGGCACATACGTACGTGCACAGTTGTCCGCGGTTTCTTAGGCTGTGGGAATCTGTGAGGCACAAGTGCGGTTTTGGGGCCGCTATTACGGAAGCGAAGACAGCTGCTCTCAGTGAGCTGATCCGATGACAAAAAGAAAGAAAAGGAGGCAGACACAGGCCTTTAATGAGACATTTATAAACGATTTCCAGGCAGAGCACTGGCACTAGCACAGAGAGAGGAGCAGTCTCAGGACACCTTCTGAACTGGAGAAATTTATCTTGAGTACCAAACATTGTAAAGAGCAGCCAAGCAATGCATAGTGCTTTCTCTCCACCAGAAAAGCAATCGGGCAGCAGGGTTTTGAAATTTCACAGCCTTTTTAAGTGTAGGATTTTTGCTCGGGCATCATTCCCACATAAAACCCACTCGGACGGACACTGGTGCCATTCCTAACCAGCTACGGCACTAACGAGAATCACTGAAAGAGACGAGCAGCCAAGCAGGACGTTGCTCACGCAGGTGCACACAGAAAGGCCATTGACGTATTCACTCAGAAATGATGGAATTAGCTCACTACCAATAAAATGTAGAAAAGAAGGTACCAAAAAATAGCCTTGGTCCATCAAGAGAGTAATTACTACTTTATGATCAGACTGGAGCCCGACCAAGAGATCGGCACCTCCAAGAACAACAGTCTGTACCAGGAATGTGACACAGGAGAAGTTGCTGCGGGCGCGTAACTCGGGCTATTTACTCACGGGACATAACCTGAGCAGCCATGCACAAGCGGAGTGGCTGTACAGCTACCAAGCCAGGGGAAGGAAGGTTAAACGACCAGGAGAGAGACTAGCTCATCTCTGACTTTGGGACAGACTGCCTTTGGGCACAGTACTTACTCCAGCTATAAAACAAGCATGACAGCCCTCTCTTAGATCCTTGCAGCGCTCAGACGATCTGGTTACCCCATCAGAGTCAGACGAGCTCTACGGCAGCGCAGCATTTTGCCTGGCGTGACAGCTGATGAGCCATGCCGCTCGTCCCCGTGCTCCTGCTGCACTGCAGCTCAGGACCAGCAGCACTTCAGAGGCCCACGTGCCCCCAGCTCAAGCCTCAAGTGTCCTTCAATCCAAACCAGGGGTGCATTTGCGCAGCTGGAAGGTGCAAGCTCAGGCTAGGAGAGCTCTGGTGACACTGGGCAGGCCTGCCCCATGCGAAGGGCTAGACACATCGCAATAGACCACAACAGTAAGGTCTTCCCTACCCTTTCTCTCGAGTGATAACAACTTCTCATTTCTACCCGCTGAACCTCAGAAACGTTTCCTAAGTACAAGCACAAGCTTTTCTCTGAGTTTCCAATGTTACCTTGCTCTGCTTCCCTCTGGCAGGAGCTGGGCTAATCTTCAGTGATTGCTCTTTGCAAGAGCTCACAGCCTGCAGCTGTGAAAGGTGCTTTCTCATGCCCTGTCTGCAGCTAGCTAGTCTTGGCAGAAAAATACAAAAATTTAACACCCGAGATGTAATGACAAAGGAGGATGCTTGGTCAGTGCCCTATCAGCGTGCTAAGAGAGGCCTGGTTTCAGTGTAACCAGCTATCCTGGAGGACAGCAGACAGTTAAACCACTGTTAACTGAAGCACTGGGACGGTGGCAGCAGAAAGGATCGTGCTTTCTGTCTTCTATGGAGGTTTTCCCCTTCTCAGTAGAAACGTGACAGCAATACAATTATACCATCCCTCTGAATCATCCATCCGCCTTGCCTGAAAGAGGGACGCGTTAGGGGCCATCTGCAGCATCCCCAGCATCCCAGGGGAACCATAGGAGAGGTAAAGACCAGCATCCCTTAACTGCCAAACCAACTTCTGCACAACCCTAGGGCTGCACCCTGCTGAAACACAGCTTCGGCTCATTACTTCATCGGCCATTTATTTTTGCAGCCATACATCCATGCCCAGATCGCACAGACTATACATCTCCTGCGAAGGTCACACAATAGCCTGATTGTACACAGATCCACGCTACGCAGAACGCAGAGTTTGTTGGGCTGTTTGTTTTGCCTAATCTTATAAAAAGGATATTTGAGAGCAGATTAACACTGAGTCATCTACTTTATTCCAAATATCTGGCTTAAACAGCTAAGTCCCCAATTCAAAAGGCAACGAGCTGTACATGAACAGGCACTATTTGCAGAAAATCCAAATCACCTATGTGCAGCGGATGTCTAATGTGAACTACCCCTCTCTCTTTTATCCCTTCCTCAGAACTTTATCAGCTGATCAGTTTTAAGCTTTTATCCTCTGAACACCCCTGGCCAGGGCAGCAGTCACTCAGTGAGGATTAAGCCTCCAAGCACTTTTTTTGGGGTCAGGATTTTCTTGACATCATGCATTCCCAATTAGAAATTTTTTTGTACAAGGTCTACATCAAGCCTTTCTAATTTCTGACAGGTGTTTTTGAGCAAATACCTCCAAATATAATATTCTGCAATAAGCAATTCTGTGAAATAAATTATACAGCCATACATAAGGCTCCCATCATCTTCGGTGATGTGAATCCTAAACAACTGTAGGGATTTAAGGGTGAAATAAGACAAGCACACCCCAAGTGCAGGGCTCAATGTCTGCACACCCTCAGCCAAATTACAGACGCACTAACGCTTACAGACGCAGCGCCTCAGTCAATGAAAAGCACTACGGGAAGCGGCGTCAGAGGGGGAAGCTGCTGCTCCTGGTGCCAGGACACGGAGGGCAAGAGGCCAGAAAAACCTGCTGGCCAGGATAACCCTTCCACTTTCACCTCTGACTCACAGGATGACACCAGGCAAGACCTAGTCAAGTTCTCCAAGTTGTCTTGTGTGTTAAAACTTGGAAAATACTCACCTACCTCAGAGCCCCAGGCTTCATAGGTGGTGGTGAAGCATTCGGAGTGTCTAGGACAGAGGTTTCATATGTGCATAGCAGGCGCATAATTACAGAAAGTGAGAACGATTTACAGCTCGTGCTTGGTAGGAATTCATAAAGCAGCTTGGGAATACTCCTGGAGCAGCAGCTAACGCCTGCCTAACTGTGCCCTGCGAATGACAGCACTGGATTGCACACAGCAACTCCTGAATTCTTGGTATAGGCTTGGTTTTTAAGAGGTTCTCGCAGCAAAGTCCGTCCCTGCCTTCCTCTACCACCGCTTAAAAACCCCACGCATAAATATTTCCTTTCTGTCAAAGAATTCTGCAAACAAGGCCGTGCGAGTAAAGCGCTCTGCTGCATCCTCCGGGCCATCCCCGACCCAGGCACAGCACACGGGACACACGTGTACTCTGCTGGAAAACGGCACTGCAGGAACAGCCGCATTTTGTAGTAGAGAGACCATCAACTGTGTTCTGAATGGAGTTGCTTAAGCCACACAGCCCAGCTTTGACAACTCTTATGATTTTATAATGAGTATTGTCATACATGACTTTTCCTTACAGACCTCACTATCGCATAAAAACCAATTTCTTTCTTCTAAGGGGATATTACTTTCTGGCATCTTTATAAAAAAGAGTAAATATCCTACTGAATCCAAAATAAGTAGAGAAAAATATCAGCTTTCCAAGTATTTTAAGGGTTTTGTGGAGACCAGTTCACCCATTCAACTGCTTGCAAGGAGGATGCTCATGTGCAGGGTCAGTGTGTGACGGTTAAATCCAACCAACAGCCAATCCTACGTAGGAACAGTCTGATGCCGCTGTAATCCTATGGATTCTCATCCCAAATCCATCTATGCCAAAGGGAATCTTTCCTTGATTTCGATGAGTATTGGCTCAGGACCCTAATGATTAATCTGCTCTTGCAGGCTTGGTTCAATTGTTTGAAGCAGAACACGCAGGAGCTGATTCTGCCCTGAAGGCGCGCCTTTACTCCAACGGGTGTAACTGCAAGTGTACCAATGTTACTGCGGACTTGCACCAGCCCGGCTGAATAGGATTTGGTTCATTATATTCAAGCCACCATAAGCTGACATCTGTGGGAAGCAGATTTTCTTTCCCCACTGTTCTGCGAGGAGCTACAGACAGAGAGAGCAGGAGGGCGTCTGACCTCCATATGCCTCCAGCGTGCGCTCGCATCTCCTTCTACAATGAGTGCGCTGAATATTAAGGATTAACTATATCAAATCCTTCCAAGAGCGTCTAATATTTAAGACAATTAAAATCAGACTCCTGGTTGTCTCTAGATGCCACCTGTAAAGCTGATTAAATCAAGATTTATTCAATGCCCTTTTATATTGCTCGCAATGCACCAAACCACCGCTCCTTGGGAGAGGAATGTTGCCAAAGGTCCTTTCCCTCTTCAAGAGGGGAAACAGAAGAGGTGGGGGAACCACCACCCCAAAAACTCCCTAGAAAACCCAATACAAAACGTATTTCAGACTGCAGGATGGCAGACAGAGCGACTCATGAAAGGGACACGCGAGCTGAATACAAGCCCTATGTAAATAGTCAAATGGTTGGTCCACAACCATGCCGGAAAGCGCTTGGCTTCTGGATAGGCAGCAGGGACGAGAAGCAAATGCACAGGGTCTCGCAAGAGCGCCAGTGTCCATGAGCCAAGGGATCTGTACAAGGGATGTGACCTACGCACAGGGCCCCTCAGTCACCCCGCAGTCGTGATGAAATAACACACTCAGCCGCTAACGATCGCTCAGCAAAGCTTCTCCGGTGGTTGCCGCAGTTCCCACACCTCGGCTGCGCTGACCATCAGCCACCACGGTTCCTCTCCCAGCATCGCTTCTCCATTTCAGCTGTACATCAACCCTAAATCAGCAAACCAGCGACTCTCATTTGCAGTTTTTCCCTGGACAGCCCTTGAAAACACACTCTTGTTTTCTTTCAGCTGTCTGTTCAAGAAGTTATCAGATAACGGTGTGTACTGGATACCCTAAACTGTTCCTACTAATTGCTAGATAATCTGCTGATACCGCAGTAATCAGGAGGCGTTTGATCCTCAAACACGCTCCTTGGCACTGCCCAATTCCCCTGGGAACTGACGGTGCTGTGCACGCAGACCTGCTAAGACAAAGCAAGACCTAATCAAGCCTCACAGACACCGACGACGCGTTTCCAGCAACCACCACTGATGTGACTGGAGGAATATCCTCACGCTTGCAGCGTGGATGTAACCGAGGACAGTGCTCGGATGAGAGCTGACAGTACCGAGCGCTCCGTGAGGCCTGAAGCAAAATGGCAAAAACCAAACGTTTGCTAGAAAGAATAGCAGCCTCTGGCCTCACGATGTGGGGTCTTTCTCTCAATTCGCCAGTGCACAACACCACAAGTTAATATTTATCAAGAGCCACAAAGCCTTTGAATAGGAAAGAATTAGCTCCCTATGTCTGTGGCAGTCAATCAGCTGCTCCGGCCACTACAATCCCATTTCTTTTGTTTCAGACAAAACAGTAGTTTAGTGTCTTTCATATTTATTTGGGAATGAGAATTAGTAGATTGATACAAAACCAGGCAGCTTCAGCAGTATTTCCTGCAGCTTAATAAACAAAGCCTGTTAATACACTGCCAAACCATCAGGGATTACTTGAGAATAAGCTACCCAAGTTCTCTCTTATTACTGAGGCATGAATTCCTCATCAAGGACACCTTACCTCCCTCTGCTTTACTGCAAAATAATCCCAGGGGCAACAGAAGTTACTTCTTATTGCTATGCATCCAGCCAATTTACCCCAACAAATCCTGGGAAAATTTAAGGACAAAAAACTGATTTCCAAGTTAATTTGCCAAGATGCTGCTGTTAAACCTGTTGCAGATAAATAAAAAAGAATGAAGATTTCCCCCTGAGGAAGGTACAAGCAAGGCACCGATCCTACAGAGCAGCTATGCTGGTGGTGAGATTTACACTCCTCGGGCAGAATCCATGCAGGTATAGCTCAGTAATGATGGGGCCTAGATGTATGTGAAGAGTCTCTTCTGTACAGAATTGCTGAGTCTCTGGAACTAGAAGCAGCCCTCAGAAGGCAGCTGCATTTCTAGAAAACAAATCAGAAGACAAAGTTAACTCCACCCGCCGCAGAAGACTCAAACCCCAATTCAACCCTGACAGAAAGATTACACCACAAGATTTTCACAGGAAGCCTCCTTTAATTGAGCAAAGGGACCTGGGGTATAACCCCTCCTTTAATTGAGCAGAGGGACCTGGGGTATAACCCCTCCTTTAATTGAGCAGAGGGACCTGGGGTATAACCCCTGGAGTCCAGTCTGGTCAACCCTCTGTTGGCCTTTTCACCGCATTCTCCGGTGCCAGGAGCGACTGATCCCGCTCAGGTTGGAGGGATGGCTCCGATCACGCGTCCCACCTAGTGCAAACTCAGGGACTGCACCAGCAAACCCATCCCAGCGGAACATCACCCCACCTGAACCCAGCCCTCAACAACGTCAAGCTCTTCCCTGCAGCACACAGGAACCATGCCCCAAGACGTAACCAGCCCCAGCTGATTAGGAACCCGAAACCAACAGCAACTAACTACCCCAATAACTAGCACAGCTCAGGCTTATACAACCCTCATTACAACATACTTAGTTAATTACCCTATGGAGCCAGTCATCTAGTGCTCTTTAATGTCCCTGTGAGAGTTCCACTCCACTTCTACTTTTAGTGAACTAGAGTCATGCAATGTTTGCAAAGGTGGACATTATGCCAGCAAATATTAATAGCTCTGTGCATTTATTTTTCATCAAAAATAACGTATGTACACTTACGTGAAAATGTGAAGGCATTCCCAGGCTCCTAGCAATGCTGTATAGTTTAGCTATGAAAGTATGTTTTTTTGGTAATAAAACTGGGCACCCGCTGAAAAACAGTTCTGATACTCATAGCCATGCCTAAATACGATATTCGGGTCCCAGATACTCGCACCTGCCCGTTCAGAAAGACGGGATCCATCTGTAAAATTCAAGGTCTAGATTGGATGAGTTTCAGTTTCACAGAAAACGTAGCAGGTTTGGGCTTTTTTGCCTGCAGAGCTGAAGTCCCAGTGTTGCCCAGCTCCATCTGCAAATACTAATTTTCATTTTTTTCTTGGCCTTCTGCCAGAATCCTTTAACTGAAGGAGAGATTTAAGAACCATAACAAGCACTGCAAACTAACGGCAGAGCCAGCTGACAGCAAAATGCAGTGTGAAAGGCAAGACTTTCTCCTCTAACCAAGTTACTCTAATGCCGCTCTGCGCAGACAAAAACCCCTCTGAAATGTGAACGCTTCCCCTCCCAGCGGCTTTCACCTGTTCCACCAGCTGGGTGGGCTGTGTGGACCCATTCATCACAGCTTCCATTCTCTCTCCATCTCGCAACTCCAGGCAAAACCGGGCTTTTCCAGGAGGAGGGTGGGAAAGAAACCAAGAGATATGAGCTTTGCAAGTGATAAGAAATCCAAACGTTGCATTGAGCCCTTTGCCAGCGACCCACACCTTCTGCACAGAAACCTCTCTTGCACGCGGGGTTGAGAGCAGTAACCTTCTTTACTTGAAGTACGGGAAATAAGCCAACGGATCTGTGGGAAATCCTCTGCTGAGACAGCTAAAGATGAATTTGCAGTCTGGTTTCAAGGAAAACAGTTACCACAAAGCAACAGAACCTATTTTTTCCATTGTTCCAGCTTTATGGTAGAGAAGGGAGGGGGGACAGTCGATGCGGACACCACTCATTGAGGCTAACGATTTCCAAGAATCCATGTCAGGTGCCAGTCCCCCACTGACTTTCAGTGGAAATGACCATTTCAGCTCTCCTTCACAAAAACCTCAAGCCCACAACAAGCCAATGCACCTACCCCAAAGTAGCCCACAAAATGCCCTTATACCTCATGGGTCTTTGAGAGTGCCAGCCCACATCGGGGACGCAATAACTCTCCACTCCTGTTCAAAGAGGACACTCCACAACCTGGTAAGAAACAGGGGCTCTGAATAGGTTTTTCAGGAAAAATAACTTGGATATACTGAGCCAGCTTGTCACACACACTCTGATGATATCATATGTGCTCTCTGTGGAAAGCTAAAGCCATGAATTGTGACATTACACACACCGCGTCGTACACCTGCATCAATCCTCTTTTCTGCTACACGAGATGAAAGTTACCAAGAGTACATGGGAGTGTTTAACACTTCCATGAGGGTACATCTCCACTGCCTGGGAAAGGAACAGAGATGAGAGACACTTGACTTTCTACAAAAGAATATAAACAGAGTGTGGGGGAAAAGAGAACGAAGAAACCAAAACATCTTTCTGCATTCCAGGCGAAGGCTAAAGCAAAGTACTTGCACTTTTGCAGACAAGACTGATCATTTTATGGGAGGGTAGGAGGAAGAAAGTGAAGCCTTCCAAAATCCATTTGCATCTAATGGCTCTCTGACAACTCTCCAGTGCAACTGGAGAACAAGCACCTTCTTTTGACGCCCAGTCTGGAGATATAACCTAGATGCAGGGTCTTTCTGAGCCAGCCCCAGTCTACCACAGCCAGACAGCTCAGAGCCAACAGCCTATACACTGTTACAGTTTAAGTCTGTATTTTATTAGATTTATGGTTTTCTTTTGCAACTATATTTCAAGCTTTTGAGATTCCTGTCTGCCCACAAGGTGGCAAATTCAAGAAGAGCTGCGACGTTGCAGCTCTGCATTTTGTAATCCCAAGCACAGCGGTTTTCCTCCGTCAAGCTGCAGGGCTCAGGTGGGTCACCAAATGCCTAAGAAAATGGAGATGTCTCTTTTGGGGTTTCTGGCAAGAGGCGGGTAAGTGGGGAGGCAACACGTGAGTTCCGAAAAATCCAGTACTCCGAAATACCCCTGGAGCCAGGCACACCCCGACAGTCTCAGTGCACAGACAGCTGACAGAGCTCATGCCGATGTTCAAAGACAGCACAGCGCTCATGGTTTCTGCAATGCCTTACTTACAGCCTCCTTCATGCAACTTTTGAAGACTTGATGTAAAGCTCGGTATCTTTAGATGATTTTTCCACCCTGTATATCACATGAGAGCACTTTCCTGGACAGTGACAGAAGAGGGAAGAAAAGCAGAAAAAGACCTTTGCAGTATTCACAGTAAACACACAAAAGAAAATTGTTTTCGCAGCCTCTCCATCTCTGCCATTGTCCCGCTGTAGGTTAGAAAGGCCCCAACACCGTGACACTGGGAAAAGCCCTCAGTGCTGACCGCACACCACGAGATCTAACAGCATACAGCTACCTCCTCCTGGGAAAGCGGGGTTACCAGCACTGCCGTGAATTAACAGCAGTGACACACTCAGAGGCCACCGGCTGAGTGACGCAGGTCAGCAAGACAGACTAGGGAGGATGTGGCAGAGCTCCATCATCCTCCTGTGTCTCACACCTGATTGATCCCTGGAAAGGTAACGAAATGCAGTCTCCAGGCCCATCCACCACCAGGTCCTTTGGCTGCAGGTATCCTCAAAGTTTACTTCAGTGCCGGCTGTGGTTAGGATTTTAGTGATGTGGACATTTGGCTCTGAAATAGAACTAAGCCACTTTGACTGAAGAAAAAAAAAAAAGAGAGTATTTTCTCTTGGAGTTTCTCCCTGCCAAAGGCTGAACCCCATGATTGTCTGTGCTGTGGTGGGCCCCAGAGCCAGCACAGATGCTGCTGCTCTCAGGGAGAGGCAGGGAGGCACATTGGCAGGATTTTGGGATGCACACTTTGCTCACCACTTCAGATTATCATTGGAAAGGAGATGAGCGAGAGGCAGCAAGGGGCTGGCCAGGCCTTCGGAAAGATTTGCAGGAGGAAGAACAGGTACAGGCCATGCATACACACAGTGGCAGCTCTTGTGCAGGGGACAGAGCAAGAAGTTGACACTAGGGATGATGACAAAGATGATGCTACAAGCCCTATCGCACCCATCCACTGAGCACACGCTGGGTAAACAGACCCCTTGTGCTCTGTTCTCACCTTCCAGGTAGAAACAGCTCAGTATTGTGACTGCTCCAGCAAAGCCCCCTGCACCATAGCACGGTTTAGGTTGGAAGGGACCTTACAGATCATCCAGTGCCACCCCCTGCCCTGGGCAGCGACACCTCCCACCAGCCCAGGTGGCTCCAAGCCCCGTCCAACCTGGCCTCGAACCCCTCCAGGGATGGGGCAGCCACAGCTTCTCTGGGCAACCTGGGCCAGGGGCTCACTGCCCTCACAGCAAACAATTTCTTCACAATATCTCATCCCAATCTCCCCTCTTGCAGTTTGAAGCCATTATCCCTCATCCTAACACTTCATGCCCTTGTAAAACATCTCTCTCCAGCTTTCTTGTGGGCCCCCTTCACATTCTGGAAGGGGCTGGAAGGTCTCCCCGGAGCCTTCTCTTCTCCAGGCTGAAGCCCCCCAGCTCTCTCAGCCTGTCCCCACAGCAGAGGGGCTCCAGCCCCTGCAGCATCTTTGTGGCCTCATCCCAAGGGACAGAGAAGCAGCAGTTCAGGTCACAGCACGGCACCAACCCACCATCCCAAGACTTCTCCCCTTCTCCATCCACACATTTTCACAGGAATAAAACTCATTTTAGAACTTCTCAGGCAAAGGTCAGTCCCAGTTTGTTGCAGATTCTGCCTACGCTCCACCAGCTTTGCTGCACATCTATCAGTGACGGATGGCTGTAGCTGAACAAGGGACAAAGAAGCTCCAGCAAACAAGCGCTGCATTCAGCTGGAAGGCTCCATCAGACCCTGGTGCTGACCATCAGTGCTGACTAACTCATTCATACTGCGACACACACATCGCCTGTGTTTGCCGAGATGCCTCTGTGCAAAGCCTCCAAGGGGAAGACAGACCTGGGACCTTTTCTCTCATTTTTGGATGGGTTTGTTGTTTGGTTGTTTTTTTCCAAGTGATAAAAATCAACTGAAAATAACCCCACGCCACACTGCAATTATAAATCCAGCATGAAGCACCTTGAAAGGTTCACGACTGGTAGCTAAATAGTCACTTCACTGGAGTCCTTCATTTCTCAATCACAGCTAGGCACTAAGACAAGCAAGGCAGAAATACAGAAACGGGTCTGGGGGAGAACCTCAAAACAACCAGCCAAACCTATGAACTTACCCTAGGAACTTCCTTTGTCAGTTTGTGCTTCCCTCTAGCAAACAGACATAAGGAAGCTTCAGTATCTTTGATTTGGATACCCAATTAAGAAATTAGTCTTTCTAATATTAAACCCCACTCAAACACAGAAGAGTAATTCAAACGTTCCTCTCTGTACCCAGGGCCAAGTCCTCAGCTGAGGAAGAGCAGCACTGCTCCGCTCCCTGCAATGCTGCATTACACTGAAAGATCTGGAACTCAGCCCATGGTCTCATGCAGCAACTGGTCCCTCAAACAAGACCTTGCACATGAGCAAAAAACAAAGTTAAAACTATGGCTTTTACAACACTGTTCAAGGAAAGAACGTACAGAGTGGGAGAGATGATATATATGCTATCTGTTACTGAAAGAAGAGACAGCTCAGCTGAAAAAATCCACGAGCAAAGCCGAGCCTCTGATGTGCGATAAGGGAGCAGAGTCAGGGTCGCTCAGCAGCAAGCGGGGTCTTGGCATGGCAGTCCTGTGCGGAGCTTGTGCCCGAACCACCCTCTCCGTGGAGGATGTTCATGGGACAAGGACACATGCTCCAGCACAAGAGAAACTTCATAAAGTTAAACAAAAAACCTAACTAACACTGCTGCATTACTCTGCCAAAAGACAGCATTGTCTGCCAACTCCCGTTTTCATAGCATCGTGATCACAGACTAATTTATCATAGCATGCTAAAGCAAGTTTTGTCCGATATTATCCAAGGTGTCTGACAGGTACAAAGCTTTCCTGCTTCTGCCAAATGCTATATAGTTTTGGGATTGAAACAAATAGCAAAGTAACCAGGCATGTGGGCAGTAGCCTGAATTATTATGGGACAAGAGGTTGACAAATCTCAAGCAGCAACCAGTGACATTGTCAAATGGGAGTGTAACATACAGCATGTACGAGTGATTGATAGGATATGCATCATCCTGACATTTTGTCAACATACAAAACATACATCACTTTACATACAAAACTTGCACCTGGAATATTTGCTAAATTATATCTAAATAAAAAACAACCCAGCAGTCAAAGAAGCCAGAAAAATGAATCCTAAGCAAAACATCTAAAACTCTCTTGAAGTGTTAATTATACTGCATAATGGCAGTCTGTATAGCTTATGTATACACTAGATATAGATCAATGGACAGTACAGCGTGTGTATGTATGCCCATGTAAGTCATTATTAAAATCCCAGTGCTTCAAATGATTCTGTTCAAACAAAGGCACTAATCTGAGGTAATCAGCACAGGACAAATCACCTTAAGTGCCTGGTTCTTACTCTTGCATTATCACAGGCCAGAAGCAATTGCTATGGGGCAGCATTTAACAAGATCATGGGTGAGGTTTGCATCTCCCTAATTACTACCAGCTCTTCAAATATTAGTATCTGTACAGGTATGCATACGCAAAGAAGCAGGACAGTAGGCAGCACCTCTGTCAGCCCTGAACACCAGGGGATCCATCTGTCTCCCACCCACTCCACAACCTGAGTAGTTTGTGCGTTAGTTGGGAGAGGGGAGGGAGGCCACTGACGCACCCCATTGCACTTGTTTTGATCCATGCTCACAATCAATCTACGTGCAGATGGGGAATTTCTCATCCTACTGAACACTGGCACCATTAGGCCTCTGCCTTGAAGCCAGGTGATCACCCGGGTCAGCTCTTGCCCCTGATGAATTAAGTCCTTACCTTCCTTTGAACCAGTGGTGACTGCAGCTGCAGTGGTCCCTGATGCCCGTCCCACCGGGCTGGAGTGCTTCCCAGCCCTGCCGGGGATTTTAAGTCCACTTGGCTTCAGCATGTTTGCTGTCTCCTGTATCTCGGGCTCGTATTACCAGTGCCTCAAAGAGCTGTCCTGGTATCACCAGTCAGGCTTCTCGATGATGGACCTCTTCTTCCATTGTCACAGACCTGGGAGAGAGGAGCACAGAGAAATCAGATAGCGAACGGGTGGGAGAGCACCAAACAGGCTCCCCGAAAGCAGTGCCCAGCTGCCTCCTCACATCTCTAGGACGACTGGGATCTTTCATTTCTTCTCCTGTTGTCTTCATCTCCCATCTTAACGTTACATTCTTTTCCCCAGTCTTGCAGTCTCACTTGAACCCTGGAGCCCTGGACCAAAGCTGAAGCCTCCCAGAACCACCAAACAAGAATTTAAACTCAAATTGGGATTTCAGTGACAGACGTTGTTGACTGGTTCTACATTCTAAAATCTCAGCTCATGCATCAGCCAAGATCCAGTCTGTTGCTCTGTGAAAGCCCTGTCAGAGCCCTCACCGAAGGCACACTAACGACCCTCAGTACGAGACCTTTGACCCATTTTCACCAAACTTCAAGGCAGCCTCTCTGGATTCACAGCAGTCATCGTCCAAGATGGGGCTTTTCAGATCCCTTTGTTAAGAACAAATCCAAAAGCTCGTTAGAGAAAAAGGGCACCTGCCCCCATGGATTTTCAGTAACGCTGAAAAAAGCTTTCCAAAATCTAAACATGACTCTACCAGCTACTCGTTAGTGAAGTCACATAACTCTTCCCTATGCCATTCCCTTCCCGTAAGGCAAACGGAACACCACCTCCAAATTTCTTGCAAGGATGTTGCATTAACAAGCACAGAACTCCTCCAGCAGAAAGTTTTATGACAAGAAAAATAAAGGAAATGACTAAGTTGCTTTAAAAAAAATGCAAAAACATTCCTAATGGATAAAGAAAAACAATAAAAAAATTGAGACTATCAGCCAAAAGGAAGCTAAGGCTGGCTGACTGAGCAGGCTGGGATGCGGAGGGAAGAAGGTGTGAGCCAGGGACAATGCCAACATAACAGGGAGCTGCAAGGAGAGCAAACCAAGGACCAGCCAGAAGCCGGGGGACACCCAGACCTGCCTCCCGGGCCAAGGAAGGAGGCAGCCCTCTGGAGAATTAACGTAGCAAAGATTTACAGATGCTACAAGGGGGGAACTGCAATAGCGGGGACGGGAAGTGAGTGATTAAGGCATGAGTAAGGATTTCAACACAGGCTGGGTCGGAGCGAGGGGAGGGCTGGCAGGGCTCCAGGGAAAGCTGCAAGCAGACACAGAGGAGGAAAAACCACAAGGAGAATTCCAAAACTCTACTCCTGAGGGCTCATAAATATCTGAGACACTGAGTAGTGTTTCAGCACCCAGAGTTGGGTGTCCCACACTGGCTTAGAGAGACAAAGAAAGGACAGATCAGCAGCGACAGCCAGGGAAGGAGCCCGAGTGAAAACCCAGGGGCTCAAGCCCTGCCTCTTCCCCATGTCCCCCACGAAGGGTGTTCAACGCCCCTGGGGTGGCTTCAGACCCCTGCAGACAGCACCCACTGGGGAGCAGTTAGCTTACACAGAAGTCAGGCTGTCTATGAGAAGCGGGATGCTCAGATCGCATCCCCCGCAGCAGGAACAACGGACAAGAGCAAGCCGTTCTTGTTAAGGAAGAGGAAAACCAGCCCTCCTGCGACGGAGCCAGCGAGGACCAGATGCTGTCACAGAGCTGGACGGGAGGCTGCAGTTTCCAGCACTGTTTAGCATAAAACAGGGAGACAAGTAACAGAAGCTGGAGGTGAGAAACATTGATCAGCCTGGTTCCTCCTATTTGTCGAGCCATCAGATGTCCCCCTCCCACCCACTCCATCTCATATGACACATTCTGCCCAGGGCTACCTTTGATTTTACAGACCAACCTGATTTCTAGCACTTCTGCTGGCAGGTGATGTGCTCTACCAAGCACATGATGTGCTCACCCCATCTCCAACCCCTTCAACATGAAGGTCTGCTCTTTTCACAATACGCCCTTCCTCCAAGATGTACACATCTCATGGCCCGGTCCTACCTTTTGGTTACAGGGTTTGATGCCGTACTTGCGATTAAGCAGCCTGGGGATGCTGCTTCTTCCAGATAAAACACGATGGCTGGTTGAATCCACAACCAGGAACACGGATGGGGGAAGCATGAAATGTCACAGGGGAAGGATAAAACAGCGGTAGATAAGAATTTAAGCAGGAAAGGGTGCCAGAGGAACACAAATATTTTCTAGTTTTTCAGGCCTCTGCTAGAGGGAATCTCTGGATCCCCAGACTTTGCAGCCAGAACCACATAAACTTTAGGGAGACAGTGAATTTGGTCTGTTCCTCTATTTTGCTGCTCATCTATGGAGAGATAGGGAACTTCAGTTCATTCTACCTCCACTACTCGCTATCCCCAAAGATCAGCTGGCCGCACAAGTCACAGGATATTGTGATATTCTGCTCCTTCTCAGCATAACTGGATTTTATTTTTTACACAGGGGGAGAGAACTAAGAGGAAATGCATTCCCACTGCATAAAGATTTCTGCCAGAAACCTTTATGCAAACACATTTGCTTTCAACATACTAATGCTGAAAAACAAACGAACTCCACAGGCTGCTAATTAAGCTACCCTTGGAACAGATAGCTTCTTTTATCCATAAATACAATCAGCACAACTAGCTGATGGCCACACTCCCTGGGGGCTCCGCACCACACACCAGACTCAACACTTCTGAAGTGCCACCCCGCAGCACAGGCAGGCCCCGCCGCGCGCCCTTCAGAGGGAAGTCCGGCGGGGGTTGGCTCCTGCACCTAAAGTTCATTCTCAGCTCCAAGAGCTTGAGGGTGACCAAAGCCAGGAAACAGGGACAGCTGCCTTAGCGCCATCCTGCACACTCACCATCACACAGGGAAATGAAGATGAGCTTGAGTAAATTTTACTATGAACGTAGCTTGTTAGAAATAGATAGCTAAAACCAGACAGGACAAAACTTGACACTGGCCCAGGGTGCCCAGAGAAGCTGTGGCTGCCCCATCCCTGGAGGGGTTCAAGGCCAGGTTGGACGGGGCTTGGAGCCACCTGGGCTGGTGGGAGGTGTCCCTGCCCAGGGCAGGGGGTGGAACGAGATGATCTTTAAGGCCCCTTCCAACCCGAACCATTCAACAATTGTATGAAAAATAAACATCTGGGACATTTTTAAAGAAATCTGTGTCTGCTGGTAGGGACAGATACTCCTTCTCTGTCACTGGATTCTCCTCCACTTCAACATAAACACATTTGAGCAGATTTTTAGGAAGCTCTAAATGCCAAGCACACAGCTCTTCCGAATTACACCATTAGGTCATCTTCACCACCCAGAGCAGCGCTGCCCTGAGCCATCCAAGTCCCACATTATCGTCCAACCGAGCGATGCAGCTTTTGTGCTGCAGAAACATCCTCGTCCTGGGACACAGGCCAGTACCTCCACAGGGCACTGCCCTGCTCCATTAGAGATAACAACTTGCTCTGAGCTCCCGTATCGTACCCGCGGCGTCCCAACAGGCTCTATTAACACAGCCCTTCTGAAAAATCTGGTTCCGGCAGCAGATGCTGAAAGAACACAGGCAAATATGATGCCGTGTGTGGCGTAAGAAACACATGAGCCATTTTCTTTTTCCTACCCCCTGTATTACCTCCACAAGCCGTAAGCTTTGCCTTCCTGTATTACTTCATGGAAATGTTACTTTCTCCAGACACGCTGTAAAAATCCCCATCTGCCCCTGTGGATACTCCAGGGCCATGAGCTCTGCTTATTTTGTTTTTCTTCCTTTTCCAAGATGACACAGATTACAGGGATTTTCTAGATCTCCGCTAAATTGTCCCTGCAATCTTTTTATACTGGGATGAATGGTTCTGTCTGTTCCCACAACCAAGAAAAGCATCCCAGGAATGCACAATATGAAAGCCTGCTTCAAATGACCAAAACATTCTGTTCTCCATCTTTCCATCAGAAAAGGGGACAGCTGGATCTGAGTTACCTAGGCTCAGATTCAAAAAGGACAACAGTTCTCAACTAAGTACAGATGTACATCCAAAAAATACCTTCAGCAGGAGCAACATCTCTGGTTACACAAGTATCCACAACGTTGGCCAGGCATCAGAACAGCACGCATTAAAAGGACAAAAACAACTGGAGGTGCTTAGACTTCAGTTATTTCTCAAGTGTGGTAGAGGAATAACACAAAACAAGGGCTGGAAGCAAAAGCCTTCGTCAGTCTTGGCAATATATCTTATCCACGAGTTTCTCTGCTTCAGCCATCCCTCCTGCCCTCAACAAGGCACACGAGCACGTGCTTGCCACGTGGAATGCCATCCCATTCAAGACGGACAGAAGCAACAGAGCAGACTCCCAAATTCAGCGCACGTCCCAGAAGAACGCCCTCATGGGTACGTGCCAATCCACAGATCTGTTCACCTCAACATATTGAGTGAAACAACCGCAAGACACAGGAACAGGTTTCCAGGCACCAGACTGAGTTCGCCTGAATCCCATCCTGGGCCTGCTGCTTCCTTCTGCATGGATCTAGAGGCAAGAAGTGCCTACCCAACAAGAAAGCCTCGGCAAGGCACAGGGACCTCATCGTGAGGACCGACCCAAGTGGAATGTAGACCAGATGCATCTGAATACTACTGCAACAGTTGTGCGTATACAATATTTTGTGGGGAAATAACTACTAAGTTCTTAAAATTACATACATAATCAAAAAAGTGAGTACCAAAATTTAGGTTTCTAGTTCTCTAAATTTGGAATTCCACATGTAAGAAATGAAATTAGAAGTTTGTAGTCATGCCCACACTTTTCAGGATAAGGGCCCATATAAAGAAGATAGAGAACAGTATCTAGTTATCAGACTGAAGGAAATCAAGGTTATCGTGTTGTATGGAAGTTTGATGATAAACAAAGACAATGCAGAGAAGCAGTAAAAACACTTCTTTTTTTTTAACAATCTTGACACATGCAAATAATCAGTGACTTCAAAGCCAACTATTTGGATTGGGAAAGGTTTACACAATAAAGTCTTTCTGTTTTTACCTACTCCGTCTAAGATAATCTTTTGAGAGCAATTGTTTATACCTTTATTTAAAACACCATGCCAGCTTTCCTCATGTTCGTACCAAGGATGAGGAACACCAGGGTTTGGGATGCAGCCCGACGGCAGCACAACTGCGAGTGGAGAGAACGAAGGGGAGTTCATCCGTTTTCAGGGCTCTTGGAAGACGATGTGGAGGTGTGCCTCAATCCGCACAAAGACTCTTGCATTAGTAATAAAGACACAGCTTGGAAAGACCAGGAATTCTGTCTGCAGTGGCTCTGACAACGTAATAACAGTGACTCCATATGGAGCAGTGGAAAGCGCATTTTACGCCTGCAAGGTAAATCCCCATCCTCTACAGAGAAGAGGAACAATCCCACACAATGTGTAGCTGGGGAAGGTCCAACAGCACTTTGGTTTTGAAATACCCTTTGCATGCGTGTTCAGGAGTGTCAAACATAAAGGAGGAACTTAATTTTCTATCCATGTTCTGTGTTTTTATTTCAGAAAGAGCACAGAGCCTTAGGCAGGTTTTGGGGTTCGGTCCCCTAGGCTCTGTCATTTAAGAGTCTCTGGGACTCTGGACGAGAGCGAACCTCCCTTGGCTCAGCCCGAGAACAACTCCTGCTCCCCGCAGACACACAGCTGCCCGTTCCAGCTATTCATGCTCACTCCCCGTGCAGCATCTTCCCCTGATAACAGCATTACTGCTTGCAGAAGCCTCCAACATCAGGCACTGTAAGTGCTGAAAACAATACCTGGAGCCCAACATCTTCCCGAAAACAAACCACTAGAGAAGAATTTGGTCCACCGATAGCTGGAGGAGCTCTTCACTCACTCCAACAATAACCACACAGAATAAAAGCAAAAAGCTTTCAGTGCCAACTCTGGTATTCATTTATTAGGCCTTATACAAAACCTTTACTGGCCTAAAGATACTGATTTTTTTTTCTTTTTAAAGTTATGTGAAGTTATTTCAGTTCTTGTTTCTGAGCATTTGGTTACATCCCCTTCGTATTTCCAAGCTTTTCTGCAACTTCCCTTCTCTGGGAAGATGAACTCGTCAGGCAATAAAGCTCCATCTCCTGCAGCCATCCCTCTGGGACACGTTACTGCCCAACTGACCCCAAGCCAGAGGCAAGGGCAAGTAAAGACCTGGTGCCCCAGGCTCACGACCCCACAACATCGGCCGTGCTGCAAAGGCAGACCAGGGATTTGGGAACAGAATTTTGCCTTGAAATCAAAATCCAAAGGTCAGACTCAAACCTCTTGGTCTTCTGCTAAAGGAACAGGCAATGAATCGGATCAACACAGAGACAGGACCCGATAAAGCCAAACTGCAGCTTTGCTAATAGAGACAGAGATTATGCTGAGAAGGACGGGCAATTTTATCTTTTAATTCCTTAAGACGTTCCATCCGATCCACGGTAATCGTACCATCGCCTTCTCACTTCTCCAATTAGCTGCTCCTTCCAGCAAGCGATCAGAAACCCATTTCTGAAGCACATGGCAGATTAGGATTAAATCCTTTCCCTTAATTGAAGTACAGAGGAAATAAAATACGCTCATTCTTAATTAAGGTCAGCCCCCTCCCCCAAGAAAACCTTTCCTACTCCCATAGAGGGAACGGAGGTAGAGTTCCACAGGAATGAAAGAAAGGAGCATATTGCCTTCAGTCACAGAGGATCCCAGTATCCCCCATCAGCCATCACGGGGTTTTTTCTCCCTTGCAGCTGAAGAATCCACATCGGTTCTCCAGCCGGGAGAGTAGTCTCCCTCATATATCTGAAAGGTTCTTAACCTCTAAAAAAGCCTGTGTTTAGCCGTCTTTCTCACTCAGGTTTTGTAATTATTAGGGAAAATCTAGAGGCTTTTTACTTAAGAACATAGACATTTTTTAAGCTAGTTCTAACCACTACGACAGACTACTCATCCTGTGATTTAGTTATAAAACAATGGTTATCAAAAGAAGAACGTACAAAAATATTCCATTGCACTCTAGCTAAAAACCACAGTGCAAAACCTGAGGCAAAAATGGGAGAAAAATGCCCAAAGGACATTCAAGGAAGTCATCATACACAAACTGGGGAGTAATTATGGGCTTGCTGATGAGCTCACGCTCCCCATGCTGGCAAAACGCCTACTGAAGACTGACAACAGTAGATAGCAACAATTCTGCACTAATTACAGAGCACAACTAGCTCTAATTTGTGGGAAAAATCCTGGGGATGATCTTGGATCTACACGAATTCCTGACAGGGGACAGTGACCTACAGAAACATCCAGGGGCACGACACCAAAATCGCACAGCTCACGTGGGAAGCAGACGGCATACACAGGGAGATTTCAGAACTGCCATCCTCCAGGTCAATTCAGACCTGATAAAAGGCTATTCCATTCACAAAAGGTTTCTCTACAATTCAAAGGGCTTCGACAAAATCCAAGTTTCCTACTCACAGAAAGCGTTATTTGTCATGAAACAGTATCTGGAAAAGAAACAAGAGGAGAGCGGGAAAGGCAATGATACATGATAAACATATTGCATTATAATAGCTTGGTATTTTACTACCGGAGAAACAATTTCTTTAATTAAATATGAGCTACACAATAACTCAGCTGTGCTACGCACCCCATGCAGAGCTGCAGAAGGATCTGCACTTTTGGAATTTCATGGCTTTTGACTGCTCGATTTAGTGCAGCATTAAAGTTCATGCGGGCACTTAATCTGTCATTCACTGGAGCTCAGGTTAACGTATAGATTTTGATTCGTGCGCTTCTGTAATCGAACCTCTGCCCTGGACTTTGATTATGAAACAACAACAGGACCCAGGTCTCTCCCACCCTTTCCACCCCCCCCCTTTTTACAACCTACACCTGCAATGAAGACTTCTTTGCCGGCCAGCCCTGGTTTGCTCACTGTAACTGAAAGGCAGGAGCAGCCAAGAGATGAAAATAGGTAACAACTGCTCATGCTAGTTTTTTTCCTCTTTCTCTTTGCACACTTAAGTTTTTTGAAACTAGGAATTTTGTTTTCATTTTCAGTGCAGTGTTATGACAGTCTGTCTGACGGTATAGCAGTTGTAGCAGTTTAAATTTGCAGATTATTTGATTAAAAGACAGCAAAGAAAATAAATAGGAGTGGAATGCAACACGTTTCTGGTGTAACAGAAAACCCCTGGGGACGCACTGGACACGCCACTGAAGCCCTCACTGTGCTCCACTAATGGTGCTCAATGTCTACACGCACTCTCAGGTGCACTAGGATAAGACACGATATTAATTGCATCTAGCACAATTCCGTATGCAGTGGAGACCTCACCATCATCGCAGGAAGAAGAGCAAAGCCCATCCCGGGCCATTGGTCCTCCAGGTGTAAGGTCTGGCACAGAAGCCTCTGGAAGAGCCTCAGTGCAAACAATGGCACATGAACAGACAACTGACCCTGCTTCTCCCCAGGCTGCTGACACTCAGGCAGGGATGCAGGATAGGAAGGGCTCACCCTGCACCTGGTGCAACCTCTCTCATTCAGTTATAAAGCTACCCTACAAGATTTTTTCATTCCTGCAGTTCAGCAGTGTTAGTTTCAGCCTTTCTGGGCTGAGAATGCCCCCCACCAGTCGCCAGCCCAGATTTCTTCAAGCCGACCTTCTGCCCACGTACCTGCTCTGCCCTTTGCACAACTCTGATGCTCTCCCACTGTGTCCAACCCCCATGCGACAGCTCTGCCCTTTCTCCGCCTTCACTATGTCACTTTGAACAAGCCGAGCTCTCCTTTGAGATGTCCTGAGATAGGAGACTCGGCAATTCCTGGTTCATCTTAGCAGACCTTCTCTAAACCTCCATCACTTGGATTCAGTCTGGTTTAGACACGGGCGCACTGCATCCCAGGCCGCGTCTCACCAGACCTTGGACAAACTCTAAGCCAAATACTGTAAGCTAACACAATCTCATTCCTTCAAACAAAGCAACTGTTCGCAATGGCTGAAATGGTAACACCTCTTCGTGCTCTGACTGTTCAGAGTAAGCTGAGACACAAGAGGAGGTAAGCTGGAAAGGAGATACAGACCATCGTCTCATGGTCGAGAGGCTGCGCTGACAGCCAGGACCCCTGCTTCCTTCTTCCACCGTGGCCAGGAATCTCCTCGCCACAAAAAGAGGGATGACAATGGCACCAATCTTGAAAATCAAAGGGTGGTACACCAGGAGGGTTACACCACTGGTACCTATGGAAAGATCTGAGATCACCAAGCCAAAGATGCTGCAGAGCAGCAAACCCACTCCCTCCCAGAGCACCAAGGCACTGTGTGTGCCGCATCCCCTCCACCCGCACTCAAGCATCCTGCTTCCCATCACCACACTGGCAGCAGCGGAGCAATGCTGGATGCAGTTGTTCCCCGGAGCACCCTCCTCCTCCTCCCTATGGATTCACCAGCCTGCACTCAGCCTCCCACTTCAGAAGCAGACTCCTGGGCTACGTGCGCTAATTACTGCTTTCTCCTGCAGTTTCCCCGGACCTCAGCTGACACCGACACATCTACACAACTCCCACCAGAACCTGTGGTGGAGACAGGGAGGCCAGTCACCTAGAAAGCTTGCTTTCAGGCAGCGTGTGTTAATCATGGAGTTTCCTACGTTACCACCTGCAACCCCAGTACTAAGGTGCTTAGCAAACCTAGGAGTTCGCATAGCTCACAAACCTTATAGTATGAGAAGGTACATGTTTCTTATTTAAATTACATCCTTATCAATGACCAAAACCATAATAATTTTGGTGAGTTATACCAAATTGGATCTTGCCTGTCAACATAGTTATGTTATTCCCTCCTGCCTTGAGGTTCTTCTCACCCACACCTTACCATCTGCCGGGCAGAGGCCGCAGAGAGATCGATCTTAGCTCAAAGCCTCACAGCCTGCTTTTAATCAGCATTTCCAACTGTATGCTACCACACCATTGGGAAGTACACAATGCTTGATGCATAGGTGCTGGCAGCCAAAAGGAACAGGACTGGTTAGATAGATTGGTGCTAAAATGGGATTTAATGTATCATATTCCTGGAGATAAGAGCGATGCTGAAGGGATGAACCCAGCCCGTGTGCAGGTAGGCAGGACAGATGGATCAACCCACCACACTCCTGGAGTGGCGCAGCCTTACACGTTCTACAGAGCTTTACAGAGCCCCCACGTGTCCCTAGCTGCTCCTTCACTTCTTACAGAAATGGGTTGTTTCTGTAACACAAGTGTCATTAATCTGCTCTCTAATGCAGGCAAAACCACAGCCATGATTTTGTACGGAGATAAAGATATAACCTCATCTAGCCAGGCAAGTAGAAAGCAGTTACACGCAGCAGCTTGAACATATTACAATGCAGAGTGTTGGCATGTGGTCTCTAATGCAAATAGGTCTTGTTTCAACCAAAAAGGAAGAACAAAAAACAAATTGTCACTACTTCTAACAAGAACAACCACAGTTTCCAGCACCCTAAGGCAGAGTATACCATACCAGTCCACAAACTTGAACCACATGATCACCCAAAAGCACCCATCTGACTTTGAGGCTTCCATGTCCATGCCCTGGCAGTGTTCCCACACCTTCCTACCATCTAGCCAGTGTGCTTGGAGGGGGGATTCAGAGATAAAAAGGGGAAAAGTGCTTGCAGATGCTTTGGAAATATCAAGATTAAGCTCACTGGAGGCACTGTTATTGTCAGTATAATTTACTGGAAATCTACATAAATACACAAACACATATAAACATAAATTTTGCCTATGGATGAGACTTAGCAAGTTCAAAAAGCTACTTCCTAGATCCCGGTAAAAGACTATATAAACGGACATGTAAAATATGAGCTGGGTAAGGCAAAACAGCTTCCTCTGCCTCAGCAGCACATTCCACACGAGCCTGCCTTTCTGTGCCATCATTACATCTCCATTAGGAATGGCCGGCAGACTGGTCATCAGCGAGAACGTCCCAACCTTACCAGCTGGGAAACAGAAGATAGAAGGAAAAAAAAAAGAAAAAAAAAAGCACTTCTTCAAGGTTGCAGACTGACCTACTCCAGTTTGCACAGTAAGGATCTCAGTTATAAAACAAATAGCTAGAAGCTAAATATAGCTAAGGAGAAGACTTTAATCACCACGATAGGCCTCGTGTGGAGGGCTGACAGGAGCCACCGAGGTAGTATAGCACACAATATATAACAGTCAAATATGAGGCTAAAAAGCCCATTAAACACATCTAACGACGTAACTGCCTCTCCACGTTTTCCAGGAGAGGCCTCTTTTTCTAGGGAGGTTTGTTCCCCAGCCAGGAGGACATCCAGGGACGCGCTTGCAGGTCATGAATGGGAGTATTTGCAAGGGATGGGAAAGTGCTGTTTGTTTCAACAGGGAGCTGCTTTTTGCGCCTGTCAGGATTACTGAACAGTTTCCAGCACTAATTGGCGGACACAGTTTTCAGAGCATGACGCAACAGATAAAGGAGGGATGAATACGTCAAAGGAAGAAAAAGAACAGACCAGCCAGAGAAAACCTTTGTTAGTGACTATGCCAGAAGCTGGTGCCTTGGCCTGGAAGCTTTCCTCGCCCCTCCGGAGGATGTGCTGCGAGAAAACCTCATGCTGCAAAAGGAATTGTGCTGGTTTTGTCACTGAAACGCCTTTATACAATAGCAGGCAGACACAAAGTGACAATGACAACAAATAAGACAAAGGAGAAGACACACACTACACAGTTCTAACTGCAACATTAGTTCAAACTGGCCAGAGACATTGAAGAAACTCCCTCATTGGCCACACTATTCTTTAAAAAATAAAAAAAATAAATCTTCAGACCTCTGCCTTGAACAAGAGATGAAAACAGACCTAACCTGGAACAGCCAGACGGATCAGATGACCTCTTGAAGTTTCTGTGACCCCAAATTTTTGTGAAGTCCTTTCACTGTAACCAATATCCGTGTAGCCTTTACCCCACAACACAAGTTATTCACCAAAATAAAATAGGATTAATTTTGACCAAGAGCTCTGGCACAAGCAATACAATTTTATTTATCTTTTTAAAGGAATGGTGTGAGGCAGCAAAGGAGAGGGATTAAAAAGCACTAAGAAGTGATTAAAAAGTTCCAGGATCCAAATACCCAACATCCACAGAGCATTTTATTCACAGACCTTAAACGAGGTCAGAATTGCATCACCAATTTTGTACCTGGGAGAACCAGATATAGAGAAAGAAAATATTTTTCCCAAGATTACTCAAAAAACAGCGTCAGAGATAAATAGTTGCCTGATTCTATTAGGCATCACTATCTCTCTGAATATCCGACACATCAAAGGACTTGGGAAGTCTTTCTGAAGCGTTTACTTTATAGACACAGAGTATAAATACTTTCCAAAAATAACAATTTGGCTTTCCCAGGCACAAACGGAGTTATCAAGGGAGTCAACATCAGAGTTCAGAACATTAGCGCTCAAAACAAACCGAAGAAACTTCAGAGTCCCCTTGTGCTTCAGCACAGACGGGGATGGGGAGGTGGGGACTCCACTGCTGGCTCAGAAGCTGCAGCAGGGCATTTCGCTAGTCCCTGCCACCTTTCTCTACAACCGTTCAGGCGGGTAAACACTAGCATAATAAAAATAAATCACTGAAAGGAAAGTACCATCCGAGTCAAGTGCCAATTCAAGCCAGCATCATATTTTATTCTATCATAGTGAAGTAAAAAAATTTGAACTGTGACAAAAAAAAATACGACAATGCTTGGTTTTATTGCATCACACATCTTTCTTTGCTTATGCTGCCTCTGAAACAGCCACGGCTATTTCACAGACACAGCTTCACTCATTTAGAGGGAGATAACAAAACCAGTGCCACGGCATGGGAATGATTTCTTAAAAGTCTGATGCAGAAATACTGTGGGTTTGGGATTTTTTTTAATAGGGTTTCTTTGGGGTTTTTTTTCAGGAATCGCAGTAAGTATCTGTTTAAGGTGCCAGACTCAGAGTCACATGCAATGAAGTCATTTTTCCACTGGTAGCTACAGCAAGAGCTACTGCACAATCATATAAAAGCAAGCAATTAAATCCAACTACGAGGAAAGCAAATTTGCTTTGTCTCCTTTAGCACTGCAGTTCAACTAAGTACAAAGGACAAACAGGGCACACAGGGTCCTCAGCAGAGCAGGGGGAAATGCTCCGAGAGCGTGGTGGTACTGCAGAAAAAGACTTTGTGCACCAATGCACTGACAGACTTCGGTGTTTCTGTGTTAGCATCGGCCACAGAGACAAGAACTTTCACGTGGGATGGGAAGGACGGCCACGTGGAGAAGGCAGGATTAGAGAAGGACTCAGGAAGACCAAGGACAATTCCTTTCTCTAACCTGGGCTTTCTGGAGTGACCTTGGACAGTTTGTTGTCTTTATTCAGCAACTGACCTGACTTGGTTGTTTTAGAAAACCAACCAGTAAAACACAGCCCCAGTCTTGCTGGGGTCTGCCATCACCAGTACTATCAGCCAAGGTGCTCTCCCAGGCAAACGCCACCTGAAATTCTACTGTAAATATCACAGGAACAGCGATAAAAGGAACACAGCCAGAGATTGTTGGCTAACTCAGCAACAGAGCAGCAGAAAAGCTGCTTTCTCGCCCCATGTCAGCAACTTCCTTCATCATTCTTGTGCTCAGACCCCTTGGGAGATGGAGGAGAAAACAGGTCACAAAGTATGTTTAAATAATACTTATGAAAAAAAATAGATATCTCTATAAATACCTATGGATAAATTTATAAGTACCTATAGACATCTCTATAAATACCTACAGTTATCTCTATAAATTGGATACTATAGTCTAACATACGTTAGCAACAAGTCATATTCAGGTCTAGATACCTGTACCTGGGCTTCCCCAGAGCTTTAAAAGTATATAAACCTTGCCGTGCACTGTATACACTCAGCAAAGCAGTACCGACACCACGTATCCGGGGGCTTTAACTTGCTTTGTATATTGTCTCTTGTCCTCCCCAGAATTATGATACACACACCCCAAATTTATTAATTTCCCCGAGTTTCATGGACAGAGGAAGACTTCTGATAAATAAAATCTCAATCAGGAGGAGGAATCTGTGCCATTACCCATTTTACCCACCCAGTAACACAAAAGAAGAACTGGCATGCATACCCTTACATAGCCACATCCCTTGATACTAGAAAATCCCCCTTTGGGTTCTTCATCGTTTCTTCTGCCACAGCAAAAGCACACAAGAAGAAAGAGGAAAGACACCAGGAACTGCTACTTGCTGGAGTAAATTATGGCAGCCTCCAAGGCTAGAGGTGGCAGGAAGCCAAGCAGAAGAGGAGCACATACCAACCCTTCAGCAGATAATCCAGTCCATACTTATCCCAAGAGCATCTCCCAAAACACACAGGTTTTCCTGTAATTGTACGCAGGCCTCACACTTGAGCGCTCCTGAGATGATTCCAGCACAGCTTCTCCCCATCGTGCCTGTAATGGCTGGTTCTAACGTTTAACTTGTGGTTTGTCTCAGAGCTGAGCCTTTGAAGTGCTGTGCTCTCAGTGATATCTGGCAGGCACAGTGACACGTTTTCACGAGAGCACAGCTGCTCGATCCAGACTCTCTCCTCCCTAGCCCTGGCAGGCTCTAACAGCAGGCAGGTAATTTCTTAAAACGCCAAATCCCAGACCCAGGTTTAAGAATGGTCAGCTGCACCATGTTTAAAGCATCACTTCGCAGCAATGACGGGACAGAAGTGGCCAGAGCTGAATAAAGGGGCTCTCTCGGAGCCCTGCTGAGTAGAGGGATGCTGCCTCACAGGCAGCGCGGCACAGGCTACGGCCAACAAGCCTAGCCAGGCACCTCGAATATCTCTGTCCACACACATTTTTTAAGATTTAAGATTCTTCTTAAATTGCAAGTCACCCTCAAAAAAATGCTTCTAGCCAACAGTAATGGATGGGCTAATGAAACTTGACATCCATTCCAGCAGGATGAGCTTCTGAGATGAGGTTTGCAGGCCTACAAGACTGACGCTCGCGAATAACACTCGGTGCTGACACAGTGCTTTGTCTCCCAGCACTTCCCAAACGCTGCTGCAGCCTGCTGATACCCCGGAGATAACGACGCCTGCCTCTGCCCCTGGATGTTTCCCAAACAGAGCATTTACCGGTTTGTACCGGGAGATGCGAGGGACAGGGACCTGCTCCATCCGCCCTGCCGCTCACACCCCGAGCACTAGGTAAATGCCAGCAGCCCAACCCAGCTGGGCCCTCCTCAGAAGCACATCTCCTTGCCCAGACAAAAACCCTCACCAAATCCTGCAGTGGGTAGCTCATGTCAATACCCGGCTCATCAAAGAGCAAAACGCCAGGGAGGAGACGGAGCCCAGCAAGCCGCCCAGCTTCCCGGAGACAAAAGAAAATTTTCCTCCCGTTTCAAACCCGAAACTCGCCAGGCACCGAGAGATCGGTGCTGCCGCCCCCTCTCACCCCCATCCTCCCCGCATCAGGCCCCGCTTCCCCAGCGGCTCCCAGCTAGAACCGGTCGCTGTC
>VXBH01009318.1:1247982-1269455 GCA_013400035.1 Rynchops niger | reverse complement strand
CTAGGGAATGCAGCAAAGAGAAAGCACCTGCAGCCTTGGTAACTCGGTCATTCAAGGCCAGGAAGAGTGGGCTGAGTTGATAACCACCCCCCGTCCTTCACCACCTCTCTGCTGGTAACTCCCAGAGCTGTACCCGGGCTGACACTGGATGGAGACATAACACGGCCATTGATCTGGACAGGAGCGGAGGTGCTTCCTGCAAGGACCACCACTGTATCCAATACACTCTACTGACACCCCACATTCCCAAACTGGGGGTGATTTTGCCAATCGGACACTATGGTGGGAGGCCCCAGGCCACACAGTAACACAGGAAGGTCCCACCTGCCAACAGCCCTGACATTTGGTGCTGTGACTCTGCTCCATACCCCCGGCCTGGGCCCAGGAAAGCACAGCAGACATGCAAGTGGAGGAGATCCCAAGTAAAAAATGACAGGAGCAGAGGAGATGGTCTGAAGCTGCGGCAGGGGAGGTTTAGGTGAGATATGAGGAGGAATGGCTTTACTGACAGAGTGGTCAGGCCCTGGGACAGCCTGCCCAGGGAGGGGGTTGAGTCCCCATCCCTAGAGGTGTTTAAGAAACGTCTGGATTTGGCACTTCTAGTGGCAGAGATTGTAGGGGGTTTGGTTGGACTCGATGATCTCGAAGGTCCTTTCCAACCATGAAGATTCTGTGAGATGCAGGCAGCAAAGCAGAGAAGAACAAAGCTGAGGTCAACTGAGCATCATCCAGAATGGGAGATTTGACAGGACAACCCAGCCCCACGAGGCAGCCGCAAGCATCCTCATTTTCCGTCTTGCCGAGGGGAAGCCAAAGCAAAGGGAAGGGAAAGTAAAAAATAGAACCAGAAGCACCTGACTCCGACGCCTCTGCTTCAACTGTTGGTTCACTGTCTTTCCCTGATATTTTCCCTACATCCAAGCTCAAGTCATTGCTTTGCGGTTCTGGATACACGATTTTTTGTCTCCTCTCTAATCCGCAGTTGCCTAGGGAAACGGTATGTCACCAGGAGAAGAGCTAGACGAGAAGGTGCCTACTGAGCCAGGCTCTGGGCTCCAACAGGAGGTTTCGTTTCTCCATCCAGCTTCACCCCCGGCCTGCCAGCTCGGCCAGTTCGTGTCCTTCGTTCCAAGTTTCTTTCCATATCAAAATGGTGATGGAGCAATGACGGTGACCTCCCTTTGCAAGTTCCAGAGGGACTATTGAGAAGCGTTACATGCATTTTGTAAGATGGCGAGTGTAAATTTAAAGCAGTTTTGAAAAAAAAAAAATCCTCTTTAATGTTTCCAGGTGCTTCAGGGTAGGATTTCAAATCTGCTATTGCTCAGAAGTTAAACCCTCTCATTTTTGATCAATGGCACCATTTTATGCTGTATCTTATATACATTAATTTGTTCTCATTACAAAAACTTCCATATAAATGTTTCATTTACAGCCCTACATCTATGTTATGACGGAGAAGGTCAGCAAGTCTGGGGTTCTATTTTGCCTGCCAGTAGTCCGTGGTACATGCAGCTCGATGCCCTTTCCTGTGTTCAGTCTCGAATCATTGCAGGACAGGGGCCCGGGACCAACACGCTGCGGTGCAAGCTGGCACCTTTCTCATCGCCTCTCCATTTCAGCAGCACCAGTCTTGAATTTTACAAGCAGTCTTCTTTTCTGCTTTAGAATTCAGTCATCCCAAGGGCTCTGCATGCAAATAGTCATATATTGTAAGGACAATATATATTTTTATATATGTATATTTACATATATTTACATTTTACGTTCCAACAGTGACTGGAGGCATCCTAGCCGCTGTGCCGGGCGCTGCACGCTCCCTGGAGAAGAGACAGACCTGCACCACGGAGTCGGGTTTCCCTCGTGCGTTCTGCAGCGCTGATACAAAAGCCTGCTGGCTTCAATAAGATGAAGCTGGAAAAATTTCACAGCTTTTAAGTCATTTCCTTGAATCCTTTTGACAAATCTGCCTCTCTGACTAAACTTTCTCATGGGAATTTCCAGGGAGAGAAGGAAAGATCATCCGAGGCCAGAGCACTCGTGGTGATGTGGCTGAAGTACCCCTAGACTTGAATTTGTGTCTTTGCCATCAAGCGCCGCCCCACAAAGCTATCCTTCAGCTTCTGTTGTCCCTGCTTTTCACAAACAAAACTTCAGGATGAAAATGAATGTTGAGAGCCCATCGTTCTGCAGAGCAGCACTGCTATTTCCCGATACCCGTTTATCATTCGCAGGGCTGTGTGCAGGCAAACACCCCTGCGCTGATGATCCCGGACACCAAGCAGCACAGGAGACACTTCAGCCTATGAATATACGAGGACCTGTTAACTCTACACAGGTGAGCACAGCCATGGCTTTCAATTAAACCATCACGTGTAGAAAACTGGTCTGCAATCTCTGTCATTTCTGGTCTATCACAGTTGCCTGATAAACCTCTTGTTATGTACTACTCTCCTATTTTGTGGATACGATATATATTTTGTTTTCAAAAGCGGCTTCTCACAGGTAGTCAAAACTGTCTCCACTTGACTGATCCATTACTCTGATTTGGTAAGTATTTGCATTAGCTGCCGGGATCACTAAAGAGCTTCACAGCTGTTTTCTTTTAAATTATCCTGACAAACTGAAGCATTACACAGACAAAGTAATGTAAAACCCAAGGGAATACTCACACATGCATCTAGGGAAAGAGCAAACGTTTTGTGCTTCGCTGTTATCTGTATTGTTTGAATAAAGACAGCAGATAAGAAATGGACAAAGTGTTCAAGAATCTTTCCATTTTATTAGCCAGCAGCAGGAGATGAAGCACCTCTCCGCCAAGAGCCGATGAGACGCTGGATTTGTCACCTACCAATAGGTTATGCTTCCGAAAGCCCCGATCCTGCACTTGCTCCCCAAAGGCAGCTACGTGTGAAGGCTCCAGAGAGCAGACAGAGGCCACATGAAGCGGTGACATCAAGACCTCACAAGTCAAGAAAAGCTTCAGAGTGCAATCCTTTCAGCCTTGTCCCTACCACGTGCCTAGAAATCCCTGCCAAAGACATCCCTTTGCCCTGCCAAGGTACTGTGGGAACTGAGTGGTGGCAGAAACAACTTGTCTTTGAAAATATTGTGTAACTTCATTACTGTCAACTTACAGTTACATGATTTCCATCATCTCAAAGATGCAGCCGCAACAAGAGTGTAAGTTCTTACTATTCATTCAAGCTGACACTATAAATATCCTGCTGCATTTGGTGGCAGAGCATGAAATTCCAGCATTGGTGAAACAAGATTAAAGCAGTGATGTAAAGAAAAGCTGTTTTTTTTTTCCTTTGATTACAGAGCTGCTTAAAGAACTTCTTATCTTGAGGATCAGTGACTGCTTTAGGCCTTACCCCTTCTAGGCCAAGACTAAAGTTCAGAAACTTCTTCTAAACAGCTTTTAAACTCTTAAGACCTCGCACAGTTGCAGTGATTCAGCCAAGTGGCACCACGTTTTCGGGCCTTTGCTATCCAACCGAGAGCCACTGCAAAGCCTCTAATATCCAGCAGATTCTGTTCTATCTCCGTAGGTGGAAGAAATCTCTCATCTATCTTCAGACATCTATATCCGAGCCAACTGTCTAGACTTCCTATATAATGAGTGCGGAGAAGCACGCACTGGGGCGCAATTCCCTTCATCATATTGCAGACATCTAAACTGGATTAATTGCTCTCTAACAAGGCTCGCTTCCATCCATGAATTACAGGGGTAGTCGAGAATTAGGCCAAATGAGATGTTTGCAGTTAAGGGACATGAACTGCGCTCAACTTCCTTACAGAAATGCTCAGCAGAGCTAACGATGCTTATTTGGGTGCGTGTAGATCAGACATGCGCGTTAGGTACGTTCTTGTCTCAAGGCCTGACTTTGTTCTGTTTCACTGAAAGAAATCAGGCTGTTGGCCAGGATTCAACAGGGGCAAGATCTGGCTCCAGGACCCTTCAGGGGAGCGCACGTGGCTCATGCAGAGGGACGGAAAGTGCTCTGAAAGAAGGCTTTCTACTAGGCTGGCTGCTGTGCGTTCCTACACACTCGTTAACATACAAGAAAGTGTGGGTGGAAAGATGTTGAAGGATCACGGCAGTTCTCATTAGTTACAAAGATCAAGCGGAGCTCTTACCGCTTTTTTAGTGTATTTCCTATACTGAAATTAGTGCATTAACTGTTACTTAAACTTCAACCATCAGTATAATTTAATCATTAGCACAGTCTGGTTCGTGTTGTTCCACATTTTTAAAGTAAACTACCTTGCTGCAGTAGCAATGGCTCTGAGGAATGTGGGACCGCACAAATGCAACACAGTAAAACGGACCCCACTGCATGATTGAAGAAATAGTGTAATTTTCACCACAAAGACTGTTCCCTATCCAGGAACCTGAAGGCAAGTGGATTTTCAGAGAAATTCAGCATCCATTAAGTGGAGGCCTTCTGAAATTCTGTCCTCTGGTACCATGTTTGGCTAAATGACCTACACAAGATCACACTGGCAGTGGAGAACTTGGAATAGCTCTTGTTTTAGTCAGTAGATTATTGCCAATCTTTCATCCGAAGATGAAGCTCCTTACAGATGAAGTAAATGAGTCATGGAGAGAAAAAATAACATACCTGTGATCATCCAGCTGAAACAGAAATGTGCTGGTGGACATCTACGTTTCTGTGTTGAGTATCTACAACTAAGCGTGACCAAAGAAAGTACTGCAGGAGAGTGAGAGCACAGAGAGACTGAAGGGAGACTGGGCACTGACTATAACTTCTTATTCATGGGGGGTGGGGAACAACACAGCAAAAAACCCCAGAGGTTAAGCACTGGATAAGCCATTCTGAGCGGGTCTCCCATCCCAGCACAGTACCACATAATTATTTTCATTTTCTTTGTTATTGCTTGTTGCTTGTCTGAGTCGAGACTAAAGATCGGGCTGTTCTTTGCTTAGTCCATTTTTTAAAGACTGGGACAACCGACAGTTGTACTTAGCCAGGCTTGCACAAATAAAGGGACTTTTATGCTTACTGACCTCAAAGGTGAGCGAACATCACCTATATTTTGTAGACTTGGGAATCGAAATCGGAAGGGATTAGTTTGTCTTCCCAAGGCCCTCTCTAAGGCAGCAGCACAACTGGGTGCAGAACCAAGGTGGCCAGGCTCTGGTCATTACCGTGTTGTACTTCCCTCAGTTCATGTGTTTCTTTTTGTACGTATTCAAGTCAGAGAAGAGAGCCAGCCTCGGAGCTCCCAGCACGGCGTCCCATACCCTATTCATCAGGTGAAGCTGCAGCCTATTTTATAAAGCCTCTGGTAACTCTCTGCATACCTCCGTGTCGCTCAGTGTATCCTCGGGAAAATACAAGCAGACAAAGATCACGCGTAAGGGGGCATCTCTGCATTTTTCCAGTTGTCAAAGCATCATATATACCAGTACCGGTCATTTGTAAACCACCCAAGCTCTGTCTCTGTGCATCACAAATCAAAATTACTTATGGCTCATTTACTATTTTTCATTGTATGTCAAAAAACTATTCTCCTGCTGCTGCTGCTGCTCCAAGTACGTGGCACCAGACTTTTCTCGTTGTTGTCAGGGGTGTGAATATTTGCTGTTTTCTCTGACCTGGCTGAACAGAGTCTGTAACAAATTGGATCCAGCCTGTACTTTATGAAAAAAGCTGTCTATTTCCCTGTTGTTTGGGCCCTGACACAAATAGTATTTCAGACCAAATAGCAGCACCAGCCGTTTTCTACCCAAGCTACAGAATGTGCAGTGCCTGTGAGATGCAAGAGAGTCTCATCTCCTCTGCATGGACTGGAGCGTGTAAGAAGATCAAAGATGAGGGACAGGAGCCAGGATGCAAAAGCTTCCTAGGACTTGAAAAAAGATTTCAGTACCAAAGCTGTTTACCGGGGAAGGGGAGGGAAACGAGCTCCAACTTTGACACTTACAGAAAAGCCAGACTTTTTAAATGTCTCCAGCAGGCAGTGCACCGAGCTGGTGCAGCCAGCTGGCCTACCTGGAGGCACTGAAACATCCAGTCCTGCCACTTTGGTTTCTTAGCCTTTAATTCTCCAGAAAAGCAAGGCTATCCCTAAAAAGGCACTGGCACTGTCACATACCATAGGGCACGCTTTCCCAGAAGATCCCAAAGCACGCGTGAAACAATTTTCGTAACAAGTTGCAGATGAGAAAACTGCAGCATAAAGAAGTTAAATGACTTACAGTCCCATGCAGGATCACCTACAGTCCACAAATTTCCAGTCATTAAAGCAGCCGATAAGCTAATTGTTCCCAGGCAGCTTTGCCTACTGGGTGAGACATGAGCCTACATCAACAAGCTCTGCTGGCTCCATATCAAGGTGTGGAATATCAGCAATTTTCTTGTGTAAGGCAGAAGGAGTACAGAAGAAGATAGGAGGCCATCCACAGGACAACTAGCTGCCCTCTACTTCCCGCAAACATATGTATGGTTTTGGTTAAAACCTCTCCTTAATTAAAGACCCTGACCAACCTAACTTAAATACCACAGTGATGAGCAAAGCATAAACACAGAGCTCAAAACCCACAGCACATCTTGTTTCAGCATTGATGTAAGGGAATGGGCTGCTAGCTTGTGCTCTGGGAGAGCGCTGGATGGTAATTAAACTGCATTTTGTTCTCTTTCCACAGAAATGTCCATGCAACAAAAGCATGCTATTCCGGATCAGAAGAACTATCTACCACAGGTTAGAATTTCAGTTTTCCCACCTTAGCATGTTTCCACCATCAGCCCCTTCAACCATCCACTGATCCCAGCTGTCACTTTTCAGTACGACGTTAAAAGGTTTAAAGAATTGGTGCGATGTCTTTATAAAAAGATTACTTCTTTATGCAGAAATAATATGTCTTGTGACAGCAGAGTAGAAAGATGCCCCACTCACTGACTGGATATTGCTGCAGTGACTGCCAGGTGGAAAGGGCACTCAGGACTCCCAAAAAAACCAGTTTTACTAAAATGGATATAGTAAGGTTGAGAAAGCCTGGTCCTTTGACAGGTGTTCATTTGCATTTATTACAAAAAATCCTTTATAATGTGGANACAGCCTGCCCAGGGAGGGGGGTGAGTCCCCATCCCTAGAGGTGTTTAAGAACCGTCTGGATTTGGCACTTCAGGGCATGCTCTAGTGGCAGAGACTGTAGAGCGTGGGGGTGGGTGTGGGCGTGTGGGTGTGTGTGTGTGGTTGGACTCGATGATCTCAAAGGTCCTTTCCAACCATGAAGATTCTATGATTCTATGGTGCTATGATTTTGTCTGTCAAATGCCATGATAAAATCCAGATCCAGGAACTCGCACACACTTTGTCAGTTTCCTGACAATGTACTTTTAATTAATTGCACTGCAAAAATTGTATTATATGTTCCAATACGGAAGAATCACCACGAGAATGCTGCCAGTGTGGCTTTCTATAGAGCACTGCATGGAACACGTGACAATTGGACTCTAGTTTCTGGTTTTACTGATGGTGTGAAGTGGAAACTCCCTCCGTCTCAACAACTGTTTTCACTGACAGTGAAAGAGGAACAATGATACCGACCTGATCTGTAAAGTGCTTTGAGTTGACCAGACTAAATGGGGAAGGTACACATTAGATCAGATTATGCTGCCTACTCTAATGTTTGTCTCAGTCCTAAATTCTCACAGAGAAGCTCAACGAATGCTGCAAACGCTCAGTCCTGGCAGAACTGACAACCAGCCCTGACCTTCAACACGCACTACAGCCACTAGCCCGACAGTCCTCACAGCACCCATAAAGCACACGCTAAATCCCTTTCATACCGAAAGGCACGCAGCCACACAAGAACCACGTTTAGAAACAGGAGATGCAGTAATTACAGCCAATATTCCTGACGAGACTGTGCGACATGTCCCCCTCTGCAAATGTCGGGCCTCAGTCATGCCAGCCTGTATTGCAGTCGTAGCTTCACACAACAAAGACGCACTATAGGTGTCTTGGGTTTGTCTGGGGGAAAATACCAACTTCTTAGCCTTCAAGATATAAAAGAAAGAAAGAAAAGGTGGTAAACAGCGTGTTCTTTTACCCTTTTTAGGAGAAACAGAATCTGAGAAACATGGCAACAAATATATAGTTAACAAGTAGAAAAATCCAATTGAGGTAAATTAACCTGTGGAACTCAATGCCAGAATACATTAAAGGTAATTAGGATAATTATATTGCAGCAGTAGCTACGTTAATTCTAATTAGAATAAAAAAGTATGAGACAACCCTTAACTCTTGATAAAAAAGAAACTTCTCTGAAGAGATTCTATAATAGTTTGGTATCACACTTAAGATTTGCCTGTCTTTTCTTCCAACCTGTGATAACAGTCAGCTTCTCAGAGGGGATGTTTGCTTGAGCAGCTTTCTGGCCTGTTCCAGCAGGTAATTCACCTCTTACCTTTTGTTTTATATTCTTTGCAATACATCTAAGAATGCTTTTGGCCAAAGAACAGGAATAGCAGATAAGTATCTGTGATACTTACTGAAGAAAGGAAATAAGGAATTAATGGAGTCTTTTTTTGTGGAAAAACACTTAAAAATATGAACTAAGACATGTCACACCCATCTAGCATGCAAATTGTATGTATAGCTAAAGAAAAGAGGTGAAGNTGCTACTGCAGGGGGTTGGACTGGATGGTCTTTAGAGGTCCCTTCCGACCCAACACAGTCTATGATTCTAAGATATTTGCAAACTGGGCTTAAAATGTCATGGAAACAGACTGAAAATTCATTTCCTTGTTGTATACAGGCAAGTACGGCAGAGAAACCCACCCACTCGCATCCATACCTATGTGTCACACCAAAAGCCATGATATTTAAGCAGACTATAAATGGTAACCAAAAATCCTAACAAATGATCAAATCTTATTGGGGTTTTTTTGCAAGTGAGCTTGTTTTAAGAGATTATTAATACTTTGTGACATCAAGGTCATAAAACAAAGCCACAACCATATTGCAATTCCAGAGAAAATTGCCTTGAGAATGACATAGTGCAGTGACCTTCAAGTCCCAACAGTCAGGGAGCTGAAGTCTGACAACTTCCCTACTTAGAATCCCCAGCTCATGCAGATCCCCCTTCACAGGGCTGCCATGACTGATCTGGGGAAGAACAGCCCAGAAGATTTGCAGTGCAGGGCTCTGCCCGGCAGTTGTTTCTGTAGAGAATAAAGAGGATATTAGATATTAACCCCTCTAAACAACACTTCAAACTTACAGGGCAGTTTCACTCTCTCAATCCCCACATGGCAAAAACAACACCGCTATATTTAACAAACAGTTTCTGTACCTGGTAGATCTAGAAGCACGTAAACAAGTCAATCTGGGCAGCATACGAAACGAAACTAGAACCTTGTTGGATTCATTCCATCATTGCTGCCTTGAGACTGCATTGTTTTGAGAGGTATGGAGTGCATAAAAAATATTGTAAGTCTGTATCACAGAAGCAGACAGAAGGGTGAAATACTTCTCCTGTACGAGTGTAGGCTTGAAGGAGGCGGGTGTCATTCCCTACACAAAACAAGACCTGTCCCACAACAATTTTGGCATTTGTTTTCACAGGAATCGTGGCTGCGGACTGCCACAGCCACGCGCTTAGCTAGGATGTGCTGCCACCCAGCTCTGCTGGAAGCCAGTCTCTGATCACCACAGCAGAAGATTATTTGCAGTCATTTTCCGCCTCCACAACCTCTGGCCTACAGCAGGCTGTATGACTGTATCCATGAGAAAGATGGTTTTGTCACCCGCTGCAATGAAATCGCACCCAAGCACCCGGTGCTGGGAAGCATGTAATGCTCCCAGTCTGCCCTTTTCAATAGGGAACAGAGGCTCCAATTTAGCAAAACTCCTAAGTGCAGGTTTAACTTCACATGTGGGAGCAATCCCTATGAAATTAATTAGATTAGACACATCGCGAAAGTCAACTCCGAGTGCGCACGGCTGTACTGTGGCTTGCAGGTGCACAGAGCCCTGTCAGGATCAGGCCTTTCCCTGCATTATATTGTTTTGAGAGAGCAGAACACAGGTGCAATGGGCTGCCATTAGAGACAGCACTAAGGTTTTAGCTTGTAAATCCTTTATTTCTTCAAGAAAGATGCACTTTGCTGCAGCATTTTATTTTTTCAATTATATTCCTGCCTTTTACCCTGTTTTCCAGCTGCATAAGGAGGTCAAATGCCTTGCTCAAGGTTACACTGACTGATGTACTCGGGAAATAAAGACTAGTTCTGGCAGATGAGATGTCTTTTCAATCATTCCTTTCCATAAAATTCCATCTCTAATAAACTGATTTATAACCCACAGTCCTGCCAGAGGAAGTGTGTCTAGTTCATCTGTGCTGCTTTCGCTCGATGTGCACGTGTATGCACACTATGTTCTGTAGCACCTTTATCACGAGGTTATTTTCAATAAGTAAGAATAACATATCCATTTTGAGATGAGATTTACTAAGCACAGTTGTGTATACTACAGTGCATTGAAACAAGGGACGCTCTTAAAGGGCATTTTGCTGCATTCTGGTTGTATTGTGTCAAACCTTCACATCCACTAACAGTTAAGCCCAATGAAGCGTCTGACTGATAAACCGTGCAATCAAACCCATTCGCAGAGCCGCAATAGACTCATTTTACAAGAAAGATTGTGTGTGCAGCTCTGTCTTTCTCTGTTCCACTCCAACACGTCTCCTAAGCTGAAGTAATTCAGTGCAGGTGGCATTTGTATTACTGTGTCATCTATCTACAGGGGATGAACTCCTGAAAGGCAGAGTGAGCCAACAGCTCAAGCCCAGCTCATATTCACCCTAACGACTGTATGGCAGATTTTCTGGCCTTTCAGCACTGCTAGCACCCGTGGTAAGCATGCATTTCAGGAGGCTGTTAACTAGGAATTCACACATCAGCCAAAGAAGGTTGTCTCTGAAGAGGAGTATAGTCACAGAAGACCGTACAGCACATTCAATTTATAGAGCCCTATCTGCTTGGGAAGCAACCTATCTGATTAAGAATCCTCCTACAGGGCAGCAGTAACCAGTATCTTACATTGATGACAACTGAATGACTGATGGGATAACCTGAACAACTGCATTTGTTTTATTGTAGCACCCAGAGAAGTGGGTGAAATAAACAAATAATCATCAAACTATTGTAGGGGTGGGGGAATATGTGTTTCATGCCTAGGGGTTAAAAGTAGTATTTTTCAACATCTAAGACCTTTTTCTGAGCTACTAGTCAGTTTGTATTTATACCAGTAAACTTATATAGTGTCATACACAGATGTCCTACATGTAAAAACCTGTAAATACTTGCAAACGACATGTTTATTAACATGCATAAAACCTGCACAAATGTAATCGTGTAAGTAATTGAAAGAAGAACTCAATTGTACTCAACAGAGTGGACAAAGGCCATATTCTAGGCCAAAACTCTCTCTTTTTGGGCAAGACATTTCACACTTTCCTGTTTCAGTTTCACTATCTGTGTATTGACAGTATCTTTTTTCCAGCAAGTATGCTGCCTGGATGAATGAAGTTTCTAGCCATTCAGTTAAAGATTCTATCGAAATAACGCTAGTAAGCATACATGCGGAATGGGAAAGCTAAATCCCACAGCAGACTTGGAACTCTTATAAGAATATACTTATAACTAGCAAACTGGCCTGTTCTCAGATGATAGGAGCACTGAATTCAGGAGCTATGTTAAAAGAATCATGAAGAGAGGGAAGCAATAATGGTGTGTGAATCCATCCCTGTTCTCAGCTCTGGTACCAGTCTAAGAGTCAAAAGCAATACCTGCCTGAAAAGCTTTGCTTACCAGCCTGGAAATCTCCGGGACAAATGTTGTTTAGGGAAATAATAGTTCCCAAAGCCCAGGAAGAACATACTAAATACTTTTGTGGGTAAGACAACGCATTGCTATTTACTCATATGGGTAAGAAAGGGCGTTCAGCACCCCTTTACCTCATCCATTCAGTTCTGTCTTCAAAGTATGGGAGCATAAGTACAATCACCAAGGGACTAAATGCTTTTATTTAACACTATTATATGCATAGCATGTCTATTAAGTCTGAACAAGATGCCAAGTTGGGAGGAGCTGCAAGGAAAGCAGAAAAACTAAGCTAGCGCAAAATAATCTTGATAAACTGTAGAAACAGATGGAAAAAACATGATGTGATTCAGCTAAAACAAGTGGTTGTACAACTCCATGTTCATCTGGACAAATACACACCAAAAAAAGGGGAACACCACGGAAATATCCACTGGTTACAACAGACTGAAACCCCAACATTAGCCAGTGATGTGGTCTGAGCAAAAGATAAATCATGGATAATTTCAGTTCAAACTGAAGCATTCAAATTCCTCAGTTGCAAACTGCATGAAACAAGGTGTTACAAAGCGAGCTGCTCCTCACTCTCAGCTCCAGGCAGCGCAGTTCACACTGTAAAGAGCCCCTAAACTAAAGCCTGGGGCTGCTTCCTCTCTTCCCCGGCCCCCCGCCTGCGAGGGCGGAGGCATCAGCAACCACAGCGATAAAAAGCAGTGGCCACACCAGCTGGCAGTGGTTTCCTCCCTTCATGGCTCCAGAACAGCTCATATTTTATTAATGAAAAATGAGGCCTCTGGAGGTCTAAGCAAACGAAAAAAACCCAAACAGGAAGTAAATATTTCTTCGGGGCACTCAGTCGTGAGCTGGCAAACGTCCAAGGCATCAAGAAGGAGAGGTAGGGGTGAAGGGTGGGAACATGACAGGTCCCTTCCTACCAACCTTCCTGTGACGGTAGGAAGGAGGATGACAAAGGGCGATCTGCACCCTGAACGTCCTGCGTGGTGACCGAGCGCAGCAGGGAACAGCCTTGGCTGGTGTTTGCAGCGGGGGTCCTGCAGGAGTCACTGCATCGCAGGGGGACGCGTGCTGCAGGGTTGGTGTGGGTGCACACCAGGGTGGGATTGCTCCAGAGTTCGGTTTGGAGAGACTGATACTTCCCCCAGCCATTTGCATAAGCTGTTGTTTTGGGATCTCCAGGTAATCTCTCTCCCCACTTTGCCACAGTCTGTTCACATCCTAAAACTACATCATCCTAAAGGCTGTTTTGCACGTGCTTTCAGAAGAGCACCACATCTGAGCTCAGAATAAGCACCTTCCTGGGAAAAGAAATCTTGTTCTCCCACACAACCAGACAGCCCTCTTCCATTTCTGTGTGCCTCCAACAACAAAGACCACCCTTAATATTAGTAGAGAAAACAATCTTCTGCAATCATTCACTTTCCTGAGAAGACTAACATGAAGCTGGAGATGTCATCTGTCGGCCGCTAACTGGAGACACCAAAGTGCCCTGTAAGCTCTAACGGTGTGCAGAGGAGCAACCGTCCGTCCCCTCGCAGCTCAAACCTAACACAGCACTGGCTGTTCCTAATTTCATAAGCCTTACTATCAGGGTTGACTGTTTCTGAACTAATTGTTTTGCACCGGACACTATAACAAGACCTTTCGGAGAAACCTGAATTCCTCCTTGCAGGTTTCTGGAATCTGCAGGGGAAAAGAAAGAAGCTACCTATTACTTTCTGACAGATTTCCTAAAAGAAGATGCATGCAGGAGAAGATTTATCTGTTGAAAATTACAAAAGAAATATAGCATTTTACATTAACATCCATCCTTCATTGTTTTAATTACTGTCTAATGAATATTAACCCTCAGAATATCTCCCCTGCAGGGCTAAGCAAATGAGAAACAACTCATAGCAGGCCATTTAGAATGAAAGGAAAGGAAAAAAATAAGACAATAAAAAACCCCACACATCAGGAGAGGCAGAAAAATGTGCCCTGGTATGCAGCAGCTGAAATTCAACATTTTATATGCAAAGCTTTCCTGAATGGCAGTAAAACATATGGATTAATAATGGCTTGTGGTGGGATTAGATAAAAAATAAATTAATATTTAATGTGCTCTTTATGGTACGGGGGGCAAGAGGAGGAACAAAGAATCCTCTATGAGTCCAAGCATCACCTAAGATTACTGTTGTAGAAAGAAATTTTGAAAGTGACAAAAATCCCTAAAGACCACCCCCAAATTAAATCCTGGTTTTACTCAAGTCAGTGGGAGTTTTCTCCTGCACTACCATAGGACTAGGACTACGCTCATTTCTCATTAGTTAGCTTATTTGGAAGATCCCACTCAAATGTATCCAGCTACCTCCAGCTGAAGTTCAGGCAGGCAAATTCTGGGTTGGTATCAGAAACCTCAGCCTTCAGAGCCAGGACGCTCCTCCGCTCCTCAATTACTGACAGTTTTTCCCTCAACAAAACTTAGTTGTGCATATCTGCAACAGAGATTTAAAAAAAATCACACCACCCAATTTTAAAACTCCCAGAATAGCAAAATAGTTTAAGCGCTCTAACCAGAAGCCAATTTAAACCGACCGAAAACTCTTTATGCTGCGACTTGCAGTGTGAAAGCTATAAGAACAGCTGAAGAAGCTGATTAAGCACAGCTTCTATGCAACCAAAGTGCTCTGGATGCATGAAACAAAGGAGACTGATACAAGGATTTTCCCTTCCTACAGTTAAAGCCGCTTTGAGGAAGTGCAGGTAAAAAAAAACTATAAGAGAAGGGCTATACGAGCAAATGTTTAATTGATTAGATTAACTGTTAATTTGGCACACCATTAAAGCAAGTTTTACTGGATACTAGATAAGACAGGCACACTAATCTCATCTGAAATACTCTGGATTGTTACACAGCACTTAAATACAGTATCAATGAAGTGACAATTTACTCTGCTCTTAAATGGAACTCTCTCAACACGGGAACTCACCGCCCTTTTCTGTCGGGTTTGCATTTCAGAGGGCCACCACCTTACAACAGCTCAGTAGAAGGGGAGCAACCTGGCTGCAGGGAAATGGGGCATTTTCAGGGAAGTCACTACACACTAGGAGATGCTCCAACCCAGCTGTGTTCAAACCTGCAGATGTGTCTCGCTCGTTCAGTAAGGCACACTATGACTTTTTCACTTGGAAGGTTCAAACTCCACATGACTATTGCAGGAAATAATCTTTTTCTCTCCTCACCCTCATTTCTCAAACTTCTGCGATAACTTCAATACTGTAACACTAGCAACAACGAACAACAAATATCTTTAATCACAGGATAGACTGAACACAATTAAGGCAAGGGAAGTTTAGGGAGGCAGCCCTACATGTAGGGAGTTAGCTCAGGTGGAATGGAGCCTGGATTGCATGGTTAATATCCAAAGATTTGCCTCCGCAGGAGTGTCCTGTCACATCTCATTTCAAGGATGTTGCCTGGAGCTCTAGAGCCGACCCGGCACCGTGCTGGGCTGCAGCCAGCGCTAACGTAGAGCTAGCTAGCGCGGCACCTGGGTTTCGCCGGACTTCAACCCCATAAAACAGAACACAGCTTCACCCCGTAATGCAGGACTGCTCCCTTCCATGCTAGATTAAGGGAAGTTTCACAAGCCATTTTCTCTTGGGACAACCGAAGTCTGAGAGCATATATTGGTATACGTAATATATATATCATGCTCTAACCTTAATATAATATACTACGTCATCATTTAAATCCCAAATCGATACACAGCCACTAAAACAAATCTTAAGAGTACAAGTCCTATTTTTCATTGCCTACCTAAGCAAAACTACACCAAACATTTGGAGAAAAATTCACCCATATGCACAGAAGTCTGTAGATAACAACCACATTTTTATTTTTGTCACATTTTTCTCACTTCCTCTGTCATTAGCACCCTATAGTCAAGCCAGACTCCACTCTTACCATAATCTTCTGCTAAATTCCTCCTTTGTGCTTCCTGGTTTGGAATACTGCAGCTCTTCCTTCTGATATTTCTAAATCCATACTCTGCAGACTTGAAGAAATCCAGACTGCTACAACCTGATAGTTCCTAGGCTCCTGATAAAAAAACAACATTATTACATTTTCATCTTTTACATACCGAAAATGAGCACAATTGAATTTTATTTATTTTATTTCATTCACTCAAACAAGGACTCTGATCAAGTTTTGCCTTGCATTTAAGAGGCTACATACAACTGAAATGGATTGCCTGATGTCATGCAGTACCAATTAGGGGCAGTCAGGAGAGAATATTACCAGACTGCTCACATTAGGAACGGGCACAAGAAAGTACAAATGTCGGATGCACTAAACAGAAGCAGCATGCTGTATCATGGTTGCACAGTGCCCGACCAGAAGTCACGCAGCGCTGCAACTATTAAAAAAAGAAAATCCACTTTTTATCAACTTCATCACAAATTTCTTTTGAAGTTTCTGCTAAACATCAAGTCAGTCCACATTCCCATTGCTATAGGAAACACAGGCCACAGAGACCAAGTGTTACGTCTGAAAACACAAACTGAGCGGCATGCTGGTAAAAGAATGGATGAACCCAGATTGCCTACCTCCATTTCAAACTATTGGGTGATACCATTCATCAGAGCTTAGCCCTCAAATCACTTGGGTTTTGCACCAGCTTGGGGCTGAATCTTCAAGCAGAAGGCTCACAGAACCATCAGGTTTGTTCTTCTTCATCAAGATCCTTCCTCATGCACAAGGGAGTCCCAGAAAGGCACTCACCGCGGCAGGATGCTCTTTGCAACATCGACATTTGGCAACAGAAGTCACGCACACAGTCACTTTCTCACCTTCCTCAGCGAAAAGGGGGAGTCTGTGTCCTCCCCGGAAGCAGGTGTTTGTGCAAACAGAACCCTGCTACGGTCACTAATGGTGACAGGAGACATGGAGGAGAAAAGGTGCTGCTCCATGCCAGCCCCAAGCTGCAGGTGCAAGCGTTCAAGTGCTCACAGGGTGACTGTCACAAGGAGAAAAGCAGGGCAAGCACACAGGATCATTCCCCTCCTACACTTGCAGCTTTATCCACAGTGTTAGTAGCCAACAGGTACATTTTGGCATCTAGGAAAATGTATGCTTAAAGGAGTTACCTTTTTTTGCAGACAGAAGAGGAATTCTAGGAGAAAGTCTACTCTCTTGGCTGTCACGGGTGACCCTGTGTGGCTCTTAATACAGGTGTCCATACTCCCTCTACTGACTAAAGCTGTAACCACATAACCACATGGCTGGTCTTGTACTGGACACTCATCGTTCTCTATCATNAGACATTTCAATTACATTGTCTTAAGCCTCCAAAAAGCAGGAGAGTAGGACTAGCAGGTCACCACTCCTGAATCCTTTTCTTGTAACCTACTGTAAAGCATTCAACAAATTATAATTTCTCCCTCTGCAGTGATCCAGACCCACTCTTTTAAGTATTTTCATACGCTTATAGAGAACAATTGTAAATATTTACAACCCTAGAGTCTCCCGGTAGCCATACGCTGAAATTGATTTTTCCAGCTGCTCTGTCACCATGGTCCGTGACTTGCCTCACTTGTAGCAGTATGAGTTTCCGAACTGCAGACTAAGACAGCAGTAAGACTGATGCCTACAATTTCGTGTGACAGCGTTGAAAAAAACCACACAAAACATTGAAAGGTACTTAATGAAAATGTAAAAAGCAATGAGATGCCGTAAACAAAAGCACTCAGGTAACAGGGTGGGCAGATGTCACGCTGTATTTACCCAGACTTCTGGTGAGCTGTCATTGCTTTGCAGCTCCTGGAGATGGTAACAAGAGAGGAAGGATAAGGCAGTGGATGGGGAAATAAACTAGGAGATGGCGGTGTGCTGGTGGAGAGTGAATGTGTGACCTCAGCCATTATAGTTAGGAAGAAATTTTAAACGGCACACATAACATTAGCTCAGATCAGACTGTACCTCCCAGGGAAAGTCTATGGAGCTCAAGCACAGCAGCTCTTTAGGAATCAGGGCCCCTGTCAGTCTGGGTGCAGACATGTCAAGCCCACCGAAACACCTAATACGGCGATGCCCTCCTTCAAAAAGCACCAGTCCAGCTTCCCTTCTAACCATCCCGTCATTGCTTTCAGTCCTGGTATTCTTTGTACCAGCTTTGCTTTATGCTTTCAGCATCAGTGAACACCAGATAAAATGGTTGGTAGCATCAGAATTCATTCCACTGCCTCCAACCTAACTGTGTGAACGGGAGAGCGCACGATCAGGGATGAGCCTGAGAGGGGACTGCAGACTCCGCATTTCCCTGGCAGCAAGACCATCTGTGCTACGTGACCTACTTGTGGCTGCTGAACAACAGCAGGCGGCAATAGGAGGTGACAGCTTTAACTGAGACCGCAGGGCCGGTGGGGACAGGGAAAGGACAGCCGAGGGAACTTTACACTTAGCACTGTGATTTAAGATCTAAGCCCCTAGCCTTTTAGACCTGCTGAATAACGTCTATTAGCGTTAGCCCTGACAATAATGGTAGGCTGAACTCACAGGTTTACCCCAAAAGCAAAATGACCTTGAACGCCGAACAGTTCTCCCCTCCCTCCCAAAACCACATGTAAGAATTTTTTCATTTCTCTGTACTGAATATGCGGTACAGATACTTCCACTAACGATTGCCTAAAGCTCGTTTCTTCTCTTACCCTTTATTTCTACTGCCTTCTGGATTTTACACCTCACATCCCCCATCATAATTTCATCACTGTTGCTCTTCACTGTCAACTACTGCCTCAGTTTCAATGTCTTCTCTGATTTCAACTTCTTGTTAAAACTCAGAACAAGCTATCCTCAGTTTCACTAACTGCAGTGTGCAAAACAGCATTTTTTTTTGCCACAATTTCTGCATTTACCCAACCCCTGATGAAACCTACTGCATTGGGCTTTAGTTTCCCTGTAGGAGACAGAGCACGAGCCCTTGACTGGAGCTGACCTGAGAAGAGCCTCCATACGGCCTTTAAAGGACCTCTTCAAACACCTGCAGCTGGGACTTGCTTGCTCCTGGGATGACCACAGGATCACTATTTACTTCTCTGATGGTGATCTCCATTACTAGTAGCACATGCCATTTGAATACACCCAAGAGGAGCTTTCCCCTTGCTACCTAAATCATTAGCAAAAAGCCTTTATCTACACTCTATACTAATTACAAATACTTAGTAAGCTTTTTCTATATATCTTTTGGGATGGAAGGGAGACAGGTCAGAATGAATAATCTTGAATTCAGGATTATTCTCCTTTCAGGATAATACACGCTGCATGCACGTGTATTCGGGCACTATTGATGGATGACACATCAAAAGAGTTCTGCCATTTCAGCACTGAATTTGGAATTCATTTTATACCAGATCTAGCCTATGTTCTCAACAGACAGACTACAATATAAACAGTTTGCATGTTGGCACAGATGCGTTTTAAAACTCGTTTAGGCTCAGCTCTGCCTATCCACCTGCCACACATCCCTATCAATATTGTTGCACCCTCAATAAATACTTGTTCCATGTTTGGTTAACTACAGAACCACCGTGGATAAGTGAGGAGTCACTGCCTACACGGGGGCTGCAGCACTTCAGGAGACTGTGCTCCAGAGAAACACACATTGCAACTGGTTCGCAGAAACATATCACAAAATCTGTCATCAGGCTCTCTACAACAATTCTTATGAATAGCCTTTCTTCCTGTCCTTTGGGTGCTTATCAACAGCAATCCTGTACATACAGTGAGAGAATTAATGCTAGCCAGAAAAATTGTATCTTATCTAGAGGCTGGTACTTCCTAAGAGCATGACAACTGTTTAATTTGGCAAGAAACTACAGCATGTCCGGTGCACTGTACTGACAGACTTTTATGATCAGCAGTGCTGTATGCAGCTGCAGTATTTTTCTGTCTCACACTGGGCTCTGCTGAGACTGCAGTAAGTTAAATCCAAAGACTAACGTATTAAGTTTGAGGTGTTACAGGAACAATGTATTCATCCGGTACGCGTGCTACAAACAGTCTGAATACCAAAAAAAAATGCCAACTGCCTCACTCTCATATGCCATGCAATTGTGCTGTTTAATTTTCTGCTCTACCTCCACCAGAGGCAAAGTTAATCTACAGTTAACTCAGCCAGCCATGTAAAGGCTGCAGACCACTTAGAATTCCCTCTTACGTAACACTAATCCTAAAACCACTAGGAACCATGTACATCAAATGTATGTGTGCAAAACAAGATTAAAGCAGTGACCACCCTGCCTACATAAAACCTCAGACGTGAGACTGCACTTTGCATAACGGAAACTTCACCCTCCAGAGTTTTAAAGCCTTATGAGAAACTCAGCAGACTCCACACTGTCAGGCCACAGGCTGAAGGCAACGCTCTCATCTGCAAACATCCATCTGCCAACCTCAAAACCCCAAGTAACAGGCACTGACAATAACACTGGAATGCAAATAAGGAAGTCACTCCCTTAGAAGGGCATCACTGCTCACACGGGGCTTCAAATACAATCAATTCCAAGTTCCTGCCTTGCACCAGTCTTAAATTAGAAACACTTCCCAACGAATCAGAGCCCAGACTGAAGGGCACATCCGCCACTGACTGAGCCAACACAAATGTCATTCATTATGTGCAGCGTAAGCAGTGCTTAAAGATACACTAAGGCCCCAGTACCTTCTGTAGTTTAAAAGCAGCAGTGATACCCAAATTCTAACACTTGCACCAGAACCACTCCCTTCCATTATAACATAGCTACTTACAGTATTTTGTGATGTATCTTTTATTGTTTTCCTTTTACAGGGGGAAATAAAGAACACTTTCTTTCTTCTTCCACAAGAAGAAACAAAGGCTTAAACTCCTCGAGTGCAAAGATACTACTGTTTTTATTAATACCTTAACACTTAACGAGTCAGCAGGGCAGGAAAAGCAGACAGACTCCGCCCAGCCGAGCACCAGCCGTGCCGTGAGCGACCCCAGGCCTCACCGCCAGCCCCCCTCAGCAGAGCCCGGCCCCGCCGCCCCAGTGCACGGCCTGCCACCCCCTGCCTCCCCTCAGCCGCCTCAGAGAGCTGCCGAGGCCACCAGGCCCGGCGGCGGAGCGCCCACCCCCGGGCAGGTCGCGCCGGGAGGACGGGGGAGGGCCCCGACCCCGCCGGCCTCCGCCGTCCCGCCCTCCGAGGCGGGCCCGGGAGCGCGGCCCTCCCCTCACGGAGCCGGCAGGGAGACAGGGAACGGGCCGGGCCAGCCGCCACCGCCGCGATGGAGGTGGAGACGGCAGAGGACGAGAGGGCCGGGCCCGCGGCAGGCGAGAAGCGGGGACCCGCCGACCCGCCGGGGGCCGGCGGCGGCTATTACGAGCTGCCTTGGTGAGCGGCGGGGGCGGCGCGGCCTAGCGGGAGAGCGCGCGTGGCCCCAGGCGCCCGCGAGATGGAGCCGGAGGCGGGAGGAAGGGCCGAGGGCGCGCGGCCACTGGTGGAGAGCGCGGCGGGAGGCGGGACAATAGCCTATGGAGTGAGAGAGGGGCGGGGCGCGCTAGTGGCGGGGAGGGGGGGGGGGGCGCCGCGGCGCG
>VXBH01009318.1:1200497-1247971 GCA_013400035.1 Rynchops niger | reverse complement strand
CGCCCCCGCCGAGGGGAGGGAGTGGGCCTGGCCCGGCGGGGCGGCCCCGGCCCCGGCCCCGGCCCCGGCCCCGGCCCCGGCCCCGGGCAGGTCCCGGTGCTTAGCGCCTTCCCCCCGTGCTTACAGAGCTGCAGGAGCTGGGTCTGACTGGGAGGTGGGGGCTCCTGGCAGCGGTGAGGGCTCTGCCTGCACCCGGACCTTTGAGGTGGGAGGGGGCACCGGGCAGCCTGGGGTGGAAAGCACGGAGTCCCGGTGGGGTCCAGACAGAGTCAGCCCTGCTTGTATTGATCACAGAGATGAGACAGGGCACAGCCCCACGCTTGAGGTTCCCAGCGCACAGGGCAACATCTCCCCTTCGCCTTCATAGCAGACTGAGCCACCAAACTGCTCAGTTGAGCTTTTTTTATCTCAGAATGATGGAATCATAAATTGTCCAGGTCGGAAGGGACTTTTAAGATCAGAGTCCAACCATTAACCCAACACTGCCAAAGGCACCACTACCCCACGTCCCTCAGCACCGCGTCTGCCCGGCTTTTAAATCCCTCCAGGGATGGCGACTCCACCACTGCCCTGGGCAGCCTCTTCCAGTGCTTAATAACCCTTTTGGTGAACAAATGGCTCCTAATATCCACCCTAAACCTCCCCTGGCGCAACTCGAGGCCGTTTGCTCTTGTCCCAGCGCCTGTTCCTTGGGAGAAGAGCCCGACCCCCCCCGGCCACCCCCTCCTTTCAGGGAGCTGCAGAGAGCGAGAAGGTCTCCCCCCAGCCCCCTTGTCTCCAGGCTGAACACCCCCAGCGCCCTCAGCCGCTCCTCACCACACTCGTGCTCCAGACCCCTCACCAGCCCCGTCGCCCTTCTCTGGACTCGCTCCAGCCCCTCGGTGTCTTTCTTGGCGTGAGGGGCCCAAAACTGGACACAGCCCTCGAGGTGGGGCCTCGCCGGTGCCCAGTACGGGGGACCATCACTGCCCCGGTCCTGCCGGCCACACTGTTCCTGACACAGGCCAGGATGCTGGTGGCCGCCTTGGCCACCTGGGCACACCGCTGGCTCGTGTTCAGCCGTCTGTCGACCAACACCCCCAGGTCCTTATCTGCCATGCAGCTCCCCAGCCACTCTGCCCCAAGCTGCTGACACTGCAGGGGACTGTTGTGATCCAAGTGCAGGACCCAGCACTTGGCCTTGGTGAACCTCATACCACTGCCTTCCTTTTGCTTTTTTATAATAATAGAAGTAAAACAACTCTTCAGGAATTAGTGTTGTGGAATGCTGTGCTTAGCAGTGAGGGGGTCCCTGCAGCGTCACTAAAGTCACCAAAGACTCGTCAAGTCATCTTTGTCCCATGCTATCTTAATGTAATCCTCCCTTTCTGTCAGTGCAAAGCACTATTAAAGTTTTACTAGACGTGCTGAAGTGTGTGGGGTTTTGCTTTTACAGGGTGGAAAAATATAGACCCATGAAACTACGTGAAATAGTTGGAAATGAAGATACTGTGAGCAGGTTGGAGGTGTGTAGCTGTCCCGTTGGTTTTTTAGGGGTTAGCTCAAAAAACATGATTCCACAGACTAGTAAAAGCACTTTTGTATTTTTACATCCATGTTTGAGCATGTGGGAAAAAAAATTCTGATTTACTTAAGAAATCATACATTTTTAGGATATGTTTGAGCGGTGTTCTAAGGAAATATGCCTTCGTGAATTGGGATATTGCTTAAATTGGCTCTGTTTTGATACAACTTCGAAAATCTGTAGCTGTTATAATAATATTGTTTCATTGAATGAATATCATTTGTATAACAACAGAAAAAAAAATAAATATAATGTTTTTCTGGAAGAAAAATATTTTCCTTAACGGAATTATTTTGTAAACACAGTATTTGTTAACAGAAAGTTTATACTAGCAAACATAGATGCAAAGGAAAGGCAAGAATAGTAAAGACCTGTGGGACTAAGTGCTTTTAAGATTCTCCGTATTATTTTAGGGACTGACTTCTTATGGTTCAATTAAAAAAAACCAAAAGCAGCAAAGTCCAAAATAATGAAAGCAGGAGGGAAGAAAAGAACAGGTTAGCTCTGTTTCTCATGCTTAAAATAGAATTGGAAACTATTTTTTTCCCACTATTTTCTTATTTAATTTTATTATTGTTCTTTCTTAGGTCTTTGCAAAAGAGGGGAATGTACCAAATATTATAATAGCTGTAAGTATTACTGTGTTGTACTGTGTTTCACTGTGTTGGTCCTGGCTTCTGAAATCTAGCCACAGTAGCCTCCCAGAATAGGTTTGCATTGTGCCTGAATATATTGGTAAGAGAGATATTGATTGTATGGTCACAGAGCAATGTTCTTTGGAAAATACACAAGAAATAAACAATCTTCTGGTAAAAACTTACTTGCCCCGTGGGTGCCAATTGAGGCACAACTTGTGCTTCTCCCCGCAGCACAGCTTCTCTCCGGTTAGAGGCGGCATCCTGAACTCCTCTAGTCTGATGTTCTCTCTATAGATCCTCTGTTGCAGCTGGTTTTCATGACTGGGAAGCACTGTAGAGAGTACAAATTAGAACACGACCTTAAGCTTACCAGCAATTGCTGCATTTTTAATTTGTAGGGTCCCCCCGGAACAGGTAAAACCACCAGTATCCTCTGCTTGGCTCGTGCTCTGCTTGGTCCTGCATTAAAGGATGCTGTTTTGGAGCTGAATGCCTCAAATGACAGGTGAGAATGAATAAACCTTACTCAACTTTTAATGAAGAAGCAAGCATACATTTTTATTTTTAGTTCAACTCAGGCTGGCTTGATAGGCTTAATGCTTTATGAAGATCTGTAGTACTTATTTCAATGCAGTTTTTCCAGCTAAAAGTTAGGTAATCTTTGGTGTCCACCTATCAACATAGATATTATTACTTGATGTTTTATACACTTGATAGATACTTTCATGTACAAAAATAGAAACAGATGGAGTGCAGAATCCATAATGGCACTATTTTCTCGAATTTACTTTGAGGAGTTCAGCGTCCTGCATTCATGAAGATCCTCCTAAGAATGAAAAGTGAGCACAGTGTTTGTAATTAAATTCTTCAGTGCTTAGGAAAAAAGTGAAGTGGTAGAAATTAGGGCCATAAGGGCAGATGGGGATTAAAATATAGGATAAGGATGTTAGGTATGTGGAGGACACTGACTCTACCCCAAGGACCGGGCACTAAGGGCTAATTATGTTTCCCAAGTTCTGTAGCAGACCTGTCCTGAATTATTCTGAGGACATTTCCTAGGGAGTTGTTTATGAGTACAATACATTTTACCTGCCTTTGTTAATATCAGTTATAGAAGAGCTATAGAATCACAACATTCTTTATCTAAAGAGAACAAAAAAGTTAAATTCTTTATTTTTAAAAGGAAGTCTCTGTTGGAACTCTGTCTAGGAAAGAGTCCATGTTGTACTAAAATGGTGCAGTTTATCCCACTGTTTTTCTTAAACCATTCTGAGTTTAGCTGTGGCTGTGTGAAGCACTAGCAAAATAGCAAAGCAGTCTTAAATGCTTCTGCCTTTGCTCGTTTATTACCCCTACCTTTTGCCAAACGTAAGTCCTTTTATGCTGGTACTGTAAGTGAGATTACTGATATACATATATACACTGATACTGTTAAATTGTTTTTTCAAAACCTCCAAAAATGAGGAGTATTGGTGTTTAAATCTGAGTCAGTTGGGCAGCCTGGCTTATAACATGGCTTCACAACAGTTATCCTGGCACAGCTGAAGGGGCAGGAACAAACAGCGGGAGAATAGGGAGCTCAGGAGCACTTCAGCCACTGTGGCTAATGAATGAGTTCTATTATGTAGTTTCACCCAACTGATCATTATTGTTCCAGAGGCATTGATGTTGTGAGAAACAAAATCAAAATGTTTGCCCAGCAAAAGGTCACACTTCCAAAAGGTCGGCATAAAATAATCATCCTTGATGAAGCAGACAGGTACGTTGGTTTTTTCTTGACTTGGGCTACTATGCGAAATGCGTTGTATCTGTCTGTGGAGCTGCTGTCTTGGATGGTCTTAGACATTTCTATCAGGCTACCAAAATTAATTTGGTAGGAAATAAATATTCATTGAACACTGTTCTTACGACATGACACATATCAAGCAGAGATCATTGCTTCAAATACGCTAAACATTGGGGTGAAAGACTTGGAGATTTAGCTGGTTATGAAATATTATCTTCCAGTTTACTGGTTCTTCCTCTTTGAAAGGAGTCTGGCTTATGTAGACAATTTCACTGGATGAAAACAGGATATTTACTCCATCTGTATACAAGTAGTAGTATTCTTAGCAGTATTCTTCAGAGTATTAATAGTTTAATTTTGTGTGTTAATTTTATGGAGGTCTTGGTGACCTGCATTGCAGGGTGATTTGTTCACGTGACTAGAAAAATCCACTTAGTTTACCAGGCCAGAATATCAAGTAATTTACAAAGCACTGTCTAGTATCAGTAAACTCTGAAGCTTGTCTCAAAATAGGTATTAGGCTGCACCTATAATTCAGTGAAGGGCAAAATCTGTCCTAACTCTTTTTCTCCCTCAGCATGACAGATGGAGCACAGCAAGCACTGAGAAGAACAATGGAAATTTATTCCAAAACAACGCGCTTCGCACTCGCGTGCAATGCCTCTGATAAAATCATAGGTAAAGTGCTGGTAGTCCCTGGGCATTTTTGTTATCTGTTCTCCATACTGTTGGCTAACTTCCAAGGCAGTTTGCAGAAATACCTCACTCTCTTGTTGCACGAAACCATGTTACTTCTGAAAAATCAAACCACCTTTACATCCAGCTAATAAAAGAAAAGTACATTTGTGTAGCTGGTGAACCCTCTGAACAGCTGTTTTTGATGGCTAGCGCTATGCGCATCTGCAGAAGCAGATTTCTCATACTTTGGGCTTAATCTCCATCCAACTCTGCTACAGTTTAAGATGTTTGATGTATTTTATAATGGGTATTGAACGCCTTTTGTTGTCCTGCTTTCTGAAACATAAAAGTAATACATTGTACACCTTTGGACTTTTCCTATTTAGCAATGATAAACATAGAAATTCAGAAAACCAGGAGAGCAGAAGAAGCTGAGCTTCATTATATTTGTACATATCTGGGAAAACTCAAGTAGCACATTTGGGCTCAAGTGAAGGACTGTAACAATTGTATATGTATAATAAGGAAATTCTATATTCTGTCTGGGGCTGATGTGTTCTTTTTCTTTACAAGAAAACAAATGAAGAATTGGAAGCTGAGATAGCTTCTTCCAAGATGAAAACAAATGGTGGCTTTTTGAGGAAAGAGGGAAATGCTAATTTCGCATCTCTGTCCTCAGAACCTATTCAGTCCCGGTGTGCAGTGCTGCGTTACACCAAGCTGACAGATGCACAAATCCTTGCAAGGCTGCTGAAAATTGTTGAGAAAGAGGATGTACCGTATACAGATGATGGACTAGAAGCCATTATCTTCACAGCCCAAGGAGATATGAGACAGGTAAAAAAAAGAAAGGCAATGAAACAAAGGGTTCTATTTAAAGCAAAAAAATCCTTGGATTGTGGCTCTCGAGGATTTATCTTTGGAGAGGTAAAGCAACGGGGATGTGACCTGTGGCACAAGAGTAACTAAGCTATTTGGTTTCGTGGGGTTTTAAGGTAGATCTGCTCCTTAAAAGTGAATTGGTGGCAACTGGATCCAGAGTCCAGAACTGGTGGGAGGAAACAAAGTCTGCATACATTTACGGTTTACTCTGTTGCTTAATTGAGAACCGCTTATTTAGCGTCATTTTCTGAAAAGTCTATTTCATCCTGAGGAGGGGATGAAATACTTCAGGGGATGAAACTTCAGAAAATAAACGAAGTCTTATTTTTTCTTTCACAGGCATTAAACAACTTACAGTCTACATACTCTGGATTTGGCTTTATAAACAGTGAAAATGTCTTTAAGGTTAGTAATAGTGTAAAACAGCAATGCTAGAAGTTTAGCACTACAGCTGTGTGAGACCTTTGGTCAGATATCTAAGCCTATGAACGTGCAAACAGCGCTATGTACGTAGCAATTACAGCACTAGCGCGTAAAAAGGTGCATGTGCCTTTTGACAAAGGAGGGAGCCCTTGCAGTCCCTAATGGCACGTCTGAGACTTTATGGCTTTCCAGCTCTCTCAAAGCCCATGAATCCCATAACTGCTGGGAAATTTCACAGTGATAACTTTTGAATCTGTTACTTGGGTGTTCTCATTTCTTACTATTGAGTCTGCCATGGCAGGGTAGCTGTGTTACCAGAGAAGTCACAGTACTTAAAATTTAATCTGTATTATGGAATGCGTCTGATTCAGTACTTCAACTGTATAGAAGTTTGGTGAAAACACCAGGGGTTTAATGCGGAGTCTTCTAATATTTTGAAGTATAATATTTCTCTTTGATACAGGTATGTGATGAGCCTCACCCTCTGCTTGTGAAAGAAATGATACAACACTGCATAAATGCAAATATTGATGAAGCATACAAGGTTGGTTTTCCTGTGTTGTGTCTGCATAGATAAGACACTTTTTCTCTACAGAAGCCTTACTTGTTTTGAAGAATTCACAGTATGTGTTGTTTTTTTAAGATCAGGGCAATAGCATGTAGTTGACAAATTAAACCCTTTTTATGCAGGGGTTTGTTCAGATGAATAAGCCAACAGGCAAAAAAGCAAGTTGTGTTGAAATTACTTACTAAACAATTGAGGTTAAATCATTTGATAAATAGTACATGCAGTTCCAGTAGTTACGTACTGCTGTTCCAAAAGTGAATATGCTTGACTCACCTGATAAGTTTTGCAGATAAATGTAGAATTATTCTTGCCTGCACAGATTCTTGCCCACCTGTGGCGACTTGGATACTCTCCTGAAGATGTGATTGGCAACATCTTCCGTGTGTGTAAAACCTTTCAAATGCCAGAATATCTGAAACTGGAATTTATCAAGGTTAGTACTAACCTAGCTTCTGGTGGGGTCTTTTGGTGATTTTTAAGAAGAGGATATGATCTTCTTATCTATATATAGGGGCAGCCTCAGGGTTTTCTCTTTGAGATTTGCTGTGTATTAGTGCAAAAAAGTATTTCTTAACTTCTTATTACTGCTTCCTTTCCCACTCTGCATCATCGGTTTGTCAATAAGAATGGTCACTTGAAGTTAAAGTCCAGCCACCCACAGAAGTGCCAAAAGTCACTTGAGTTATCAACCAGAATGAATAACAAACGTAATGCTGGCTGAATTTATTATTTACATCAAAGCCTTAAATAACTCCTGGAGAACTTTCTTCAAGCATGTACTTCCAATATATAGTAAAATATTAAATTATATTAACAACCAGTTGACAAACGGTAAACTGGTGTAACGGAATCAATCTTCATATTTAAAACTTGTCCTCAGATATATGCACCTTGCTCCTTACAAAGGAAGTGGGGAAATACAGGCTTTGATTTTTAAAACAAGAAGAAAAAAAACATTCTAGCTGGTCTACACGAGAAGGCACGCTTCTCTAAAGTTCAAGCGACTCTGGAGTTGGTCTCTTAGCAGTAAGGGCCATGTTCGATTTAGTCAGTCATACTATATACAGGCTGCGGGAGAAAACAGGAGATTTTACGTCTTTATCACCAGGAAATCGGGTACACCCACATGAAGATAGCAGAAGGTGTGAACTCGCTTTTACAAATGGCCGGACTGCTGGCCAGGCTGTGTCAGAAGACGGCAGCCCCTGCGGCCAGTTAGCTGTCTCACCGCAGACACCCGCGTTCCGGAAGGTGAGGGCTCGGTGGGCAGGGACAGCAGCTCCCTGTGTCCCCAGTGCTGCCTGCAAACAGCCTGTTCACTTGGGTTTGCTAAATGGTGGAAAACTAACCAGATTCTATTGTAAAAATGGTGTGTACTTTTTTTATTTAGACCAATAAAGCTTTAAAATCTACTTTAACCCAAGAACTCTCGCCTGCTGTGTAACAGTCCAGGGCAATAAGGTCTGTCTACTGCACTCAACAGAACTGTTCACGTCAGTGGTACCGAGACCTAACGACAGGAGAAACAAAAATTGAATCCTGTTGTTAGCCTGGTCATGACTGGTGGTCTTACCAAGACCAAGAAAGAAATTTTTTTTGCACAAAATAAGGCATTTAATGAAGTTACAGTTGAGACATGCTGAGCAGGTGCCACACCTGGGTGCTGTTCATGTGCTGTGGGTAAGGAAGATATTTTCACCAAACATACACAGGAGAAATATTACACATTTCTTAATGGTGCCAGCTATTTATTTTGGATATTTTATTTTAAAATTTAACAAATCTGTGGGATGCTCTGCATTTGAGTTCCCTTTTCTGTTCTTGCTGTCCAGGTTAGGTAATGTCATTTTAGTATAGTTTAAGCATACCAGAAAGCTACAGCATCATGCTTTCCTGTCTGTTCAGCTTTGGAAACCACCTTGCCAGTGCGGATGAGCAATAGAGTGTGAAATGCAGAGCGAAAGCAAATATAAATTGAATTTGACCACCTCCATATCAGAGGCGAGACACGTCTCCAAGCAGAGCTATCTTAATCTAATTAAGTACATTCTGATTATAGCAGTCAAACAAAGCAGGGCAGAGGTACAAGTTATGACGCCTGCACTTCACCCTCCCCATTCTGGTGAAGTTTTCTTCCCCAAGTATTCAGCTGCCCACACCGCAGCAGTCTTGGTGCCAAATTCATCTTCACTGGCAGCAAAAGCCCGCTGCAGTGTAAAGACTGGCCCTTGCACTGGTTACAACCTTCGTTTCTCTGACTTCGCCACCAGGGTAACAAGTTTGAGCAGCAAGACCTCGTAGCACCGTAAATTGCCCCATGAAGGCTTTCTGCTGCTCCTCGGACAGAGTTTTAATTCAAAGTGCGGGACAGCAAGTTAAGTGACAGCTAAAGCACAGACACGTTTGAGCTCGCGCCAAAATGGAATAAAGCAAACGGCTCTTAGAGTAGTAGTTGTAATACTCAAAAGTACGTTCTTCCTTCACTAGATATGTATCAAACTTAGCTTTTGATGCCCAGCCAGGGAATTGTCACTACTAGCACAAACATTGTTAAATATATGATTATTATTAAGGGGCTCAAGCTGCTGAATTCTCTGTGGACACAGCATGACAGCTTTTGTCCCTAAAAGCTTAAATAAGGCCCATTTAAAGAGCAGGTTAATTTTGCTTTGGTTGTACATCCCATCCCTACTCTGGTTTTGCTTTCTAGTTGAGTACGTTCAGGGCTGAGGGGGGCAGGAAGAGGTGTTACAGCGTGGGTGTCACAGAATAGCACACACCGTGTTAGGAGGAGTCAGGCTGGTCCGTACCCCCCTGGATGCACCTACCTGTGCTTTGGGGTGCTGATGCCAGCGGAAGGGTGAGGAACACGGAGGGTCACAGTGCCTGTACCTACCTGGTTTAACTGGTTTTCTTCTTGGCTGTACGCAGTAGCTGCTTTCCAGCTCCATTTTGGGGCTGATTCTTTGCTGGGCTAATCCTCTGCAGCACTAGGGGCACATAATCGTTCTCGCTTTTCCTGAGAAGAGGCACAGTATCGATGCGAGAGGCCACCAGTGCAGCCTGTTCTACCGAAGTACAGAGTACTGCTTTCCAGCAGCAAGCTAAGGCTCCCAGCTCCATCCCAGAGTCGCACCAGCCGTGCCAAAACTACTTTGCTAATGCATCTTAAATTGAAAACAGGAAGCGAATTGCTCACTTGGCTGCCTACCTGATGTGAGGGAAGAGGCACACGGACCCAGGGGAGATGTCATTGCTCATTGCATTACGTTCAGACAACATGGGTCTGGGAATTTTGGTTGAGCACCAGAAACCCTTGCACGCCTAAAAACGAGTCCTAAAAGGACAATGTGTCAGTGAGCACACTCACACGTGCGTACTCAGTCCTTGCAAAGAAAAAACGCAAGGTGTTTCAGAACAAGACCATTAATAACGTCGATGAATGTTCCCGTAACAGTCCCTGGCTATCTTCCAGCGTAATGAGATCACTGGCTGAAAAGTACTTCAGGAGCTTTGCAAAGCTGAGAAAGGATTTGCCGCTCTCTGCAGCAAGTTGTTCTGCAGAGCTGCGGGGGGCTCCCAGCAAGAGGAGGGAAGACGCTCCAGAGCCAGCTCCTGCCCTGCCCGCTCCAGCTCCACAACTCTCGAACTCAAGATTTTGGCAGTGGAGGAACTTTATAGCAGGAGAAGGTCTAACCTGCCTCCCTGCTTCGCGAGGAGAGCAGTAAAGCTTGTATTTTAATGTTTTGGCTGCACACTCACTTAACAGCTAGAGCGTTCTGGGAGTTCTCTGCCTGGATCTGTTACGGTGTGCCAAGGCTCTTTTACTGCTGCTAATCTCCTAATCGTGTAATGGCTCCCTCCGGTTACCTGGTGACTCCCCAGCAGGTGTAACATCACCGCACATCACTGCAAACAGAGCTCGTCCTTCCCCTCCAGCAAAAACCCCACAGTCTGCAGCACTTCGTGGAAAGCGGGACCGTCTTCAGGTGCTGAGTTAGTCACCAAGGACGAACCAAGGGTGACGACTCCGTGGCCCTGCGAGGGCTGTGCACACTGTTGAACTAACGAAGGCGTCTCCTTGTTGCCTTGCCTGTCTGTGAGCCCGTGCGGGCTGTGGCTGTCACCGTGTCTGCGCCAGGATCTCTGGGACACCGGTGTCCCCCACCCGCGCAAGGTGTCTGCAGAGCATTTAGCCATCAGGAACCCAGCAGGCGGGAGCAGAAGCTGGGCTGGGGCAAGCAGAACGGCAGGCTGTAGCCGAGGGCCTGCACGTACATCCCTGAAGTGCACACTAGATCGTCCCTGTTGTAAAAGTCCTGCAGCAGCTGGAACCAATGCACTTGTAGGAGCTACGAGTAAGTCTTCTCCTCAGCCACACTTCCAACCACCCTCTGCTTCAGCTACACGAACGGTGGCCACCCTTGATCTCAGCAATTCTGCTAAAGATACAGCCAAGCCCTTTGCAGGAGGAAGCATCCGCCATCCCCTTCTCCCGCTCCAGCGCTGGCTCGCCCTTAGCTCCAGCCCTCCGCTCACTCCTCCCCACCCCAGAGACACGGCTGTGGGCTGCGTCCCTTCTTGAAAGGCAGTTTTCTGAACCAATTTTGAGGAAGAAGGCTTTAGGGAGCCTCATTTTCTCCCCATCGGGTCCCGCGCAGCATGCCGTGTCACCTCACTTGCTCCCTTCTCTGCCTCACCCAACCATGCAGACAACATCTGCATCATAGCAAGCCGTAAGAAAATGACAGATTTTCTTAGGAGGGTTTTCAACTTTAATAAATAAGTGGTACGACGGTGCCAAATCTGTGCATCAGGGCTCAAGAGACAAGGGTTGCGTTTCAGGGTTGGTGTTGCCTGCGGCAATGCTGAAAGACTGGAGCAGTTTCCAAGGAGGCTGGCGGCTGTGGCTTGGACCTTCTCAGTCGCTGCGGGGTCTTTGTATCGTTACAAAACGGATGCCAAAACCAAAGGAAAACCGTGATAGACAGATATTGTGAATTACAAGCTGTGGGTAAGGTGGGGATTTAATCCTCTTTAGTCTTCAGCTTTTGTGAACAGGTTGGTATCTCATTTAGTCACAGAGAACCACTGCTGCTGTAAAAGCAACCTCTGCCTTCCTGGTTCCTCTCTTGGAGGAAACTGCTTCTGTCAAAGAGCACGAGATACAGAACATAATCCCTATGTCTTAATACCATCGTGCACAGCCACCCTGACAAATCAAGTAGCTGGCTGCATCACTGCTCAGCAGTTTAAAGATTCGTTCCATGCTTGACAGGAGAAAACATTGCACAGACTGGCCACCCTCCCTCCACATCTACTGGAGGGAAATGAGACGGGGCAACGAGCTTTCGGCTTGCCCCTGGCCGCTGCCGGGCAGAGCGCTTTCTCCAGTGCCAGGTTTGCAGTTGGACTTTGGTGGGACTTCAAGCAGAGCGTTTCTTCCCTTCAGCAGCACCCCTTCTACGTGGTCTCGGGCACCATTTGGAGAAGAGATCTCACTGGGGGATCGAAGCGCCCCCTCTCCCTGCGTGCCTGCTCGCTGGGTGTGCTCTTACAGCTCGGCACCGCACTTCTTCACACTTTATGCAGAATACTTGAAATAAGAGCGGGGAAAAAAAAAAAAAAATAGTGAGTCCACCAACTTTTCATCCCTGCTTTCACCTTCCCAACTCCGCTGCGTGTTACGTTTTCATCCCAGGGACAGGTAGCGAGGTACACTACAAAATGTCCATGCCCAAGCAGAAGCCCCAGCCGTGCTCCCGGACGGCGATCCCTGAGCAGAGCAGAGGGCTCAGAGGTGCCAGGAGCCCAAATTCACCCTCCTTCGGTGCAGAACTTGTGCTGGCTGGACATGGGGATTTTGTAGCTTACTCTGCTAGAAAAGGCTGTAACAGAGGCATCGTTACAATGGCAAAAAGCGCGTTTGCAATTTTAGTTGACTTGCAGAGCTGCCAGGGGCTATTTACACATACAGCCACGATGGCATTTTGCTAGGGCTTGCCAATGGAGGTTTTCCCAGAAACTATCACCAGTGCTTCGCAGGACAGCGATGCCTCCCTCTGACCCTCCCAGCGTCATTTATCGCTTTGAGGCTGGATTTATGGTAGCCCCGATGCTGCTTTGATCACTGCTCTCCCGCAACTGAGGTGCGGTCATTACAGCAGCTCTGCTAAACGTTTTGGGCATTTATGGGCTCTGATTGTTCCTGTGCCGGCGCCGAAGGCCGTGGGCACGCTCCCCGTTACAAACGGCAGACGGGGCAGTCTGGTGTGCCTCGTGTCACTATCAGAGCAAAAAGCAGGGCCACGCTGTGACTAACGCAGAGATGTAATCCCCTCCTCCTCGAAATTTCTCTGTGGAAGAGGAAAAAGTGCAGAATTGCTTATAAAAGTTACCATTAAAACACTTTTCATTTTTTCATGGATGGCCTGGCTTCCTTCCCTCCAGCTGCTTAGCCAACACAATGCCTGGCTACTCCATAAACACCTTCCAAAAAGACACAATTTTCTCTGCAAAAACATAAGTTTCTCCGCGACCCTGTCTGAAATGGCCCGTTTTCAGGCTCTTCTCTTGGGTTGCTCCAGCTCAAGCACAGGGAGGTGCCTGGCAGCGAGGTGCTCCTGGCAGAGGCTGGGGGTGGATGTTGGGTGTCCGAGGGCAGGGGAGATGTTCACCAGACTGAGTTGTATTTGCTGCCGGCTGGGCCACCTGCGTGTGCTGTCAGGAAGCGACCTGCGTGCCGCCAGTGCCACACACTGAATCCTTGACCAAAAAGCACACCCCGCCTCTGGAGTGGCTTCCCCGCCAGCACAGGCTTTGTAAGGCAGAGCGAGCGCTGCCGGGATGGGCTGATGAAGTTCAAAGCAAATGCTGCAACGTGGAGAAGAGGGTGACTGTGCGTTGCATGGCGGGGACAAACCTTAAATACTTTGCATGGCTTCAGAAATACCCACTTTTTGGGACTGCCCGCCGGTGGTGCGCACAGTCTGGGGAATATAAACGCCTGTAACTGGAGCTGCCAGCCCGTGGCATAAGGACAATCCCTCTGAGCCTCTGCAGGGGCTCTGAGAGTAAAAACCCGACAAGGGAAGTGATACTGGTCCCAGTCCCTCTCCCAGCTGGAGTCCCAGTCCAGTCTGGAGCAGGCTGACCAGCACTACAAGCTCTCACCGGCGTGTAGAGAGACCACAGGTCTATACATTAGCACAGCAGCGATTTACTTTCCTCTTTCCCTTTTCTCAGTGATCCACATCTGCCGAGAACTCAGCCAGCATTTGCTGCAAGCTCTCCACAAAGCCTCCGAGAGCCCGTTTTGCGCCGTAACAGCTAATGCAGAACCTATCGCTGCGTTTGGTGTAGCTGGGGCTGCTTTTCTTCCATACATTAATTACCACGCGTTTACCGACACTGCATTGTGTCACCCACTGATTCAGTGTCATGCAATTTTCCTGCAGCTCTCCGCAGGCCGTTTTTACTTTAATTGCCTTGAGTAATTCTGTATCACCAGCATCGGGTTGCTGCCAGCAGCGGGGCAGGACACGGGATGGCAGCAGAGCAGGCAGGGCTGACGCCGCTCGGCCTCCGGGCTGCACAGACCCGGGGGCTTGGGGGTTCCCGGCTGCAGCGCGCAGCAGCACCGACCGAAGCTGTTCTGAAGTGGTTTTAAGTTCCTGTTGGAGGATGGCGGCGCTGGGACATGGACTTTGACAAATTTGTCTCCACGGTTGGTGTTAAGTCAGCTTGGCATCAGCCCGAGCCACGGCACGGGACAGGCTGCCCCTGCTCCGGCTGGTGCCAGGGGCAAAGCTCCTGCCGAGCTCTCCTTGGCATAAACACAATCCTCCCACCCCTAAATAAACCCATCAGCCCTTTGCTCTCTCTTTACCTTTGCTTTGACAGCGGGGCAGGGGCCGTGTTGACGTAGTCTGGCTCATCGTCCGGGCTTTCCGTCTGCAGAGCTGTGCGTGAGGACAGGAAGCACTGATCAGCAAGCGGCTTGATCTAAAAACACGTACACGGCACACACGCGCGGTGCGTCCTGCCGATATTTAGCCTTTGGTGCCAACACATTTTTGGGCTAAGAAACCTCAGAGCACAGCGTCAAAGTCTCCTTGAGGGGGCTTCAAAGTGGGCACAGCAAACTTGCAAACACTCTGCGAGCAGCGAGTGTGGATGGCTTTTCGGAGCCAAAAAAGTGACTTAGATTTAATCTGGAGAGTGCGCAAACAGGATAACAAGAATCAGTTTGCTTGGGCAGCTTTCACACCAGAGACAGAAAGCTCTTAAGTATATATGTATACATTCACCACTATCTCCCAGGCCAGACTACTCCTGCGCTGCACAGGAAGCCACACGTTACATTAAACTCCTGCTAAAGGTTAGCTTAAGAAATACGCAGCCCCGATCACTGCAGGAGAGCCGCCGGCTGACCCACTGGATGTACTGCGCCTTTCTTTGTCGGGAGGGGATTACAAGGCCGAGCTTCCACCGGGGCAACCTCAAAACGTAAGAGGATCTAAGATATGAGGAGCCCCATTCTCCTGTAGCATCCCGTAGTCAGGGTTCAGGCACAGCCACCGATGTGGTGGCCTTTCAAGTACTAGAAACACCACGTCCCATCAGAGCAGCGCTCAATTACAAGTGTCTGTAGCATTTTGCACATTGCCTTAGATGTTTGTCAGGGATGATTGGGGGGGGAAAAAATAACTCAAGAGAGGGGCGATGGCTCCGTTGCCCTGAGCATGGTCTATACTGGTCTAGCGTGAAGGGCACCCTGCCCACGAGCCCCATCCCTAAATATAGACAACTGCTGAGAACTTACCTTCTGCTTGATAGAGTTTCCACGTGCGTATGGCCGGGCTGTTCTCGTAGTCCACAGCATCATCTGTGACTAAGAAGAGTTCAGACAGGATGATACGGAACAGCAGACGGACTAAAACCGGACCTTTGTGAAACCCCCCTCCTACCGCCGCTCCCCGGGTGCCCCGTGCACGTGGCTGAGTTTCCAGCCGGGTGGCTGCCGTCCTGCCCCGGGTCTGCTGACGCTGCCACATCGCTTTTCCAGCCCTGACCACGCGCCTGGATGCCTGCAGGCACAGACAGGGACCAGACTGGTCCCCGCTGCTCCTGCCTCCTCTGACCGCTCCGTACAAAGCCGGGCAGGAGCAGGGCAGGCTCTAGCAGTGCCGAAAGCCTTCTGTCAATCCACTGAAGGAAACCAGCTTGACTCCCTACTTTGATTGCAACATCCCAGGACAGGAGCTGGAGGCCCTTAAGCAGACACTGTGGTCCAACACCACCCTCCAGCAGCTCACTGCCTGCAGCCTGCTTGGGCTGGATGGGGTGATGAACCCACGCTGGGGGCTCGAACCACGGTCAGTCTTGGCTGTAACAAGACTGAAAGACTTAGAGAAGCAATGCAGACCCCAGAGGTCCTGAATTGCTGCAAGGATCTCCCAGTCAAAGGGATCAGCTAGGAGGTGAGCTCTCAGCCAGTCAGGTATCACTGCATGCATTTTCCTGTAGAAAGGGGAGATGCTCCACGTCTCCTCTGTGCCTGCGGCAGTCCCTGCACCCCGCTCCGCTGGCACGGAGCTGATGGGAAGAGCTGAGCCTGCGAAGGAAGGGGGTTTCCCTCGGCTGAGCGGGTCACCGTCCCTCTCTGCTCTTCCAGGTACGTTTGTGCGACACGCACGGGCCACGAGAGCAACACACCTACCCGGATCAGAGCCGTGAGACACTCCAATGATGACGTTTTGATAGGAATGGGAATCCTCCTCTTTCTCTGGCAGAGAGAAGAAAGAGGGGGAAAAAGGGCTTAATGGACCACAGGTGACCTGGGAAGATTCCTCAGCACCTGCTTCCCACAAAAAATGCACATGACCTAAAAAAAAAATCGTTATTCTTGGTGACTGCCTGTGCTGACCCAGGGATGGGACATCCCCAGCGCAGTCGAACGGGGCCGTCGCTGCCCCACAGGAGCACCGTCACCAACGCCGTGGAGCGTTGGCCGAGCCTCTCCAGCCACGGCACCACCCACGGAGCTACCCGAGGGTGAAGAGCCAAGGGGACCGTGACTTTTGTTACGAATAGGAATAAAAGCCAATAAGCATAATTACTCGCCCTACAGCAGCCCCTCAGGCGAACGGGGGGTCCGGCCCCGGCAAGAGGGGAATGCCCAGCCGCCAGCTCATGGCGGCAGCCGGGAGCAGGTTTTCCTTCCCAGCGAGCATTAAGCTTGTGACTGCAGGGTCTTCTTGGGCTTATGCTCAGTTTCTGGGAAGGAACTGAGCCCCAGTCCAAGCACAACATCTGCCCAAGCCCAGTACACAAATCTATTAGCATCTAGAACCAAAATCTGCTTAAAAGAAGCAACCCAAGCTCTTCGTTCTGTTGCTGTTTTTTTCAGCCCTCTGGACGGGCCGTCGAGCAGCTGAGCCACATGAGGCCCTGTATGGCCGACCTCAGAACCTGCCGCCGCCGCCAGCACCCCCGACACCGGGCAGCCGGTGTGGTCCCGGCCCCTCAGCTGGAAAAGCTGGCCGAGCGCGCACGCTGCTGCCCTGCCCGCCTCTCCAGCGCTTCTCCAGAGCCTCGGCAAAGGGGAGAGGCACCGAGCCCAGCACGTCCACCGACCTCAGCCCCAGGGGCGAGGGCTGTGCTGCCCAAACCCGGGGCAGGAGGGAGGGCATGAGCCCTGCCAGCCACCCGGAGCAGCTCCGCAACAGCTACAGGCTGACACGGCCTCTGGGCAGCCCTCAGCCACGGGGAAAGCACTAAAACTAATAAGGAATAAAAAAAAAAAACAAAAACAAAAACAAATTCATGTTAACACATTCAGGTTTCTCTTTCTTCCCTCACGCCCGCTGTTTTTTTTTTTAAATAAGGTCAATTTTTTTGGTAAACAAGATATTTCTTCTCTTTCTTTTTTTTAATTTTTTTTCCTCCCCCCAGTCTCTTTAAATAAAAAAATTAGGATTCACGTTTTGAAATTAATTTTAGATGAAAACAGATTGATGTCTGAGTCAGCACAGAAAAATGCTGAGTACCCAGGGGGATAAAAACGTTTCATAGATACAATATTTGCCTTGAAAAGATGCATTTGAATGGAGCGGTGTATTTCATCCACCTGCATTCGCTAGGCTATAAACCAAGCACACAAAATATTTGAAGGTGTCCCTCTGTTAAAAGGCTTCTGGACAAGGACATGCCCTTTCCCGCACAGCCCCTGAGGGGCCGCAACCTCCACTCGCCCAAACCAGATGGGCTACAAGCAGGAAGATGGCCTCATTACCCAAGCAATGGATAATTCGCTGCTGCACAGAGATGAAACAAAGCAAGAAGAAAGTGTTTTGTGCAATCGGAGCCGTGGATGAGTTTGGGCTGTCCTGATTATAGCCAAGGGATGGACTGATCGGGGCTTGGGCATCCCTTGACGCACAGACCTAGGCAAGGAAAGCCTGGTGGGCTCCCTGGAGCCACGGGACAGCCGGGCTGGCAGCTGGAGAAGAAACCCATCTTGCTCGCGTGGAGACCTTACCGTTGGGTGGTGTGAAGAACCTGACACAGTTGTAGTAATCCAGAGATATGGGCTCTCTGCGAGAAGAAGAGCCACCATTAGCTCCTCCTGGCAGCCCATGGGCTTCCCAGGCTGAGCTACAAAGAGCCAGGACTGCACTGGGACCAGTTCGGCTCTGCTCGGTTGCGCCGGTGGGCGCCAACCAGCTACTTACACGTAGGCAGCGTCCCCTTGCAGGCAGTCCTCTGCAAGCACAAAGGGTTTGCTGTCAGCTCACCATGCCATCGTAAACTCAAACCACCATCCCAAAGCACAGCCGGAGAAATTCCCCCAGCGCGGCTACAGCAGATGTCCCCCGCAGCCAGAAAGCCCCAGCACGGCCCCGGAGCCACCCCACGAGCAGAGCCGGAGGCTGGAGCAGGGGGAGGCAGCCCCCATCCACCCCCAGCCCTGAGAAAACCCGGGCTCACCACTTCTCATGGGCAGATCCTGCCAGCTGGCAGGGAGATCGGGAATATCCTCCCGTGTTCGGGAGAGGAGAGCACAGCCCCACGCGCCAATAATCCTCTTAGGGCGAGTGCCGGCTCATGCTGCCCCGGGAGGGAGCCGGGGGCTCGCGAGCATCTTGTCCCCCTCCGCTCTGGCCCTTAATCAGGTCAGCGCACGTCTGATAAAGCAATCGCTAAATTAACCAAGCTGGAGCTCCACCAGCTGCAGTGTTGTCTCCCATCCCCGGTGACCTCCCATCGCCCCGGCAGCCATCCCTCCCCACACCCCCGGGGTGCAGCCCCCGCATTTACCTGTCAGGAAATTCTGGTACCTGGGCTCGGTCCCGCTCCCTGGGGAAAGCAGCGGGGCACGTTACACTCGGGCGCAGGGTGAGCCATGGGAGCAGTCCGATGGTGGAGCCACTGACTGTTCTGGCATCAGCAGCTCTGCCCTGCTCAGCCCTTTGCTTGGGGCCAGGGCACATGGCTGCAAGGTCAGACACCCCAGGGCACCCCTGGGACAGCCAGGGATGATACTTTAAGTAATCTGGCTCTGCGGCTCTAACCAGGACTGGTCGGCCATAGCAGCACGAGCACTGGATTTTAAACTCAGACCCAGGCCAGTTCCCAAGAATATTAAGTACTCCACCTGGAGCACTGCCTCCGTCTCTGGGGCACCGACAGCAGGAGGACACGGAGCTGTCGGAGCGGGGCCAGAGGAGGCCCCGGAGATGCCGGGAGGGCTGGACCCCCTCTGCGGGGAGGACAGGCTGAGAGAGCTGGGGGGGGTCAGCCTGGAGAAGGCTGCGGGGAGACCTTCCAGCCCCTTCCAGTCCCTCAAGGGGCTCCAGGAAAGCTGGGGAGGGACTCTGGAGCAGGGAGGGGAGCCATGGGATGAGGGGGAATGGCTTTAAACTAAAAGAGGGGAGATTTAGGTGAGATATAGGTAGAAATTGTTTGCTGTGAGGGGGGTGAGCCCCTGGCCCAGGGTGCCCAGAGAAGCTGTGGCTGCCCCATCCCTGGAGGGGTTCAAGGCCAGGTTGGACGGGGCTTGGAGCCACCTGGGCTGGTGGGAGGTGTCCCTGCCCAGGGCAGGGGGGGCACTGGGGGGCTTTGAGGTCCCTTCAACCCAAACCATTCTGTGATTGTATGTTTGTCACTGTGCAGCCCAGCCACAAGCGTCGTGGGTAGGTGCTAATGACAGCAGTTAATTTTATCATCACCCAGCCAGTTTCCAGGATAAGCCCCCGCCCTGCCCTGCCTGGGGTCCCAGCAGTGAGTGACCAGCCTCTCGAGGGCTGTCTCCCCAAAACCCGTGGGAGCTCCCAGCTGGCACCTACACAAACACGTCGGGATTTGCAGCACCGCCATTTATGAATTTTGTGGTAGGTGCTTGCCCCGTGGCTGCGAGGATGGAGCGAGCAGTGAAGTGGTGCCCATCCTGGGGGAGATGCTCACCGTATCCAGTGCGGCGGGAGGCACCGGGCTCCTTGGTGGCTTTCCTGAAAGAGAGGAAAGGGAGCTAAAAGGCCAGGTCTGAGCAAACCCTACAAGTGGTTACAAACCACAGCAATGACTAAGCCAGAAGGACCATGCGTGAAACCTCCCTGTGAGTTTATACAGGAAACACATCGAGCAATGGCAAATTAAGAGTTTGGGGTCAAATCCCAAAATGGGAATAGCTATGCTTGAGTATTGCTGCAGGGTTAATGTGGCTGTGTAGTTCTGGGGTATTTTGATGGTGGGGAGAAGGGGATTCCTCGTGTCAAACTGCTTATAAACAAAGAACGGCCAATTCTTTTTCATGACGTACCTATTATGGACAGCCACAGCTCATGTCCTTGGGTTCAGTTTAAACGCTTGCCAGCAGAATGCACTCAAACTGAAGAAAATCCAGAAGTAGTCTAAACCCACTATTGACTATGCAGAAATTAAGCAACCTGATCTCGTTGGAGACGTCCCTGCTCATTCCAGGGGGGTTGGACTAGGTGACCTTTAAAGGTCCCGTCTGACCCAAACTATTGTGTGATTCTAAGCATATTCCAGAACCCCATCCCAAACATTCACGTATGTTGGGTGACTCCATCCAACCTTGGCTCTACAGTTAGGTTTTGATAGGGTTTTTTTACCTACCTTGCTATTGATAAGTTTGCGGTTTCCTTAATTTGATCCAGCCTTCGGGTTGCAGCTAGCACCAAGAACAAAATGAGATGTTAATGATTACGGCAGCAGCAGATATTTCAATGAGCACAGAGCATCCACCAGAGAGGATTCCCAGGTACTGGCAAGCGTTTTTCTAATGCATCCCTAAACAGCTTCCGAATCATTCCTCAAAAGTACATAAATGGACAAAATGGGAAACAAATAAGAGGATAAGCTGGCGTCTGTGCAGACCACAGAGCGAGCAAACACACAGCGGAGGAAGCTACAACCCCAATCGCTGCTTTATTTGCTATTCTCCCCCAAACCCGCTTGATTCAGGAGCCTTTCCCACACCCAGCGCCCTTCCCTTCACACCGCGAGATGCCCCGGCAAGGTCGTGGGCTTTGGTCAGGCTGGGCTGAAGCAAAGGCTCATAGGGGCGTTTGTGGGGCTGAGACCGGTCCCAGGGAGAGGAGCGGCCCCGCAGAGCCCATCTGCGGATGGTGACATTTAATACAGACCCCGTCAACATCTCGTTTCAGGATAAAAATCAAAAGGTCAGCGCCTAACCCAACTTGCTGCAGGAAGCAGCAAGAGGGTGATGATAAATGAGTCACTCCTATCGATTCGGGTTCACCCACACTGTTGTTTTCACAGGGCGAGCGGAGTTGTTTGAAGAGCCCAAGCTCAGATGGGGTTGCATTTCAATGACATTGCTTCGGTGATTTATTTTCAATGCGAAAGGAGATTTTTTCCTAAAGCTCAGAATTCGCATTGCTAGAAGCATTTAAGGTGGCTTTATAACTAAGCTGGTGCCACCAACTAAGGTGGCAGTCTAGTACAATTTCACAGCCTGGCTTCCAGGTGACCCTTTTACTTTTCCTTTCGCCCCATTCTGAGCATGCACATCCCCCACCCCACAATGCAGGAGCCCCGTGAAATGTTCATACTCACTGGAATGGGATCGAATCACCTCGAACCTCTGCTGGCTTTCGAGCCTGGAAAAAAATAGAAGTACAACCTCAGCTGAATTTTGGGGTCTATGCCAGGGAAAACAGATGCCAGAGACCGCCCTGTTCGGTGGGCGGAGGGGGGAGAGCACAGCCCCCACACCGGGCTTGGTGGAACGCCGAGGTGCCTCGCTCCCCGCGTCACGCAGGACCCACGCGAGCTGGGACCAGTTTCACGGATGCCTCTTTGACTCTTTAAAGTCACGATGTGCTTATGGACCACTGGCAGAGCAGCCAACATCAGCTCAGGGAAGGACCCAGGGATGAGGAAAACATCATCTAGGATAATTCCTACTCTGACAAGTTACAGAATCATAGAAGCGTTACGGTTGGAAGACACCTTTGGGATCATTGAGTCCACCGTGAACCCAGCACGGCCAAGTGACCACTGACCCACGTCCCTCAGCACCGCGTCTGCCCGGCTTTTGAATACCCCCGGGGATGGCGACGCCACCGCTGCCCTGGGCAGCCTCTGCCAGTGTTTGACACCCCTTTCGGGGAAGGAATTTCTCCTAATGTCCACCCTAAACCTCCCCTGGCACAACTCGAGGCCGTTTGCTCTTGTCCCAGCGCCTGTTCCTTGGGAGAAGAGCCCGACCCCCCCCGGACACCCCCTCCTTTCAGGGAGCTGCAGAGAGCGAGAAGGTCTCCCCCCAGCCCCCTTGTCCCCAGGCTGAACACCCCCAGCTCCCTCAGCCGCTCCTCACCACACTTGTGCTCTAGTGATGCAATGGTTAAGGCCAGAAGAGCATTTTCACCCACAAAAAACCGGGTGTTCACCCATGAAATGGCTTCAAACCCCGCTTCTTCGCCTCCACTGCTGTCCCTGCCCCCCCCAACATCCCTTAACATCAAACTGAAAAAAAAAACCATACGTGATCAATGCTAAAAATAACATATGTGCCCAATAACCTCTTTATTTTTTAGTTAACAGGGGAGCTGCTCTTCAGAGCACGACAGGATTCAATGGCTCTTCCACTGCAGGTGCATACAGGCACTGCTGAGCTCTGATTTTGGGACCCTGAAAGTGTCCCTTTCCGCCCCCCCGACTTTTCATTCGTGTCACCCCCCCGTCCCAAGGCAGTATTCACGGCACAGGGCTGGCGGGGAGATGAGGACCTCACTGCAAAGGCTGCAAATATACAGAGTTAAACCACTTTGCTCACGAAAAGCCCAAACTAACCCAAAACAGATCTCAAAAAAGAGCACACAATACCATGAGTCTGAAGTCAGACTGCCCGACCCAGGTATAAATTTAAAGAAGCGGGGATGATTCCGCGCGAGCCCGCAGGGGCCGGAGCCTGGGCTCCTTGTCCACGGGGCTCCCGTGGCCCCACCAAAGCCCTTCCCCGGGCAAGCGGGGCAGGAGGAAAACCCCGACCCCTCGCAGGCCTTCGCAGACCACCTTCGTACCACGTTTGCCCCTATATCAAAGGTTACAAGCCAGCTTTTTTTTTTTTTTTTTTTTAATATAATTTAGCTGTGGTTTGTCTGTTGCTGAAGGAAGTAGGGGGGTGCGCGCGTGTGTACGATGCGTTTCCTTCGCTGCCGGTGCCACGGGTCGGTGGTGGCTCTGGCACAGGGTCCCAAGCACCAGCCAAGGGCAGGGGCTCCTGTAGAAAGTTCCCAACCTCTCCACCCCATCTTGGGGCACCACGAGATCGGATAAGGACTTACCCTTCCAATTCTCCCAGACTTTTTTTTTTTTCCCCAACTACTTAATGACTCACAGGCATCACGGTCAAAGCTTCAGTTTCATTTTGGATTATTCTTTGTAAAGGCATTAACCCTTTCAGCAGTGCGTTGGGCAGGGGAACACCACCCTGCACGCCCCATTCTGGGATTATTTTATTTTACATAAACCCAGATTTGAGCTGTGAGGGACGGAGTGGGTCTGGCTCTGGCCAGGGTCTCACCCCGGGCGAGCAACGCGATTGTGAAAGGCAACTTACCGGCTCCTCCGCTCACTCGGCTGCTTCTCTCGCTTGGTAGCTGGGAGACAAGGGGGAAAAGAGCTCTCAGAAAAGGATGATTTGGGAGTTAATAAAACACATTCATAAAACTTCTTCAACTGGGAGCACCAGAGGACACTGGAGGCAGGGAGCAGCAGTCACGATAGGGTTTTATTTTTTTTAAACGATGTCTAAAGTGTAGTAATTGTGTTAGCCACCACAAAGCAAGCAAGCCATTCCTGTCCCCAAAACCCACCTAGTGCTCAGAGGTGGGCTCGAACCCCCACTGGGGTGGGTGCTCACCCCATTCCCTTTGTATTTAGTGTAACATGAACACATCGCCCAGGCTCTCCTCCCGTGCCTCTGCAGGGTCTGTGCGTGCAGAGACGCTCCTCCCGGGTGGAGCATCCCAAAGCCACCCACCACGGTGCCCATGGAGAAGGGTCTACAGCCCACGGGGCTGGGAAGCACCCCAGGGAAGGGGTTCTGCAGGGCCGGGGGGCCCTTCCCCCCAGCCGCTCCCTGGCCACCCAGCAGAGACCCTTCCCGGCTCAACCTGCCGAGAGCACCCCCGCCAGGGCAAAGCTCCCCGTGGCCGACCAGGGCCAAACCCGCCGGAGGGGACAGCCCAAGAGGAAAGCGTCTGCCCGGCGCGACCCGCCCAGCCCGGGAAGGACCTTACCGGAGAGCTGGCACTTGATGCAGAGGCTGATGGCGGCCCCGAGCAGCATCAGCGCGGCGGCCGCCCACAGCAGCTCCAGCTGCGCCATGGCCCGGCCGCGTCCAGCCTGAAACACAGCGGCGAGGGGAGCCCCTGAGCGCGGGGGCACGGGCGGGCTGCGCACCCGCCCCTGGGGAGCCGGCACCCCCAGCGAGCTGGGGTTTGCTGAGGATGCTGAAGAGACCGGGGGGTTGTAGGGCTGCGGATGCGCTTCCAGCCCAGGAGGACCCGAGCAGACCCTGGTGCCCACCCCAGGGCCCACCTTCCGCAATGCCACGGGAGGGAGAGGGGGCTCACGGGGTTTCCCTTGGCACAAGGAGGAAAAAAACTACCTGGATTTACTCACTCCCAATCCTGTAAACCACATTGCGATCGTCAAACACCATAACAGATATTATTTTTTAATATTCAGAAGAGAGGGCAAGAAGGGAGGCACTTTGAAATATTCAAGACCTTTGCACGAGGCACTTCGGCTACTTCCCTGCAGCGCAGAATCACTTTAAATGTTAAATTCCACACACTTTTTCCTGCATTGGGCTGACTCAGACACCAGCTCTTCCCCTCCTTTCCACGACAGGCTCTTCCTCAAACAGCAGCTAACATTTTGTAATAATCAGCACGATTTGGCTTCACTTTCTTCCTTTAAAATACAAAACATCCTATAAATATCACGGAAAGCTGCCTGCTGGGACTGGGAAAGATTGTTTAGCTCATTCCTATTGCCCAGGGCCAGATTTTCTTTACTTACGGATTAATTTTTGTTTTGCATGAACTTCTTTGGCCCCGAGGGATGGAGACGCTTCAACTTGCCAAAGGCCAGTACATCGTTGCTCTGCCTGGTAGGAAGCTTTCCTGCCACCTCACCTGAATCTCCCTTATTACGATTCACGACCGCACTGTATTGCTACAGCCACTGTGGATGAAAAGTAAATTATAGATCTATAAAATTAGTAACTAAAATAATTAGAAATCTTTAAAAAAATATCAATAACAGATGATAGAGAACAGCAGCCTGATTCTGCCCCGCTCAGCACCTTCTGCCTCTGCTTGTGTAAAGCGGAATCAATAACATTCCCCTGCCCAGAGTGGGAGCCGCGCCAACACCCCGCTCACGCGGGAGAAAACCTGACGGTCTCGCTGCAGCAGCTGAACCTCTCGGTGCCGAGCAAACACCCTCCCGCCCGTGTGGCCAAAGGTGCCGGCGGGAGGTCTGGGGTCCCGTTTGGCACTGGAGTCCCAGTGCTACACCAGTGTCCACTGCGATCGCTGGAGGGGAGGGGCTGCCCGGGGTTTGGTGCCAGCATCCTCTCGACGGTGCCCAAACATGCTCTTGGCCCCCAGAAGGGGCCCTACAGCTGGCAGGACGTCGGCTTGGCTTCGAGACATCTCTGCTTGTGGGCAAACCGGGGTTATTTCCACCCCCTTCGAGGCTGCCTGGGCTCCCAGGGACGCGGCAGCTCCGCACTCTCTCCGCGGTGGATCTGCTCTTTGCAGACCCCGCGGGGGCCTTTCCCTGGGGTGAGTCGTTTTAGGTTAATGACATGCCCAGACCCCCAGGGATCCACCCCGGAGAGGCAGGACCAGCACCCCGCGACCAGCGTCCCCAGCCGGGAGGTCGGGGACGGAGCCTGGCCAAAGCCACCTGGTTTCTCACATCTCACGTGTGGCATCTCAACATCTCCCCTGGAAACCGTGAGCTGTGGATCATCCCTAAAGCATCTGCGAGGGCGGCCATGGGGGGCTGGCTCAAAGCTGGTGACAACATTCAGCATACAAAGGGCTGTAACGTTGCTGGTTTGCGGGGTTTTTCAGTTACTGGGTTTTTTTGGGGTGGGGGGGGTGTTCTCTCCACTCCCCCTTTTTTTTTTATCCCCCCTCCCCCCACTTTTTTTTCTTTTAACTAACGGCAGGGCAGAGCTGAAGGCACCTGACAGCACCGACCTAGTTTGTGCCTTTGTAGGACAGACCGCTGTCTCCCTTTAGACCCGGGTTCATTTCGGCAGCATCGCAGCACACCCGGGCTGCTCCCGAGCCCCTCGCTCACCAGCAACACCAAAGGCGGTTATTCGCAGGGGCTGCGAGCTGGGCACCGCACGTCCCAGTGTCCCCAGCACCCCCCGGACACACCGAGTCTCAACAGCAGCCCGGGGGCATCGTTGTGTTCAGCACACACCCAGCTCCCTGGAAATCCCCCCTTTTGGTACAAAACCTCTCCTAAGGAGCTGGCGGAGGAAGGGGATGAACAGATGTATGACAAGCAGAAGGCTGGAGGCACTTACGGCTGGCGGGACATAAATAAAATATTTGGAAGGCTGAACATGCTGTCCCTGTTCTCCGCCCTGGGGAGATGGCGAGGAGGATAAATAGGCTGGAGCCACCGAGGGCTGTGATGAGCCCGCGGTGTACACGAAGGACACACAGAGCAAAGAACCCGCTGCTCAGCCCCGCTTTCGGGATGCTGAATTCAAACACGGGGAAAAAACAGGTTCCCATCTGATTCCAGCTCCTCAGGAGTAAAATTCAGAGAGTGGCAAAATGCCCTCTTCTCTTTATACACGTCTCTGTTCTCCTTTTGTATATATACATATAATTTTTTTTTCCCCTTTTCGTGCAGGCAGGAGTTTCTCCTCGCAGGAGGAAGCCGGCTCGGCCTCGCCGCGTGCCTCCCGCAGCCCCAGCACCGCGGCTCCCTGGAATCCCCCAGGAGCGGATCCCGAACGAGCGATTCCGGCGGCTGGGGGGAGCGGCGATGGCGGCAGCGCAGCCCCTCTCCTGCCCGGGGGAAGCTCCACGGCCCCAGCGGGGCTGCGCTTTTCATGGCCTCGGGTATTTTTAGCAGTCAAAGAAAAAAAAAAATAACAACCTTGTTAAAAATGGGAAGAATTAACGGACTTGCAAAAGATCATTTGCTCCGTGCGTGCTAGGTCGCATCAGCCCAGCTGCTGTGCGGAAGGCTTCGCGTCGCAAATTAAAGATTAAACCCAGTAACGGGGCTCAGTGTACACAGCCAAGGGACGAGAGGTGGTTTTACCAGGGGAGACTGAAAAGTCTCTCACTTTTAGGTCTCCTAAAGCCGAGAGCGAGAGTACCTGGCCATTCACTGTCTATCTGTCCAAGAGAAACACCAAAGCGAGAAAAAATTAAATTCAAATAAGACAACACTGGCATAAAAATGAACGGTTACAAGCTGGCCACGCACAGGCTAGAAATAAAATCCCTAATGGATGGAAAGTCTGGACGAACTTTCCAACAGCAGCGGAAGAGGCAGAAAGCTGCCTTAAAAACCCTTTAAGAGTACTTAAAACGTACTTAAACTTTTTGCTGAAAAACCAGGCGAATGAGGAATGCGTTGATGTGGCATCAGCAAAACCGGTTGGTTTTCTGGCAGGCCATTTCTGAAGTCATTTTACCTCGGTCAAGCCCCCCCCCGCCCCCGCCCAAGTTCACACTGCAAGATAAAGACCAAAATTGCAGGTTTATGTCATGTATTCAACCTATGAATTAATTAAAAAATGCCCAAAAGCCAAACACAAACCAGTTTTCTCTCCCCTCCGGAAGGTTTTGTGGTCTGCACCAGTTCGCAATAAATTAAGGACTAATTCAGACTGATTGAGTGAGTCACCGGCATGAAATATAACGTGGAGAGTTTATTTAAAAACCTCGCCATATGAAATTTAGCACAGGGCCTTGTTGAACAGATGCAATATTCAGCCTGACTCAACGTCTCTAACATTTCTAAGAAAAGAAACACTACTTTCTGTTTGTCTACGTTGCACGGATTGCCGCAGAAAGTCCCGTCGCTTCAGAAATTCAAGTCTCAGACCAAGGAAGCTCCTGCGGTTGGAATCACTTCAAGAACCAGCGCTGAGCCTCCCGAAAAGCTCCTTCCCAGAGGTCTGCACATCCCATTTCCCACCGGATTTTATGCCGGTGTAACTTTTCTTAGGAAAGCCGCTACGGCATAGATAAAGTGTGGTTTGGGACAGCTATTCATGCTCTGTTTCATGCCAGGGGAGCAGCAGATGCATTTTGGTAGAACATGGGACAAGAGGGAAAATTGGAATTGATAAGTCAACTTTAAGATAAATTATTCACTTTGTAAAATACTTTTAAAAAAAACAAAACAAAACAAACCCTCAGGTAGAAAATCACAACAAGCATGGCAGCATAAGGAGGTAATTCACAGAAATAGCTTATATTTGTCCTTAATCTCCCCTGTCTCAGGCAGCAGCAAAGACATGCCCCATCCTTCGCCGCCGCCGAGGAGTCCAGGGGGACGCCACATTCGGAACTGCAGATGGAGGCAACCCGCACGTGTGTAACCAAGTATTCCTATTACTCCAGAGCAACGAAAACGAGCCAGTGTCACACAAGACTATCCCATAATTATCCTGTTTCCCTAAAGCGTCTGCCTCATGGCCCATATTACACCGAACATTGATCACAAGAGAAAACTGATGCAGACAAAGCACTTTTCTACCTAGGAGCGGTAACCGCAAGCACTTACACGCAGTAAAATAAATATATTCTTATACACAATGCCAGTCAGCCCTGAAACCGATGGAAAATCCCAGAAGTGTAGTTAAAGTCAGCTATTTTGTCGGACTGGGCTTTGGAGGGGGAAACAGCCTGGGCTGCAGCACTCCCAGAAGCTACAGGCTGGAACCAGAAGCGGGACCGAACGAACGGATTTGGGATGAAGCAGGACCGAACGAACGGATTTGGGATGAGGGCAGCTCAGCTCAGCTTGGCCTGAACCTTCCAGAATATTTTTAGTAGATGTGAATGCAGAAATAATGTAATTTAAAAAAAAGCCATGCCGCCATCAGCAGATGGGGTGGGGAGATGTAAAGAGGGGTATTGTAAGACGGGCAACCCGGGTTGCACGGGACAGACTCTGCCCTTGGGTCCCGAGCGGGGCAGGTGCTGCTGAGAAGGGATATTTGGGAATTGTCGTACCTTGGAGCTCATCAGGTGACGGCCGTGAGCAGCGGCGAGGAGCCACCTCCAGCGTGTTGCTTTTCGGAGGGGTTTTGCAGGGATGACCTTGAACCCTCCTGAAAAGGGTCACCGAGATCTAACCTCGGATCTCTGAGCCAAAATCAGCGGGACACCCCACCTGCCCGAAAGCCTTCAGAGGAACCCCGGGCACCTTTCTGTCCCCATCTCCCCCTCCCTCTCCCACCTTACCGCAGCCTCAGCCGCTCTCCCCCGTCGGTCCCATCTCCTCCTGCCTCTCACGGCTGCAGCCACCGGCGCTGGAGCCGGTTCCTCCGGGGCCCGTCAGCCAGTTTCTGGTTTCCTGTCATCATCTGAATCACTAACCCCAACATCCGCCGCCCGGCCGGCCAGCGCCCCGCCGCCTCACGAGGGGGACCCGCCGGCGCTGCTCGCACAGACCCAGCCCCGCGGCCTCCGGGTTCATCTGCTGCGGGGAGAGGAAGATGCTCGGGCGGTGAGGGACCGCGCAGGCCACCACGCTCCCTTCCCGAGCAGCCCTCCCTTGAGGTTCAGACGGGGCCTCCAAAAATTTCAGGTTTCCTGTTAGCAAAGAGCCTTCGTAGGATTTAACTCCACACGCTGGCAAAACTCATAGCAGATAAAGCACATAGCAAGTCCTCTCTTAGTTCAGGTTGCTTTGGCTTTTTGTTTGTTTTGGTTTGGTTTTTTTTTTTTTCAGAAAAGATTATATCAAGCCTCAAAAAGGCAGCAAAGAGCCCGAGGTCACCATTGCTAACAGCCAAACCTGCAGCTCTTGTCCAGAGCTGTAAGAATAAAACTATTTCTTATGCTTCAGCGGTCGCAGTTTGCGGACATCAGGCGTAATTTCACCAAACTCTTTAAAGAAAAAAAATTATAAAACTTAGTAGCTCATTAATTTTTTTGGTGCTTGACTAGAATAAGGAGGGTTTATGAATTACTGGGAGTTTATCCCCGGCTTCGAGCTCTGTTGCAGCACATGGAATTCGTGCCCTGCCGTAGGACCAGGAAGGCCAGCACGCGCGCACAGCAGCCTGCTACGGTTGTAGCGACCGGAGTGCGACAGCCGGCCGGGCACACGCTTTGCTGCCACAAACCAAACGACGTTTCATGCTGCCTCTCACTAAGGCTCTGTGACACCTCTCTCACGCACGCCCATGTAAACTCTTCCCTAAAGGGGAATTTTTTTGTATTTAAATTAGGGCACTCTCAAGCCGCCACAACCAGTCGTCTATGTCCATCTCCCTCCACAACAGAAGGCGACTGTTCTATCATAAATATAATAAAACAGCCAACCGTTTACAACTGTTGCAACTCCGGGATGGGGGCTTTGCAATCAAGCTCTCAGAGGAAACTTTGCTTTGATAAGGTAGTTAACCACCGTACGGGCAAACACATCTAGACTTTCTCTCTTCCAGTTCTGAGATGCAAAAATAATTGCTCGCCTGCACCTCTCGGAGCCGTTCCCACAGGAAATCTGGGTGCAGAAGCCTATCTTGAGATCAGTAGATATAATCTGAACCCAAGACCAGAAGAGAGACACCCAGCTTTGAATCACTTGCACGGTTTCTGGCTGGCCTCTCTGTACAGAACACACAGAACATTCATGGTTGGAAAGGACCTTTAAGATCATCGAGTCCAACCAAACAACCTACAGTCTCTGCCACCAGAGCATGCCCTGAAGTGCCAAATCCAGACGGTTCTTAAACACCTCTAGGGATGGGGACTCAACCCCCTCCCTGGGCAGGCTGTCCCAGGGCCTGACCACTCTGTCAGTAAAGCCATTCCTCCTCATATCTAACCTAAACCTCCCCTGCCGCAGCTTCAGACCATCTCCTCTGCTCCTGTCATTATTCACCTGGGAGAAGAGGCCAACCCCCACCTCTCTGCACCCTCCTCTCAGGGAGCTGTAGAGGGCAATGAGGTCTCCCCTCAGCCTCCTCTTCTCCAAGCTGAACATGCCCAGCTCCCTCAGCCTCTCCTCACACGACCTGCTCTCCAGACCCCTCGCCAGCCTGGTGGCTCTCCTCTGGACACGCTCCAGCACCTCAATGTCCCTCTTGTACAGCGGGGCCCACTACATCACGCGAAACGCTTTTCTGACTGCTAAAACAGTTGCTACAAAATTGGCATTTCTAGCAGAGGTCGTAGCTAGGAAGTAGTTTATTAGGGCCTTCCTAGCAGGTTTTTTGTGTATTTAAACAAAAGCTGATAACAGAAGTTTTACAAAAGAGTTCCTTACAGCACAACTGATGCTGTGAATATACACTGGAGACAATTACGGTTTCTTTCACATCAGAAATCTCTTTCATTAGGAACAGGCGCTGCTAAAAGGGCACCACGCATTTGCCTACAGGTTCCCTGGTGGGTCTCACAGCTTCAGAGATGACTCAGTGCCGCGGCGCGGACGTTACCACGGTTGGCAGGGGCTGCAGCGGAGGCACCTCCTGTCTGTCCCCCCGTCGCCTCCTGGACAGTGGCAGGCGACTGCGCGGCTGCTCTAGAGCAGGTGGAGGCTCCTGCCGTGGCCGGGGAGCAGCACTGGGGTCACCCCCCAAATGCTACCGCCGCTCTTGGGCAGAGCCACGTCCTTGCAAGACATCGGTCCTCTAGAGAGATCAACCACCCCGCTTTCTAACGTTGATGAGAAGGTAACTACTGCAGCAATACAGACGGGGTACAGACACCATCTACCAACACGAGGTCTGCTCTGCGCGAGGCCAGGCGGAGCCCTCCCTCTGCACCCCCACTGACCCCTCGCACACCAAGCCCAGCTCCTCGCAGCAGCCTTCGCCCACCCTCTCCCCCCGTCACCCCTGTCCCCCACCCAGACCTGCGGCTAGAAACCATTTCTGGCCTGATAAAAGGTCAAAGACGGAGAAGCATCACGCTTTTATCTACTGCAATAACTTATACAAAACACCACATTACATTTTCACCTTTCCACGTCCATTTCAAAGCTTACCCAGTTCAGCTTGGCTTTGTTCCTCCCCCCCAGCCACACAGCATTTACTCCCTCAGTCAGTTTTAACAGCTAACCAAACCCTCTTTTTTCACCTTTTGGTACGTAGCCAAGCGGCTGTGGGAAGCTCTCTTCAGGCCCGCAGACGTTGTGAGGCGCCAGCTCCCCCCCTGCCCAGCTCACCTGCGGCTGGGAGACACAGCGCCCCGGGGCCCCCTCTGCATCCTTTCAGGTACAGGTGGGGTCTGCTCAGAGACCAGCTGCTTCTGCGGCCACCAGGTGCTGCGACTAAGGCACATCAGAAATTCTCAGTGAAAGGACGATTAGCGATCGGTGTATCGCCTACACCTGACCCTTCTAAAGAAACACACCCCGTACTGAACATTTTGAAGAATGGTTTCCGCGCTCCAACGGGCTCTTTCTGCCCTAGCTCAGGAGCTCTGGGAGTCAAGCCTTGCCTGCTCTGCAGGAGACCAGCCTTCAAATCCCCCTTGCTCTGGGACCAGAATAAGCACACACCTCAGCCTAACCGCTAATTATTTGCTTTGCCAAATTTTCACGGCAGCTTTGATGAAAGCCGCGTCTCAGAGGCAACGTTCTGACCCGCTAAGGCGCTGCACGCGCGGTTTTGTACAGACCGAGAAACGGCTTTCCTCTGGGCTGCGGCCGCGTGAGCGTGTCCCCGCTGAAGGGGAAGTGCCACCTCCTCCCCTGCCCCAGCTGCACGCCCCACTGCAAACCCCACCTCGCCCCGCTGACACCCCCCGCGGCCGGAGCTACCTGCCGCTACCGCCCCGCCGAAAGGCAGCTCGCAGCCAGGATTTCTGGACGCTCAACAAAAAATTTGGGCTGGTAAAGTTTGCAAAGGCTAAGCCTGCACATCCCTATGGCGCTGTAAAGCCACTTCCCATTCCTAACCTGCTTAGTTCATCCTCATAGACACAATAATTTTTGAATTGGAACACAAGAACCTAGAAGGTTTGAATGCTTTTATTTGATTTTGGTTTTATACAGCAATACAAATTATACAGATTCTTTACAGTACAGATTTTGCAGGGGTTTATAGAGGTACTTTGTGACTTTTTGGTTTATTTAAAAGGAAGAGGCAGATCTTGGGAGCACGGTGACATGAACAAAACAATCTCAATGTAGGAAGCAAATCCCTACCGTGCTGAACATTAACCTAGCTGAAACTTACTGGGTGGAAAGGTGGTGGCAGCGTTCCTGGCAATAACATACCGAAAACATCAACCCTGGATACTCTAGAGCTTTACACAAGAATTTGTGAGCTTACGGGAAAGCAGGTTGCATCTGTAATGCGCTGAATGTCCTTAAAGCCCTTGGGCGCGCTTTGCTGGAAATGGGGGAGGCTGATGTCAAGATGAACCTGCCGTGGAGCAGACAACGTCATGTAGCAGCGTCGCTGCTGCTGTGGAAAAGGAAACCGTACAATGCTTTAGATTTAGTCACCCAAACAGCTACAGTAAGACGAGGAACATGACCTTAGACCTAGTAACAGCGACGGCAGCATCCCACACTGCCCTGGGACGGCAAGTCTCGGCCACAACCACTCTGTCATAACCAGCCCCGGGACACCCAGCACAACTTCAGCAACACAAGGTCAACCGTGGGGACTCTCAGTCGTGCCAGCGCACCTCAGCAGCAGGTTTACACCTTGTTGCTTCTTTAGGAAGGCAAGAAAGCCATCCTCGGGGGCACACATTTAACGTGACTCTCTCACAGCCCATCCTTTGGCTACGTGAACACTCCTCCGCCTCCCTCTTCAGCTGTCAGAACAACCTCCATGACGACAAGCCCAAAGAGCCCCCTCGGACGCTGCTATTGCACGGCCCAGTGAGTTGGCAACACACCAGCGCCAGCACTGGGCTGCTGCCCTCGGAGGGCTGCGATTAGCCCTCCCGGGGCCGCTCCTGGGCTGGGGACCTCAGCGGGCTTTGATTTTTGGTGGTGGGCAGGGCAGTTTTGCAGCACGTCAGACGCGCGCTGCTCACTCCTGCGCCTTGTCCCACAGCTCCTCCAGAGCCACCCCACCTGCGACCCAGCCCGGGGGGACACCACAAAGCAAGTCCTACAGTAGCAAAGCGATGCCTTAATTCAATTTCCTTTCCAAAAAACATCATCTGCTGCATTCCTGACTTCAGTTTTGTCTATTTTTTTAAGCTCAAGCTTGAAGAAAGCTCCACATAGCTAATAGAAATAACTTGGTGAGAGTGAATTATCCACATTTGTTACCAGCACTGGTAGCCTCCCCTTCCAGGCTTTGCCATGCCAGGCTCAGCTTGAAGCTGCAGCGAAAATCAAGCATTACAGTTTAAGCCTTAACTGCTTTTTGCTGGTGGGAGGAGGAAAAGTAATCTTGCTTCCTCCCATGAAATTTAAACGCCACATTCAAATGTTAAACATAGTTTTGTCAACTGTTGATACAAGCTAGTTTGATACGCCTCTGTATAGGGAAATGTTCATCAACTAGATTTTTGAAGGGGGAAAAGAAAAAGGAGGAGTCTGACCCTAAACCACACAGGATGCATAATGCTCCAAAGAAACCAGGCAATGTGTTCATGTTTGCATACAAAGGACTTAAAAAATATATATATTAAATAATATTGGCATTAGGTGGCATTCACTAGTGGGATATCCTTGACCAAACACATATTAGGAGCTGCAGAAAAGTATTTATAGGAATGAGATGAGGCATTTCCTATCTCTCTGCCTTTCCCTCAAACGGGTGTCACTCCTGCACGCAGAGCGATGAAACCAGTGCTTCCCCCGCGGGGAGGTTTGGCAGAGCAGCTGTGAGCACGCCTGGTGGCAGCAGCTGAAGGGCAGTGTCCCCAGCCAGCCCCGGCCCTACACACCACTCACCCAGGTGCTGCCACACACGCAGCAGCAACCGGCTCCAGAGCGGGACCGGGAGTCTCTGCTCAAGCCGCCATCAGAGAGCCCAGAGGGCAGAACACTTCCCACCCTCTCACGCTACGGAAAGCAGTAAAAACCAGCGGGAAGGTCGGAGCTCGCTTCCTCCATAAAAACGTGGCTCTCCCTCTTTGCACTTCCCCTGCAGCACGCACATACTCCAGACACAGCACGACAGCCTCGTTAACAGGTACGTCTAGTGGGAAACAGCGGCTCAAAGAGCTGGGAGAACCTGGGCAAGACAGCAGCATTTTTACTTTGTCTTGCCACAAAGGCTGCACCCAGAACTGCTCACTACTCCAAGGGGAAGGACACGCATTTAGCCCCGTATCAGGGCAAATTCTGGTCAGAGCAGCAGAACTCAGCTGGCTGGAAAGGGCAGGACGAGCTGGACGACCTGCAAGCCACAGGACTTACAAATTCTGCCTGGCAACCTTAGAATGAACTGAAGTTACACTGAAGCCACAGGACTTTAGGCTCACTTCCATACGTACGCAATTTTTACTTCACTGTGCCCTGCCTTTTCCAGCACTTATCTAGGTTAGATTCCTCCCCCCCTTATTGGTATAGGAACAGGTTTGGTACAGCTTCCCCAGAAAATTTAAGGAAGCAAATTTCCAAATTAACACAATGTTTGAAGGTGGGGGGCAAGAACATGCTATAGCAGACTCAAATAAAGACCAATGTTAAATATTACTTAATGTTTTCTTTTATTTAAAAGATCATTCACAAAATACCATATCCATAAATTTATTTTGTTATGAAGCAGAATGTGTTAAGTGTTTGGAATTCTCTTCTTTTCCTTTTTTTTTTTTTTTTTGTTTTGACATTTAAAAGTCAACTGTCTTGACTAGATGTGAGATTTTATATGGGAATTTGTTCTTAAAAATCTTTTCCACATTGAAGATGTAAATAGGTCAATTATTGGTTTGGAATACCACCACACAAATGCATGTCTGTCTTAAATTAAGTATTAGTGTTAGACAAATGGTTCTTATCTCAGAAGCAGATTAAGTGACAGGCAGAAGGAAGGAAAGAATAGTTCTGTAACTTGCTGGGACTCTGACATTACAAAGGTAACTTTAGGGAAGAAATTCACTACTAGCGGTGACACTGCTGGTAGCGAAGCAGCCATGCTTCCAAACTCCTCTTGCAAGTGCTCTGGTGTGCTGGCGGTTTGATCTGAAAGCTGTCAGCACTAGCATTGGGGGCCCAAGATCTTCTCATGCCCTGGACGTGTCCACACATCAGTGTTATAGATTCAGGTTTTGTTTTCAAACATTAACGACCTCTCTCCTTTTGCTCCAGCCTCCCCCTCCCCTCCCACCAACCACACAACACTGGCAAGAAACATTTCAAGTGAAGAGAGATGCAGCAATTAGAGATGCTTTTTACCCAAACTTCTACACGAAGAGAATCTATAGCAGAATGATTTCTAATCTGCTCATTTTCAAGGTATTCTGAAAGCAGAGGTCTTAAAACTGTACACCACTGGGCAAAGAAATACAGGGGATAATGGCGATTACACACTGCATGGCAAAGTATACACTCCTTAAACAAAAATAAAAAAGTCAATTTTATTTGTAGAAACTTTAAAATTTTACCAAACATGTAAAACCCAAAAAAAAAAAAAAATGTAAGCAGAAAGAGCCAGTGAGCAGTTGTGCTCAAACAGGCACATTTTCGCAGCACTAACCTTGAGCTCAGAGGTGTAGTATCACACCATTTTGAAGTCAACAGCCAGCCACCAGCGAGTCTGCTGGCAGAGGCTTTACCCATACTGATTGCACCCCCTACTCACCAGGCTTCTTGTCAGCCAATTTTATTTGCATCTATTAAACTGATCCTTCCTGGTAACCTGGGTGAAAGGGCAGCTTTCCCCCTTAGTTTTATAAGGGGCTCTGCTGCGTACAGTAACTATCATCAAATTGTCATAAATGGTATTTCCCTACTTGGTTAGAACTGTAAATTTCTCTGTTCAACTCATCTGGACTCTCCAGTTTTCCTCTTCAGAGCCACAGCAATACAGAACAAGACATGCAGGTCAGAAGAGGAGCACTGAGGAAGTAAAAGGAAACAATACGGGGCAATAACTAAGTCTAACCTGCGCTTCTAAAGTAAAACAAACCCAGAAAGGAAGAAGTTGAAGCAGCACCTTTGTCCACAGACCTCCACGCTCATGGAAGCGGCTACACTGCCTTATCTACTGGCAACTGTGCTGCTTGGAAGGAAACAGAAGAGGGAAACTCAGCACAAAGCAGGCACTAGATACAGCAAAGCCAAGAACGTACTAAAAACCACTTGTTAACAGCTGACATGCATTCACAAGCTCTGTGTTTTCGGTTTCAAATAGGACAAATGCCAGATGGCAGGAATGGTAAACTGCAGGGTTGACATTCCAGCAGAGCTAGTCACTCTGTACTGTCTTGCTTTTTCTCCCGCCTCCCCATTCCCTCTCAACCCCAAACTCAGTCGTGCTCTTTTACTACTTCCTCTCGGGGCTTGGCTCCACCGAAGATAGCAGAGTTTGGGTTGGCTACTTGATTGAGGGGAGTAGCAACTGTTCGAGGTTTGAGCTGAAGTCGGGGTCGCTGTGCTCTTTCCTCTGGAAGAAAAAACATCCATGTTTAAAGATCTGTCTGTCAAAGGTAGTAGCTTTAACCTGACAAAGAAAGCAGGAGTCTCCTTCATGAAGGACTGAATTACAGAAGATAGAGAGAGTTCACCTTCTGTTGGCTCTCTGAAGTCCATGGAAGATCCACGAAGGGGAGGCCCATCTCTGAAGCGACCAGTGCCACCACTTCCCATTGAGGCACCTGGTGGTCGCCGATCTCCAGGGCGGGTTCCTCTACCCCGGCCTCCCAAGAAGTCATCATCTTTGAATCCTGAAGACGGAAGATAGTGAATTTAAAGAGCATATTTTGCGATACTTTTAATCTAGATTTTTAGGTGGGTGACTGGAAAACCTTGCAAGTCACTGCTGTCAGTCCGAGACGATGCACTGAGAGCCTTTGTCTGTAGACAAGATTGCTTCATGGATCTCTAACATGTTCTAGAAGTGTCACACAGATTCCATTTGAAACCAAGTATACTGTGCCAAGTTCAGAAACCACTTTATCCACCTCAATAGAGGCCTACTGGAGCATTGGAGAATGGGTCATCAAGTGAGCTTAAAATAAGAGCTTCAGCTGCAACTTCAGTCTGCTAACACCATTAGCTGAATTCAGAGACAACACTAGAAGTACCCAGAAGATCACACTGGCTACAGCCTTAGCATGAAGTCCGCAGGAGCAGAGCAAATGGGAAAATAGCTAGGGACTAGTGAAATATACAGTCCTTATAAAACAAAGCCTTTGAAAAACAGAGCAAAATGCCAAGGCTTTTAGTTGTAGTATAAACTGACCAGGCATTTACTAATCAAAGAGATGGGGAGGGGAAGGGGGGCAGAAATCAGACTTTAAATATGAAACCGACTTCATTTCTTCAGTTTATGAATCAAAAAAAATCAAGAACTATCTGTCACTGGCCAGAGTTCCACTCTGTACCAATGACTATCCTGGAGTATCTCCCTGAGCCCCCATCATCTGTGGTCAATGGGACGAGGATACTTCAGGCTATCTGCACATCCAAGGGGCATATACTCAGTTTTTCAAAAGCTGCCTGTAAGAGAAAGTTGGTTTGCATCCACTCAAGATTTTCCTTTCCACTTCAGTGTTTGTGCTGAAGTACAACTCTATAGAGTTGTAGAACTGTCCCTTACTTCAGTACCAAACAACCATCTTTAAAGACTTGATCCAGAGCAAGGTTCTACAACCTGAGAAGAAAAGTTTCTGTAGCAACTAAGACCCAAATGCTAAACTTTCGGCTCGCAAATCACTCATCCAGCATCTAACAAGCCAAAAATGCATCTGCATTTTAAGAAGCTGCCAAAAAAAAGTATAAAGCTATGAGACCAGAATGCACAGCTACAAAGGCAGGTTAAGCGCAGTGCTATAGCAAGCTTCCTCTCTTCAGCACCACTCTTCAGTTTCATGCTAGTGGCAAGGGCACACTTCATTACCGCTCCTTCTACTTTGTCCATTCCACTCACACAGAGACCAGACGTCGCAAAGTTGCACTTGCCAACATCTCCCCAGCAGAAAATGGACCAAACCCACAATTTCAGAGGACAAAAGCAGTTGTGTTAATGTCACCCTGGATTCTAACAGCTGGAATCTGACAAGAAGTGAAGAGCAAACTCGGTGGCTCTGTCACTACCTTCCACTCCGCAAGCTCAGACGTTTGCGGCAACTTGCATTACTGTAATAGGTCTAAAAATTTAGGAACATTTTGCATTTAGAAGTGCTTTGGAACACTAACACATCTTTGGAGAAGTCAGTTGTTTCAGGATACACATATAATGATGTCACATCTCCTTAAGAAGGTGAAAGCCTCTGCTCTGAAAGAATACAACATCAGTTTTTCCACAGGATCTGTCTGTTTCTGCTACTATTCAGAAATGTACTTGGTCTCATGTTTGAGAAATGCTTAAAATCTAGACACCATAGGCTACATGTGAACAAGTATTCTGTCATTTAGGATTGTTTCACAAAATTTACAATCAAGACTCCTTCCTCTGTTATAAGGCAATGGAAGATTCCCCTTGAAGAATCCCACTGCAGCTGTAGGACATCCAGTATTGGCATACATTAGATTCAATCAAAACAGTAATGGGGACAAATGTAGCTGACATGAAAACGTGAACAATTCTGTGCCTTTTAGGCTGCCTATCTGTATAAGTGTTAATACTGATACCAGAATTGAAGTCATCTCTGGAATCCCATCCACCTCCTCTGGATTCTCGGGGACCTCCTCCCATTCCTAGGAAAAAAGCCACAATTGTGTTCAGGTCTGAAGCTGTGGGAAAGACTGATCAAGGGGATACCAAACCAAAGTTTCAGTCCTTCCATATCCAAAGTCATGCTGCTGGAATATCCTTTCATTTCGGTTCTACCACGTTCCATTGCACAGGAACAAAAGGTCAGCTTAAGTTAACCAAGAATAAGTGATCAGAAAAGTTTCTCTAATATGCATTCAATGGAAACCTTTAGTGAGCCTAGATCAATTAAGCTTCAACTAGAAAGCCTGTTTTCACACTGGAACAGGAGATCAAAAGTGCAAAATAAGTATTTTTCTACTTGTGCTCACTTAACTTACTTTTCTTACATCATAATAAAATAGTAGCAGATCAGACTGTTGGGCTTATGATTGTCCTCTGCAAGACACTGTACATTACTAAGGGTGTTGGTCTCACTTCCTGGGCCAGGAGTGACAACATGTTCAGTTTTTGGACACAAAGCACATCTATTCCAGACATTTCAGGAGCGGCAGCAGCTAGGTTAGAAATGTGTATATACACACAAAATTTCTCCTTCTTACATAATCTTTATATTTACTTGCATGCCTTGTCTTAGCATTAGTTAGCACTAGAAGTCATAACTACAGCCATTATATTTAAGAAGCTATTCAGAGAAATACAAGTCACCTCTGTCATCAGGCCCGCCACCTTTTCTGAAGCCAAAGCCACCTTTATCCTGTTTTCTGCCTTCTGCTATGTCCACTCGGAGTGATCGATCACCCAAAAGCTGTTAAATAAAGGGGAGAATCTCTTCAGAATGTACCATATGGGCTGCCAAGAAGTTTGAGACTTGTGCTTATCTTTTCATTCACAAATTAATTGCAATATACTTACTGCACCATCATACGTAAGAGCTTCCTTGAGTGACTCCACTTCATCGAACTCTACGTAACAAAATCCTAAAAGAAGAACCTCACAAGTTAATACCAGCACTTTAAAAGGCCTCTGTAAGAAGCCACTCTTCCTGCATATCTGCTAATAGCCTCCCTTCTCTTTCAAACATGAGCTACAGTATGATAAGTGCAAGACATACGCAACTCAGACACCAAACACCATCAACGATGAATGCATTTACCTATGCCTAGTAAGGATGGGGACGAATCCTGAAATAGAACTTTGTATGGGCACGATGCAAATGCCAAGAGCCTGATTACTTCCCTTTACATGGATTTATAGGGTTGTCATTACAGATTAGATTTGATCTATGCCTTTAGACAGTTATTTAGCTGCATATTGACATTTGGTTACTAGTATTTTTAAACAAGAAGTTTAAGTACCTGCTTGGCCAGCAGTCTGATTTTGTATCATCACATCACATTTAGTGAATTTATTCCTTCTCTAAGACGCTCTGTTATCTGAGTTAAGCCTTCCCCCCTCACCCCCAGAAGCAACTTACAAACATACTCCCTTTCTGCTGGCCAATTCCAATGGAAATTTGATTTGCATCCTCTAAAACAATTATCTGTATGGCTTATCTACTTGCTTTTTCCCTGTCTACTAAAAAAAGACAAGAGCTGAAGCAACAGGAGTCCTCTGAACTAAAAGACTGTTTAAGTACTCAACACTTAAGGTCGTGGATCTTAAGTGGGTGAGACACTTCAGTTTTGTACTAATTCATACAAGACAAACAAGGTTTGAGAAAGTGCTTTTATGGCAGGGCCAATATTGACTCTTGTCACTCAGGTTAGTCTGTATCTTAAGATGATGGAACTAGCCGTGAATCTCATTCAAATGAAGCGTGTATTTGTTAGTGAATGAGAAATCTGCGTAAGTCAACACAATAACCTAAACACAGATCAACAAGAGAATGAAATCCACCTAGTAAAGTGACTTTAGAAGTACCTCATTTTCTCCTACCAGTTAGCCATCTACAACCTGAACAACTCTGAACACTCACCTTTAAATTTGTCTGTTTCCTTGTCTCTGACTAGTCGTACACTCCTTACACTGAGATCCTTGAAGATGGCATCTATGTCTCCTTGCACAGTGTTGAAGGGTAGATTTCCCACATATGCTGTGAAAGGGGGTTCTGTTGGCAGCTCTTTCTGTTTGCGGGAACCAAGGCCACCACCACGGGACCTGTAGAAAAAAGCACTCTGTTGACTCCCAACACAGCCAGTAATATAGTATATAGCACTGCTGAGGTGCTGTTTGACTCTTTGGAAGTGGATTTTTCCACAACTTTGGTTAATTTTTCCTGTCCCTCTGCCCGTACCTCCCAACTCCACTATTGGCCAACTCCCTTCCAGTATTACCTGATACAGTACTTCAGTCAGAAAAACAAATGAACAATATGTATAAATACATTACAGGAGAACTCAGTAACAAAGTGATGAACGAACTTCTTTCTCATCCCACAATCCATTAGGAAAAGCAACATAAAGTTCTCTCTACTGTCCCCTACTCAAAAACATTACTTCTTAAAACACACATCCTGGAACAGATTTTAAGATTAATTAATGGCAGTGAAGAAATACTTGCATGGCACAGGCTTGTCAGTTTATCCTGAAATTAAGCTGGATACAACGCTTTTAATATGCTTTAATGTTGATAGTATATTATCAACATCCACTCCACAATCACTTAAATTATTTCAGCAGCATTCCGCTTAACATAAACATCTTCTCCTAACTGAAGTTCTTGCCATAACTGCCACATATCTGGACTAAAATGCTTTGAGTTGAATACATGCTAAAAAAACTTGGTTAATCAAGGTGTTCTAAGGCAGAGAAACCAATTTCAGTCCTATCTGGATGTTTACTTCGTCCTTTGTGTCTCATGAATTAGAGACAGAGGTAAACTAGTTTGTCTTTTCCTGTCTTTCCCTCAGTCTCAGTTAAGGCTATTGACATCGGTTGCTGAAAGAGTAGACTGTACAAGCTAAATTCTTTACTGTATTGATCTAACATATCTGTGTGTTAATTACCTGTAGAGGCTAATCTTCTAAAGCTAACTTTGATCTCCTTTACAGAAAGCAAGATTTGTACTGTGGGCACAAGGCAACCTTAAATTATAGCTCCAGGATGCCACTGTCGCTGGTTCCAACACCATTTGCCCCAACCTAAGCAATCTTTGACTTTTACCTGAGAGGCCTAGCTACTACTCTGCCCATGCTCCTTCAAGACCTTATTTTCACTGGGCTTTGTTCATGTCTGCTCCCTTTCCCAGAGGCTCACCGTGCGTTTAAAAGCATGGTGGAACACAAATGGTACCAAACCAGGATTTGCTAGGGTGACACGGACTAATTAGACTTCTGCAGAGTCCTATGTAAAATACAGAAGGTCAAATAATTTTATTATTTCCTTTTACCTGGATAGTTGCATGCAGCTAGAAAATCCACTGGACAAGCAGAGTACTTGCCTTTTTTTCATTCCAGAATAAATATTTTATTACTAATGAATCAGATAATACAGGAATCTTGAATAAGACTCCTTAATTCTTCCTAGGTAAGCCTGTCATTTGTGCCTTTTCATGGTAGCAGCTCCTTGCAGGAGTGATTTTTCACCAACACTATCAGCATGCTGCTAAATGTACTTGAATCACAACCTACATATCTTTAATTAGTGTCCACCCAGGTTCATATTTTAGCATTTTTGGCAATATTCCTCATATGCCTTTGTCTCATTAACAAGGCAGAGTCAAAAACATACCGGAGAACTAAAGCTGCTATAGTTGGGTGCCCTGTATGTACGGCAGAATTAGCTTTAGTCACAAGACTAAGTTTTAAGGAGGAACTTCAAGAAAACTGAGTTGCTCTTCTAAAGAATTACACAGTATGTAGAATCAATTCCCTGCCTTTGTCCTTGATTCTCATCTATGGCCCTATAAACAGCTCTTAAAATAGCAGTATATTTAATTTGCAGCCAAAAATCTTAGTTTTTATGTTCGCTAAGAACATCAAAATCACTTCAGCTGAGTTTAAAAGGAACATTCCCTGCTTCTACACATTCTCACCATGTTTCCTAGACTGCCAGTCATCTGGCTCAGTAAGCTGATTCACCTAAAAACTCACCCTGAATTCTCAGCCAGATCAGCAAGGTGATATGGACAGCTGCAAAAGAGTGCTCATGCGAACACAGACACGAGAATAAAAGCAAGGGCTTGAGCTAGAGCTTTCAACAGCAACCTCCACTCAGATCCATTTGAGCTGCTTCTGAAACCACACCCTCAAGTTAGCAATACCCAAAAGAATTTTTTGTGCTACAGACAAACCTTGTTTCTGTCACAGCATAGAAGAACTTCACAGGGTACGTGTGTGGAAATCCATGCCCCATTGTGCAATCCCTACTGATATGAAGTCAGAAAATGAAGTATTCTTTTTGAATTTGATCCATTAAGGCCTTAGTTATCAAATATATAACTATATATTTGGTATTTTAGTCTTCATTTGAAGAATGGTCAATTCTTCATTGAGGAATGGTCAATAACTAGGTTCCAAACTAAGTTTCCCACAGAATCCAGGTCTAGGAACACAAAAGAAGCTGTTTCTATACTCCCCTACAGTTTTTCAACACTGAAACAGTGAGGGGGGAAAATAAAGTTTTACTTCAGTGGCCAAACAATGGGATTTTAAGATGTTCTCATTTGTAACAAAACAGCACAGAAGTCAACTCTAATTAAAAACATCTCTGAACTAAGTGAACTGGGTCACACCAAAGTGTTAAATGAGTACGTGCATTTCCCACTCAGTGTAACTTTTGCTCAGACACAATTAGGTAATAATTATGGCATCTTAAAACACAACTTTTTTTTTTTTTTTCAAAAAACCAAAGCAGAAAGCTAAAGAGGAAAGCTTGGTTCTAGCAAATGCAGATGCAAACATCGCAATAATAAGACTTATTTTTTGGTGGACTGAGTCAAATGACATCATAATGCCATATTGGGGTGAAAGAACAACAAATTATGTTTTTGAAATTACCCTTTTAGAAAGGTTAGTTGTTCTCTCCAGAAAACAAGATCTATCAAAAGTTCAGAACAAAGAATATTTTGAAAGCTAGTATTTGAGTTTAAATAGCCTTTCACTAAGGATTAAAACAATAGCTCAGTATTTATCTTTTTGCACAGCACGGAGACAACAGCCTAACTGGATTCCAACATTACCAGAGGCAACATAAGGCTCAGCAGGATGCAAGTTTTGTTGAGGCTCTCCAAGACCACAACTCTAAATACATACCCAATTTATTCAAGCAATCCAGTACATCTCTACAGTAAGCATTACATGTCTTCAACAAAAACTTACCCGAGCCTGAAAATTAGGAGACATTTATTAACATTAAATTGGTAAGACACAGGATCCAAAATGCCAGGATAAAGACTATCTCTCCATTTTCACTTACTTGTACAGCACTTCAGCAGATGAATCTTAACCTTTGAGTAACATGCCCAGCATTAAGCCCCATACTTAAAGCCACACCTAAATAAACAACCTACCAGCAACCTAGGAGTGATAAATATTCACTTTCCTTCAACTTTGAGAAGCTCTGCAGACATTCCAAGATTTTCAGGTAGGCCTCAGTACGCTTAAGTACAGACTATTTTCTTTGTCAAATTCTGGACTCCAAAAAACTTACCAAAAAGCTTTTATAGTAAGCCTTTTGTTATTAAAACCAGCAGCAATTTTGCATCTGGAATAAAGTGACTTTTGCATACCATAGTATTATATGCTTCAGCTCTTTATCAGTGCACTAGCAAAATCCCCTGTCTCATCATGCCACAGTCATTCTGTTGCTCTTCCACCATAATTCTGAAGAGTATTAGAAAGATATACATGAATATATATATCTTGTATATGTTAGAACTTGTGGGGCACTGCTGTTTTCTATCTGGCACACTTAAATCTTACGCTCACTCTCTATACAAACCAAAGGTTATGCAAAATGCAACTTCCACAAAAACTATTATATCTCAACTGACTTTACACTATTTTTTACAGTCCTCAAGCACCTAAAAATGGGTAGGAGTCACTAAGTTAACATGAGATTCTTTAATTGGAACCTTCAAGAATAGTCATGTTTTCATTACACTACACATATTACAAGACTTCACACAAAGCAGAGACCTGTTTAGGTCTGAAATTGTGAATTAGCTATCAGAACACAACTTGTAATAGTGATATAGTAATAGTGATAAAGTTGCACTCTAATAGTAGCATCTGAGGCTTAAAACCACAGATAATTCAGAATAAGAACATTTCGTCATCTGCAAAGGCATCTACTAATCAGCACAATGCCTTTACTTCACAAAAACAAGTATCCACATCTTGCCTCAGAGAAAGATTGAGTACTCTATTAACAAAATCTGAATATGAAAGTAACATTTTAACTTTACTTTTGATACTTCATAGAATGTGCCCACATTGCCTAGGGCAGACTGAATAGTAACATCTGAATTTATTATGTGTGTCAAGTGCTGCTTTAGGCTGCTGTCAAAGTTATTTGTTACAGAATTTAAAAAAAAAAACAAACCAGAACTGTAAGTTCTCATTACGCTCCTTAAGATTTGTTTGCAAAGACAGTTTATTAAATAGGTTTATGCCTACTATTTTATTTTAGTGCACACACAAACTTACATGGCACCAACCTTCAAAAAAGTCAATTGTTAATTGTATCTTCACAACCTGATTTAAGACAAACTTCGTAATTGCTGGTTATTGTTTTTGTAGCTCCTCCCCCATAGGTACTCTCCAGCAAAGAAACAGAGATGAGACAAGCCTTATTCCTAAAGAACAGGGATTTGGAGTCAGCACCCGGAGCCGCGGATAACGCAGGAGAGCGGCCCACAGTCCTCCCCGACGGAAGCACCACAAAGCCTTCCCGCTCCCTGCCCGCTGCAGGCATCACAATGCTGCCCGCTCCCAGGGGCACCTCGACATGCCGAGCTCGTCCCGCCCGAACAGGGGCTTCTCGCTCCCCTACAGTCTTTCAAGGGAAGCTCCCTCCTCCCATCTCCCGGTCTGTCCCTGCAGAAGCGCCTCACGGCCTACCTTGGCGCTGGCCCAGCGCCTCCCTAAATCTCCCCCCCTCCACTCGCCTCCGGGCCGGCGGGAACACAGCGACACCCTCCTTCTCCTCCTCCCGCCCCTTCCCGACCCTCCCAAGCCTCCAGGCCCTAAACCTTGTGGCACTCGCCCCACGTAGCGAGGGGACGGCCGCTTACCCCTCCAGGTACACCACAGCCTTCCTCCTCGCCTTATAAAGCGTGTCTGCCAAGGCCGCAGGGAAACGCGCCCCACCGGCCTCACCCCCGTCACCCGGAGATGGGGAGGCGGCAGGGTAAGACGGACCCGAAAGGTTCCTAGAGGGAGCGTCGCCGCGTCCCTCTCTCCGCCC
>VXBH01009318.1:1146395-1200457 GCA_013400035.1 Rynchops niger | reverse complement strand
GCCATCTCCACAGGGAAAGGGGCAGGCTAGGCCCCACGCGGCCGCGCCCCCTCCTCTCCCGGCTGGGAGTCCGCGGACCGCCACTCCCTCCTTCCCTCCCCGCCCCGGGGAGAGCCCTCGGCGCTCCCCAGGCCTCGCCGCTGCCCGCAGCACGGCGCTCACCCCCGGCCGCCGCCGAAGCTGCTGTAGGCCCGATCGTCGTAAGGATCAAAATCCGCCATCGCCACCTCAGCCTCCTCCCCGTGCGAGCGTGACAGGACCGCGCCCGCAGGACCCCGCGCCGTTTATATACGGCGGAGCTCGGGCCAGGGCTGCCCCTGGCGGTGCCTGTCTCCAGCTCCACGCCCCGCCGGGGCTGTCCGCGTTACTGCCTGTCGGGAAGGCCTGGCGCCTGGGCTCTCCCCCGCCGCCACAGGCGCCGACCGGCCTGGGGCAGCCTCCGGAACGGGCTGCGGGGCTCGGGGCCGGGCGGTTGTTGGTGACACGAGCCGAGGCCTCTGGCTGTGAAGCGTGCTGCAGCTGACCCGGTGTGTTGGTCGCTGTCTCCAAATCGCTTTGGAATCGCTGCGGATACCATCAGAGGCAGAGGCAGCTGGTGCTGTGGGCATTAAGGCTTGTTCTCTGCACTCGTGTGGCCGGCGGGGGAGGAGAGTCGGGAAGGCAAGCAGTAAATGGGCACAATTTTTGCATGGCCGCTGCAGAATAACCGTATATTTTATTGTAAATAAAGGCAATGGGCCGATTTCTTGAACTGATTTGTTGCATTTTCCTAGGCCATTTATTTCAGGCTTTATAGTAAAACCACAAGACGTACAAATTCTTATATGGCATCTGGTTGTGCCAATACACCTCAGTGTCCGTCTGACTCCCCTGGGATGGAGCATGGGCGACGGGAAGGGAAATACGGCACTGGGGGAACACAGGGCTGAGGGGATGCTGTGGGTATGAGGAGAGCCCGGGGCTGATGAGCGGAGTGCGGGGCTGAGGAGAAGCGTGGTCCTGAGGGAGTGAGGGGCTGAGAAGCCATGGCGCTGAGGGAGCACAGCCCTGAGGAGAAGCCATGGCGCTGAAGAGAGCCTGCGGTTGGGTAGAAGCTGTGTTCCTGAGGGGAGCACAGGGCTGAGAAGAAGCCACGGCCCTGAGAGGAGCATGGGGCTGAGGGGACAGGGGTGGCCCAGCAGGGGTGACAGGCCCGTGGCACTGAGGAGAAGCTGTGGTGCTGAGGGAGTGTGGGGCTGAGGAGAAATTGCGGGGCTAAGGAGAAATCGTGGGGCTGAGGGCAGTCCTGGGCTGACGAGGGGAGTGCAGGGCTGAGAAGAAACCGCAGCACTGATGAGAAGCTGCAGTCTTGAGGGAGTGCAGGGATGAGGAGCAGCCAAGGCGCTGAGGGAGCATGACCCTGAGGATAAGCTGTGGCGCTGAAGGAGCGCGAGGCTTAGAGGAGTGTGGGCTGAGGAAAAATCATGGGGCTGAGGGGATGGGGGAGGCCACAGCCTGGGGAGGATTGAGGAGAAGCTGCAACCCTGAGGAGAGCCTGGGGCTGATGAGAAGATGCAGACTTCAGGGAGCGTGGGACTGAGGGGAGCACAGGGCTGAGGAGAAGCCGCAGCGCTGATGGAGCACAAGGCTGAGGGGAGTGCGGGGCTGAGGGAGCGTGGGGCGGAGGGGAGGCTGCGGTCCTGAGGAAAAGCTGTGGCCCTGAGGAGAAATCGCGACGATGAAGGGATAGGGGAGGCTGCAGCCCTGCGGGGCTGACAAGCCCGCGGCACTGAGGGGAGCACGGGGCTGAGGAGAAGCCATGGCGCTAAGGAAGCGCGGCGCTGAGGAGAACTCGCGGGTCTGAGAGGCCCATGGCGCTGAGGAGAACTCGGGGTCTGACGGGATGGAGGAGGCCGCGGCCCGCCAGGGCGGACAGGCCCGTCCCCGGCTGCGCCCCGCTGCCCCGGAAGAGGCGGGCCGGGCGGCGGCGGCACCACGTGCGGCGGCATGGCGGAGCGGGAGGGCCCGGGCAGCGGAGTGGCGTCCGACCCCCGCGGGGTCCTGCGGCAGGGCCGCGTCTTCCTCGACTTCTTCTGGGACATCGCCAGGCCGGAGCAGGAGGTGCGGCTGGCGGCCACCGAGAACCTCCTGCGGCACCTGCGTGAGGGCAGGAAGGTGAGGCGGGGGTCGGGACTGGGGATGGGGCCGGGGCGGCCGGAGGGCTGCGGGTTCGGGCGGGGGCACGGCGGGGCGCCGGCCGGGGCTGCCGCGGGGGGAGCCCGGCAGCCCCGCGGGGTTCGGAGGAGCAATGGGCACCGCCGGAGCTGGGGGTCTGTTTTTCAGGACGATGAGTTGAAGTACACCCTTAAGCGTCTGGTGGAAGGACTGGGAGCCACCCGTAAGGCTGCCCGCCCAGGCTTCAGCTTGGCCCTGGCGCAGGTGAGTATTTCCCAGAGCAGAGCACTCTGCATCCCCTCACCAGCCCCCGTCAGTTCCTGAGGTCTGCTTTGCTGCTTGTAAGGAGGCTGGAGGGCTCCCATGTGGCAGCTTCTGCGTGCAGATGGCAGAGAAGGCTCATGCAGCAAGCATAGGAAAACTGCAATTTTAAATGGTGCTAGTGTCTTTTAGAAGCACTTACAAAGGTATAAACTATACCAATATCATGTTCATGCTACAGAATTGTGTCCTGCCTCCAGAACCATCCTTAATTTGCAAACTTTGACCACCTTTTCAAATATACTACATTTAGAACTAGTGTGACTTAAAACTGACTTGCTCCTGGTGTTGGGCTGTTTATGTGGGAGATCAGAAAAGGCAACCCTTTAATACACACTTCAAAGGTAGTTTTTTTATCTCCCTGTAGTTTGAGCCTGTAACATAGCAGAGTCTCAGCAATTGGGATCACCAGTGGGATCTGACCTGATCTCACCTCGGAAGTTGATGGTGCAGATGAGCCTGTATTCTTCCTGCTTAGATCAGGCCTTGCTCATGTTCAAGAGTTGCGTTGCTTCTGTTACAGAGTCTTGCAGTTGCAGCAAAATGTTCTCATTAGTAATCCTGATAAGTCATGGATAGGGGGGAAAAAAAAAAGGAATACCAGCAGGTATATTTATGTCTACACTAGTTCCTGTTCTGACACATCTACTGATATAGTTGTTTCAATTCTGGCCTAATAAAGCAGCACATCTGCTACTATGCTGAACAAGCGTGCAGCTCTATTTCAGCTGAACTTGATAAAACGTCATAAAAAGGAAGAACTGCAAACTGAGCTATTCCATCCATCTCCTCAGGTTTTACAAGCTTTTGAGGAAATTCCATTGTGCACTGTCCTGGAACAGATAAAAGAAAAACACAATCCGGAAAAGGTGAAAAAGGTGAGTCAGCTCATAGCAGCATTGGCCAGCAGCTAGTTTAAATTCTGTGTGTTATCTTCTTATGTCATGGTGTTCAACACCAGATCTTCCAGCAGTCTTGTTCCACTGAGCAGAGTTATAGCTGAATGTGAAATTGTAACTGCTCGGTGAGGTGGATTTTTAACCCTTTTTTTTTTCCTTCTCAGAAACTTGTGGAAAATGCTGCTTTTGGAAACTTTTTTGGAGTTATGGCTCTGTTTCAATCTGGACGGCTTGTTAAGGTAACATTACCGTTGTTATGTTGTTTGTCAGTGCTGGTTCTAGGGCTATCTGAAGTGAAGAGAGGATCTAGAGAGAAAGGCTGGGTCATTGGCTAGTGGATGAGATAGCCCTTGTAGCATCAAGTTCAGTTCATTTCTCTTGCATTATCCATAGGCTTTTTGTGCTTTTTAAACATTGGTTCGTTTCCTGATTTGAATGTAGGAACTGTGTCAGGTAGTACCGGAGGTTCCTACCTCTCCCAGAAGGAAGGGATCTGTTGTCATACACGGCCAGAAAACACTGTTTTGGGGAAAGTTGAGTGGCCTATCATGAAGAAATTGTGTGGATTTCTTATTACAAGTAGACTTAAGGGTCTCAAGAGTGGATTATTACCTGAGCCTTCAGTTTAATCTTTGATATATTTCCTCTGTTTTGGCCTTATCTTTCCTTTCTAGGACCGGAAAGCTTTGCTGGAGAGCATCCAGCTTCTCCAGCAGTTGGCACATCACCAAACATACCTCAGAGGTCTCCCTCGCAAAACTCTTATTGACATCATCTCTGAGGTATAGCCACAGCATGTGGTGGTTGGGAGGAGGGAGGACTTTGCTTTGGGGACTGCTTTTTCGTTAGTTTGTTCATAGTTAAAAGGGTGTGTGTGTGTGTGTGTGTAAGAGTGATTTTAAACTGTGGGAGCCGTTTTCTGTTTCATCTGCGGGCAGATGCTTTTATTCAGGGAAGGATGCTCTGGTTTAGCTCAGTTTGAGTTCGTTATGGACAAACCCATAGCCTGTTTTTTCCCAGTTGACTTGCTTGGGTGGTACATTAGATGCTGTGTTCTTTTGAATAAAAGTATGCTGAAAACTCTGGACAGCAAAACTTTTTGTCAGGCATCAAACCTGGGCCTAAGGCTGAATTTTGGGCTGTTGGGAGTGAAAGGATGTAGGGACATGAAGTAAAGGAACTCTGAGTATGTAGTAAAATAAGGGCGTTCGTTTACAATTTCCTTATTTTTTGTGGATATTGTTTGTAGTCAGTGTTAAATCAAAATTAAATAATGTTTTTACATGGGTCATTTAGCCTTGATGTTAGGTTTAAATGTATTTTGAAGCCAATCTTTGGGAAATACAAATTAAAGCAGGTTTTGTGCGTTTCTTATTTTATTGATGAAAACACGGGATCCAGTTTTCTCTAAAACCATTGAACACAGTTGTTTACCAGCAGGTCCTATTAAAACAAGTAACTTATTTTTAGGAGATATAATTAAAAGCTAATACAAGAGTGTATCCTCCTCCCTGGGCTGAATGGCTTTATAGACAGGAGCAGTCGGACAGCAAGAGAACAATTGCAGCTGTAATCAGTTGACCAGAATTGCTATCTGATGACAACATATTGTCCTACTGCACATGGCTAAGCACCTGGGGACTGTATGGCAGTACTGGACACATCCATTATTTATTTTTGGTTGTTTCACCATAAAGACTATTTCTAAAGTTTCTAGAACAAGGCAAGCTTTTAGTAAAATGCCCTACAATGCAGGTATTTTAATATACTACACAGCAAGTTAGTCAGATGCCCTCAGATGTTTCTCATACGCTCTTGCCTTCATTGCTGTCTAGGTTCCTGAGACTGTGTTTGAGGAGGTTCTGTTTGGCATCTTACAAAGTGACCTCGCATCAGCCTTCACATCCCCAGATAACCTGCACCTTTTGCTTGTGGGCATACGGAAGTTCCCTGGTGTTCTGAAACCTCAAAACCTCAAGAAGCTCTTTGGCTCATCTACTGTTGTAAATGAGGAAAATATTCCCAGGTAAGTTCTTAAATAAGGAGCATTAAATGCAACATTCTCGGTCTCTTGGCTAGCAGTGAGAGAAATGTGGCTTTCGTTCTGATACCTCCCTGTATTTGCCACTGCAGGTGCTGTTAAGGGTTAGGCGCTAACTGTTGTGCAGGTTCCTAAATTATAGCACTCTCATTTCCAGTGCTCAGGAAATGTTCTGTGTCCTTCAGCAGGATGAATATGGCCTTCAGCAGTCCCCTTCCAGGCCAGATTTCTCGCATTATTTTCTTTCTTCTTCTAGACTTGTAGAACTTCTGCAAAGTGTTGCCAAGTCTGAGAAGGAGGGCAAGAAATTGCCCAACGTAGCATTTGATTTGCTACAAGTTTCACTGAAGGAAGATGCCTTTGAACTGTTCTGGAAAGAAGGTGTAGAGGATGGTCTGTTGAAGGAGAAATCGGGACCTGCAAGGTTTGTTTTAACACGCATTGTTTGTTGTTTTCCATATTATCCTTCTATTTCTTACTCCAGTCTTTCTGCTGCTGCCCGGTGGTAGGGTGGAGCACATGGTTTCTCATGAAGAATGTCAGAACACTTGCTTTTGGTTATTTAGATGTTCATGAGAAACTATAGGGAGCCTAAGTCTAGGAGTTAGTAAGATATCTCTTAGAATTGTGACATATAACAAATTGGGTGAAATTTAACTAGGACAGCACATAAAGGTGATGCACCTCATTGGGCACAGAGGTGTCTTAAATCTATAGCTTGCTCCTACAAGACTTGTCAGAGGAGCTCTATTGTCCCTTTCTAAGTGGTCGAGAAGGAGAGTCATTGGACTTTGTGAGATTTAAGAAGCCAGCTCCTGTGTGAACAAACCCTAGTTCTGAAATCCGTGTCTAATACTGCTGGACTTGTGCTTTGTGGGATGGACTGAATTAAAATGCCTGGATATGCTTGGATTCTGACATGGTCTGTGTTTTTAAGTAGGATATGGCTGTGGCTAACATCATACCAAGAGCTATTTCAGCTCCTTTTTCAAGTCTAATACTATATCCTAGTAGGATTATTCAAGTTGTCTGTTGAGACTCATGCTGTGTAAAAATGCTGTAAAATCTGGAATACAAATCTGTGAGCATTTTGGGGGAGCATAATTTAATTTGGACTATAGCAAGGCAGTCTGTGGCCAGGTTTAAATCTTTCTAGATCAAGAGTTTAAAAGTTGTAGGCGTGCACCTACAAAACATTTCCTTAACATATTACATGAGTGTAACAGTGGAAGGAGACCATTTTCAAAGTCTGAGCCGTTTAAGTCTTGTTTTACTTGGCTTGGGTACGTCTGAAAATACCCTTTGTATGCTCAACAGCGTTGCTTTTTTAGCCTGATTTCCTGCAGAAACAAGGCTGGTGCTGTCCATCTAATAACTCCTGAGCCCATGGGGCAATTCTGATCAAATTTGACAGCTGTCAAAACTAAGTAAATTTGCTTAGTCAAAACTAAGCTTGTATTAGGGGCGTGGAAATAAATATTTGGAGAGAAGAGATCCAGAAGGTGGATCAAGGAAGTAACTGCTGGTGAGAACTCATCTTTTTCTAGACAGCGGAGGACCTCCTACGGAGAGAGATCTCAGCAGCTATACCAGTCAGAAGAAATGCTTTGGGCAGTAGGATTTTTGAAGACAGGATCCATGAGTTTTTGACTTCTGCCTTCCTGCATGCTCCATGTGGCCCGCCCCACCACTTCTTCTCTGTCTTACCCTTGTGTATGGCTTTCCTGCTGTGCCTCTACCTGAGGGAATCTTCTTTGTTTCCACTCAGTTATATGTGCTACCGGTTGCTGGGCAGTGCTCTCCCCTTGTTGTCTCTGGATCAGCTACAGATAGTTCTCAAAGGGAAGGTGATGCAGCACTATGGAGAACACGTGGTAACGAGACAGGTAGGTCTTCTGAAAGTACACGTACTCAGGGCTAAAGACCCCCATCCTGAGCAGACGTCCTCTCTGCCCCCCTTTCTAGTTTCACATTGTCTTCTATAAAAAAGTTAATGTAATTTTAGACCTTGGACTCTTACTAAAAGTAAGGTTATACTGCTGGTTGCAGTGGGCTGAGTATAGACTGTGTTTAATCACCATTGCCTGTTTGCCTGTTTTTCGTTCAGACTTTAAGAGTTTTGGAATTGTTCAGCACTGACCTACTTGCTTTCATTGATGTTGCTGAGAAAGTTCTAATGATGGGGGAAGCAGAGGAAGGGCAGCCCTCAGCATATTGACAGTGTCATATGTCATTCTTTAACAGTCCTTTTGATTTTGTGGGTCCAGAAAGTCCTTTTTGTCTGTCATTGTGCTGGGTGTTGCATGAACATTTGAAGGCAGAGACAAAAAGGGACAACTCATGCCTTCCTCTATGTTAGTGCTTGTTTCAATAATCACATCTGAGGTTTAAGCACAAATTTTATTTGGGAATTGGATTTTGGAACTCCTCTTTCTCCTTTCCTCCTGGGAAGCCAGCAAACAACACAGCCCTGCAATAAAGGGAAGAAGAATAAAAGGGGAATACTGATAAAAATAGTCTTTGGGTTGGCTTTTTGTGGTAACATAATCCTAAGCCTCCTCATGTGGGCCCCAAAATCATTGCTTTCTCTTGGGAGGAATAGGACTTTGCAGTCTTTCTGATCTGTTATCAAAGCAGCAATAGATGTGCGTGTTTGCTCTGAAAATAGTGCTTATTGTGGTGCCTCCCTGTATGGACCAACTTAGTTGTTTTCCCGTTTCTTGCTTTTTATGCTTGTTCCACAGTGAATTAGGCTGTGTTCTTCCACGTACGTCAAAAAATTTGTTAATTTAATTCCTGTCTGAAACGTACAAATCCACTGAAGACAATGATTGACTAAGTGGAAAGAGAAACCCCTAATATTGTTGATGATGTGGAAGTAGAGAAAATCTTAGTTTTAATTTGTTGGTGTTGTTTCTGTGGGTTTGTTTCCTTCCTTGACACCAGTTATTTGTTTTGGAAAGCAAATACTGTTATCTTGTACTGTCTTATGGGGTTCCAGTTGTTGTTGGAGATGGAACTAGACAAAGCTTGAGTTTGATATTTACTGACAGTTATTTTCCTGAATCCACTTTTTTCAACAGGGGAGCCAAAGTACTTGATTTGCTTTTTTTGAGAGATGATTGTTGAAATCTGCGTTGTGATTATTACCCTAATTACAGCAATCTTTCCTGGAGGTTTTCTCCCAGCTTTCATACTGGTGCACAAGTACCGAGTTCTCCAACAGCAGAAGCAGATACTTGCTACGTTGTGTTTTGTGTGAGATTTGGTGCAGGGGTATGGATATTTATGTTATAATTGGATGGATTTGTAGTTAATTAGGAATTTATAGCCCCTTTATTTAAAAGAACAGTGTTCCCTAGACTTTCATTACTGTTTCTGCTCCTGCCAGGTCACTGTATTGATCATGACACTATAGCAAACACGTTGTTTTATTAATTTGCGAAAGTTGCAGTGCATTTTTGGAATGAAGCCACAGCTTGCCCTCTTTGAGATTTCTCCAGTTGTGCTTTTGTTTTTTTCCATAACAAAAGAGTAGGATTGAATACTGAGGGCTATGAAAGAACATAAGGTAATTGAATGTATGGTGAGATGGGACATGTCCTGGTGGATGGCTTGTGGATCAGTGGCAGGACTGAGGATAGGAGAAAACAACACTTCAGGATATAGTTTTTAGGTTAAACATGTCAACTGCCCCGCCTTTCAGAATGCCTCAACACTTCTGAGACACCAGGGAGAAGAGGTGGGATTTGTTCTACCCACTGTAGGTCAGCAGGCTCCAGGGAATTCAGACCAGAATTGATGTGGGGGAGTTTCCAAATTGAGGGAAAGTCTAAGGCAGATGATGTGAGAAACATCCTGGGCTTTTATTCAAAATAAGAGCTGATCAGCCTAGGAGCTTAGCTGCACTGGCCAGCGTGTGGTCCAGCCTGCTGAAGCTTGACTGTTTGGGAAAGTCCAAATTAAAGGGTTGAAGCTGGTACATGATAGGTTTCTGTGGTTCCTTACAGTAGTTGCTCCTATATGAGGAAGACCCTGAGGTGACACTGATGACCTGCTGTATGCCTTATGACGAATGTTCAGACACGTGACTTTAATTTACGTATTGTAGTCAAATCTATAAAGTGATTTGTACTTATAAAGACACTCAGACTCAGTGTGAGATTCCTAACCTGCTTGTTTGGCCATGTTTTTCAGCTTCCAAAGCGATCTAAGTTTGCTCCAGAGATGGAAACGTATATAGATGAATTTCTGAACAGCTGTGATGACCCGGAGAGGCAGCTGGCAGTGATAATCGGCTTCTCTACTCTTACCAACCAGGGCAATCCAGTGTTTTCTGGCTCTTCCAGGGTAGTCAAACACCTTCAGCCAGTGGCATTGCAAAAATATGTTGACTGGCTCAAAGACATGTTCCTCAGGCCAGACTTGGACTGTTGTTTAGACTTCTCAAGTAACTGGCAAAAGCAGAACCAGGAAAATGTAAACATGTGAGTGTATACATCATACACCTTCCTCTTCTCTTTCTGTTTTGTGGTTAGAATTGCTGCCTGTGTGAAGTCTGGTTTGGACAGCCAACGTTAGCTGGTTCTTTTGCCATGAGTTGACAATTGTCATCTATTCTGTTTTTTCTGTCCCAGAAGGTTTAGCCCCAGCATCTAACTCTTTCGCAGGGACAAAATTAAATTCTGCAAATAGGAGGAAACGTGGTGAGAACCAGCCAGCCTGACCAAAGCAGACTGGATGACCAAAGCCTTTTCTCTTGTCTTTCTAGCCCTGACAGCTCCTTTGGCAAAAATCTCCAGCGGCTTCCTTTTTTAATACAGACTCTCAGGTCTTTGTAGGAATCGTGAATCCCTTTTATCTGACTATTAAACTGGCCTGAGTGCTGTCATCTCCTCGGCCCAGAGCAGATCACTCGCTTCCATGTCTCAAGAGTAGCCTGTAAATATGTATATCCTTGAGAGGCATTTGTAGCAATTTCTAGCTCAAAAAACTTCCCAAGAGAAAGTTCCATCCTCTTTGGCACCGCTGCTGGCTGAATAGCTACAGCTTGGTTCTGTGGGTACCAAGTTACTTGCGGAGGCCTCTTCCAAGGAAGATGTAAGCTGTTACTCTACCGACTACTGCAATTCTTTAAGTGCTTTTTGCTAAACTGCAGTACCTCAATGGGGTAAATAGACTGTCTTTTGCGTAGTAAAAAGCAACCTTGGGAAAATTATCTCTTCTGTTATGTGCCTGTTGCTTTCTTACTAAATAACTTTGCCACCATTAGCGTGAAGCCTCTAAATATCTGAAAGTCACCTCTTGCTCTAGTGGATTGTGTGGTTTGTGTTTATTCTGAGATAGTGTTCAAACTACTGATTGTGTCCTCTTACTTATTGAAAGAGCACACCATAAGATTGCTCGATTAAGAAAATGGATCATGCTCCGACTTTGTAGTATCATCGAAAGTCCAGTGAATAAAGAAGAGCACCTTGTGATGGACGTTTCCAGGTGAGAATGATTAAAGACTTAATGCCACATGTGGCTGGAATAATTCTGTTTAGCTCTATATCAGTATTCAAAGTAAGCTGTCCCCGTGACACTAGGCAAAGTAAGTAGTGGAAATATTCCATAACATAAATAATTTAGGAGACTAGGTTCTGTTTTCAAAATACCACCTGCAAATTTGGACCACCTCTTGTCATAAGTAGTTCAGGCACTTAAAATCACCTTAGTGCCATTTGTTTTTAGTAAATTTTAGGTTCCTGGTTACCTAGACTGCTGGAAGATATTTGTCGTGGTTTTGGCCGGATTGGCCAATCAAAACAACAGATCGCCCTCCCCACCCACCCCCCGCGCCAGNGGTCCTCCTCAGATGTCGGCCATTGAAGAAAAAGTGAGCCAGAACAGTCTTTGCCCTTTGATCCCTCAGCTTTTATACTGAGTGTGATGCAGATGGGATGGAATACCCTGTTGGTCAGTTTTTGGTCACCTGTCCCGTCTGCTCCTCCCTGCAGGTGGGACGCCTCTACGCTTCTCTGCTTCCTACCCCCTAACCGGGCAAAACAGTGAAGTTAGCTGACCTTGGTTGTTGTAGCAATAAGCATGAGCAAGAGCCTCTGTGCATACCATTCCTTGGTATTATCAGGTCTTATCACTCTGAGAGTGAACAGTTTCTGAACAATATGCTGTTAATTTCGGACTTTAGTCAGTTATAAGAGGCCCAGCTAAAAAGTAAAATTACAAATCAGAAAATTCGTTATGCTTTACCTCAAACAAGGACAATATTACTTGTAATCTTTGCATCAGATCTTAATAAGTATTTATCTGTCAGCTTAAATGTCTTGAAGAATATGACCCGAATATGATCCACATCTGACAGTCTGAGTATTGTATTGTGTGGTGTCAAGTATTGGCATTTCACTTTTGTGAAATCCTTAGCATCCTTCTGTCTTCTTCACCCTGTGTACCTTGAGAAAAGGGTCATCTTATAAATAGTGATTTTTTTTTTTTTTTTTTAGTGCATAGACATCCTTGAATAAAAATGTGGTCAATATCTAGCGCTATTTGGTTTGCACACATGGATTGTTTTTGCTTTGATATGACCGAGTTGGCTCTTAATTTTGTTCTTGTTTCCATGCATTCTAGGTTTTGCTTCTTCCATGCTTTCTTTGAGGCTAAGAAAAAGACTGCCCAAATACGTGAGGCAAATGTCCTTCCAGCAAAGCCCCTAGATGAACAGTTTCATTCCGTGGCAGAAAACTACCTCTTTGGGTAAGGATTTTCCTTGCACGCCCTAAGCTTGGAAATGTCTCTTTTATCCTGAGGATAAGATCAGCCTATAAAGGGCAGAGCAAGAGGTTTGGGATTGTGAGCTTCTATTGCAGCATTTGTTTGACTCCAGGACAAGGGAGTGGCTTTTTTTAAGGAGATCCTAGATGGATTTCCTAAAGATCCTTGTTTTGTACAATAAAAACATAATTTTACATGGCGGACCTGCTGAATATGTTTATGATGATCAGGTAGGTGTAGAGTTGAGCTCAGACTGCTTTTTCTCATAAGGTTTCCATTGCCTCTTTTGCAAGCTAGAAGTGGAAAGACCCAAGAGAGAGGTGGTGGGGTTGTGAGGGTTGCTGTTGGCTTTCTGTCCGCTCTGCATGCGAGCTGATGGCTCCGCAGTCCTCCCTGTAGTAAGGGAGGTGGAAGGATGCTTTTAGGTGACTGCCGAAGCTGGTGCTCGAGCCTCAGTAGAGGGAAGGCAGAGGACATGGTGGGACACAGAATGGGAAACAACCGAGAACAGTAGTCCGTGCCCTTGGGGGCACCAGGTATGCTTGGGGACACCAAGACAATGAGCTATACATTACTGTGCTTGGATACAAGCATGAGTTGAAACTTAGGCCCTGTGAGTCCGGGTTGCAATGAGTGACCAGACCTCTGGGATGAGAGCATTCTACTGGTAGGTGTTATTTTGGACAGTGTGAGAAGGTCGTCTGGTTCCTCTGATGGTAACCTGCTGGCTGTTTTTCTTTGCAGGATACTTAATAGTTTAAACACCTTGACTGTTTTGGGGGATACAGCAAAGGCTGCAGCCTTGAGGGAAAAGCACATCCATGGTGTGACTGCAGATGGGAAGCTGTGGATCTATCTCCTTGTTGAGTATGCCAACGAGCTGCTTTCCAGTGTGCATGTCAAAGCTGTGAAGCCTTTAACCAAGGAACAGAGGGATGCCTGGGAGAGGTGAGACCTGGCCAGTAAAAGAGAAATTGTGTTCCCTTATCCTCCTGCTGTTGTTCTGGCCACTGTAGCAGAGCCATTTCACAGCGGTGGCGGTTCCATTTATTCCCTTTGAGTACCCTGCACCTGAGTTTCAAGATGCCTCTCTCTCATCAGCTCGTTCCTTTCTTTCTGTTCCTCCTGTGTGTTAGGTATATGTAGGTGGCTGCGTCCTTTTCTGTTTTTGCTCATAATCCCTCTCACGTACACGACTTTAACTCTGCTGATCTTTTCCCCTAATAATGCCTGCAGTAATTTCTCAGTGACTCTTTTCTGGTACTCTTTTCTGAGCTTGATTTCCCATAAAGATCTGTGCCTTGTCTGTTGTATTAGGAATCTTGCCTGTGCCCAAGTGCAGAGGTTTTTATAAGCCACACAAGGTGAGATAACTATTGTTGGGTTAAGATGGTATACTATATGTATGTCCAAGTTCAAGAAATTAAATGTTAAGTACAGAAAAGAGTATTATAGATTTGGTCATGTTTTCAGTCTGATCATAAGAGAGGATTTGCCGCTGTAATTGTGAAAGACTCAGAAGGGTTTCTTTCTTCAGAACACTTCAGTCTGTGAAGAATCTGCAGAAGAAGGAAAATAAATCAGATAGTGCCAAAGTCGTTGCTTTCCAGCAACTTCTGCTTTTAATGGCCATTCATCTTTTCAAGGTAAGACCTCTGAAGCATATTTGAGTGACATAAAATGGGCTGATAGCTGGGCTTTCTGAACACTGAGCTGGAGAGTTTCTTTGCCTTCAGAGATTCAACCTTTCACGGCCTCTGGCTGCTAGAAATGGGCACTTGGCAGCTAATAAACTATCATTCTTACACTGACTGTAGACAACTTGCAAGGGCAAAGCTTGGCCTGAGCATTGGTTTTGCCTTTGATTTGCTGTTGAGCGGAGCAATTTTTACTTAGATTCATATTTCCTTCTGCAAAGGGGTCATAGTAGCTGATTTTAATATCTGTACCTATTTAGAGAGGTACTTAGATTTGGGGTATATTCTGTCTGTTGTTGGTAGTGGGGAATTCAGAGAGGGTGTTTACTGTCTGCTTGTGATCAAACAGGATCCATCTGAAACAATGGATGTTCTGAGTGACCTTCTGAACTGCACAGAGAGGGCATTCAGCAAAGAACCTAAGAAGAAAAAGGCTGGTGAGTCCTTCCTGAAGAAAGAACTGGAGTGGAATTTTTAACGGTCTGTCAAAAGACAGAAGATGGCAGTTCAGTGAAGCATTCTGACGGCATTGGTTCTGGCTTGATGCACTTATCCCCAGGAGAATCCCTTCTCCTTCATTCTCTTTCCTTGTCTTTCTAAATATGTCTCTTGCTCCAGCTCTCTCTCCGTATCCTCAGTGGGTTGTGTTCCTGTCTGTGTGCCTATTAGAGGGTAGGTGGGCTTCAGAGCTGGCCATTGTTCAGATGAGCAGTGTCCAAGGGAGTTCACTCTCTTTGAGTCCTTGTTCTGTGCTGGCCAAGAGCTTGCCTGAAGTGGTGATGTCTATCTGCCAAGGCAAAGCTGTGGGCTCTCCTAATAGCTGGCAAGCCTGAAACTTGCTACTTCCAGAGCTTAAATTCAGGGCAAACTAAAAGTGTCCTGTGTGTAGGTACAGCCTGTTCACTGATTTAGGCTTGTCCTCGTTTAGGGCCTGCGGAGCTAGGTTGTAACTCGACCAGGAAAGAACCTAGCTTGGTCTTCTGACTTCCTCTCTAACTACGGTCTTGTTGTTCTCCTTAAATATCTGTGTAAATTTGAGGGTGCTGTTAAAATAACAGCTGTAATTCTGTGGTGGCTTGGTTGTATGTAGATCAAGATTCACAGACTTTTGCACTAATGGACCAGTTTGAAATGCCAGCACTTTTCACGGGCTGCTGTGACTCCTGATTTCATTGAAAACCCAATGAAACGTATATCCTTTTGCTGACTAGCTGCTGATTGTTTTAATGTGGCCAAGCAGGTGTTGCGTGATTTGCAGAACTGCTAATCTAGGTAATGATTTAATGAATAGTAGGTTTTGTTACCTGGTGAAGCTTTGCAGTGGCCTAAAGACAGTTTCAGGCATGTTTCTAGCTGTGGTTAGTAGCCTTGCAATACAGCTACAATCTTCAGCTTCACACTCGATTATTTCTGGTCTGTGTTGCCGAATGAGTACTTCTAATAGTCAGGTAGAAGGACTATTATCTTTTCCTTGGTGAATTTTTCTGTAGTCTGTTATTTATGTGCCAGTGCAGTGTTTTTACCTCTTCTTGTCATTGTTCCTGTGCAGACAATGCAGAGCCAGGATGGGTTGAGGTGATGGTGGAAATCATTCTTTCCCTCCTTGCCCAGCCCAGCCTACTCATACGTCGGATTTCCAGGAGCGTGTTTTTACGGATATGCCCTAATCTGACAAAGCGGGGATTGCAGCTGATCCTGGATGTAAGTAACTAGCAGAGCACTGTGCTGTTTGCCTGTCTGGTCCTTAACAGATACACAAACATGTCTCTATTTTGTGATTAAATAAAAGCCTCCTTGATTTAGAAAGTGTCTGGCAATGTGTGCTACTGAATTTTAAATGTATCTTACAGAGAGCTGGTTTTTGCTTTTTTTTTTTTTTTGTTTGGTTTTTTTCTGGGAACCTGAGATCTGCTAACTTGAAGCTGTATACTTTGGTAGTTTTAGGCTGATGAAATTCCTGGGTCAGTTTATGTAGCTGGTAGATTTGATATGTGAGTATAAATGTTAACACCTTCTTTTTCCTAGAAAGGCTAAGCATAGAGGTGCTAAAAATAAGTGACACTGAAAATCTGAATTGGTCGTACCACTGAGTAAGGTGGTATCTTCTGAGAGAGTAATATGTGGGTTGCAAAGATGGGCTGTCAGGTACTATATAAGATGAACCTAATACTTCCTTTGTAACAAATCAAAATGTGTGATGTCACCCGTCTCTTAAGTTCTCTCCACCTTTTTTGTTTCTTATAGAAAGAATTTAGCATATTAACAAACATGATATTATAAGCCAGAAAGTAGAATGCCCTTAATTACTGTTTCATTAATCATCTGGCTTAGTGTGCTGAAATTCCTGTCTGTTGTACACAAGAAATGCATCAAAACAAAACACTGAAAAAACAAGTCCCTCTTTTTCACAGGTTCTTGACCCATACCAGGAGCAAAATGAAGAAAGTGCTGTTGTTGTGATGGAAGAATCAAACAAAAAGATCAAATCTGCACATGTCGTGGTAATTGATATGCCATTGCCGGTGACAAATACTCTTCAAACCTTCACTGTTTAAAAATAATGTTTCTCCTGATCTGTGGTAATAGATGGAATTGCATTTCTCTGTTGAGTAAAATGGCTATTAAGATTTATTTTAAAAGTGCAGCATACAAATGGCTTGTTGGAAGTGCATGTTTATTAGTCTCTTGGCCTTGAAAAAAACGCTGTTGTAGGTATGGCTGTTTGAATAGATGACTTCCTGAAAGCAAATGACTGCATCCTGAAGTTAGCACAGGCCTCTGTTTGCAGCCACAGACTGAATTGTTGCTGTGATGCACAGCTATCTGAATTCAAGATCTTGGGTTTTAAGAACTGTAGAGGTTTGAGTCACAAAGCATTACAAGCATTAGCAGAAAGGAGAGTCAGATTGGGGCTGTTACTTCAGGTCTTCCTCGGAAACTTCTTTTTGATACTTATTTAGTATGACAGAGAAGTCTGTATTATGTTCTGCCTTTAGCTTTTGTGAAGATCTGGTATCTCATTATCTGAGGTGTCTTTACTTGAATCTGAGGGCTGGAAGCCGTGGTGTGAGGGGAGGCTTGAGTTTTTATTTCTGAACACCTGAGAATTGAGTAGGGCTTGAAGAACAGCGGGGTCAGGAGATGAATTTTTCTTCCTCAGGACAAGGAAGAAAGTGAGGACTCCTCAGATGAAGATGACTCTGAGGAAGAGAACGACAGTGGAGATGAAGAAAAGAATGAAGAAGTTGATGATGATTTTCGTAGTCAGCTGATGAATGTTCTCCAAGCAGGGAATGCATTGGTACGTTTTCACTGCCTACCTTGATACAGATACCGGGAGGTTTGGGGTGGTGAAGGATTATCTAATACCCACACCCTATCTGCGCCCATGCAGTGATAACCCTGGCAGTCATCTTTGTAGAGCATTTGAAGCAGGAGGTCAGGATCTTCAACGCAAGCTGTGAGAATAAATCCCTTATTCTTTTATTTATTGTTAATGTGTGTTGAGTGCTTTAGCTTGTCCGCTCTAGCCTGATATAGCTCGTATTCCTGCCTGTAATAAATGAGATTGATGTGAACTAAAGCACTAAGATACTGTTACATGGTGCCTGTATTTGCTGGCCTGTGTGGAGGAGTGTGATCTCTGTAGGCCACTCTGGAGACTTACCATAGCAGCATTGGAGTGTGGCTTAATGATTCTTATAAAGGCTACAGACATAGCAACGTACTTACCTTTTTACTGAAGGAGCAGCAGCCCAGAGGGAGTGGGTGTCAAAACCTCTGCCTCTTCCTCTCCTGATCCTCTATCTCTATGTGTTAGTAATGTGCAGCCAGGATTACCTGATAGGAAATAAGAGCTAGATTTCTCATGGGTCTGAGCATCTGTTTTTCCTCCCCATGTTCTTATTCCGGATCTGGAGGTAGACACATCCCTACTGTGAGTCTTGTCTTGGCTGTGTTTTTCTTCCCGACTGTCTTTTTGAAGTACATGAGATGACATGTTGTTTTTGCATTCTAAAAACAAAAGGGAGGAGATGAAAGTGATGAAGAGCTGGATGATGAGGCTATGATGGCTCTTGACAAGAACATCTCAGCCCTTTTTGCAGAGCAGCAGAAACGAATCCAGGCAAAGAAGGATGAGAAAGACAGGATACGGAAAGAGGCGATCCTGCGGAGGGATTTCAAGATTAAGGTGGGAGATAAGTGTTTGGTGTGAAGACCTCTGGCTTACTAGCATGTTAGTTGTAGCCTACTGCATGCCATGAGCTACTTAGCACTGAAGAGCTTGGGCATTCGTGTATGTCATAAGCTCCTGGAAGTTGAGTCTGGATTATTCTGGCTTTGTACAGTACCTGGCACAGCGATGTGGTGGCCAGTGCCCGGGGCCTCACAGGCCTACTTCAAAACAAAAAGCAGGACTGTGCTTTCAAAAAGTGAACTGTGGTTTCCATTTACTGATCTGAAATGCGTCAATTTATGAGATCCTTCCCCACACCTACCCTAAGGTAGGTGCCTGTCAGTTTTTGTAAACTGAACAAGCTTGATATGCCTTAATGTGATATGCGTAAAATCCCGCTGGTAATTTTGCAGTGTAAGCTTTCTTTGGGCTTGTTATGCTAGTAAAATCAGGAGGGTTACGATTAACGCCCTGTCCTGGTTTGAGGTGGAACAGAACCGATTTTATTTTCAGTAATTTTACTTTTCCGTAAAACTATGACACACCCCCTAGTTATTCGTGACTGTAATACTCACTTCAGGCCACCTGGTGTCAGCGTGGACTGTCCAGGATATTCGGGCATCCAGGGACAGCTCCAGCCACTCATCTATAGAAATTGGTGTCAGATTAGCCAAGATGAACGCTGAACGGTGTAGTGAGCCATTGGCATTCTGATGCTGTGCTCTAAGAGGCTGGTTTTATGATAATGCACTGTCTGGAAGTCAAGAGGGGCTTGCAGGGGCGAGAGCACATCTCTGTTGCTAACGGAGATCTCTGCCAAGGTGTAGTAACTGCAGGTCTGGCCAGGTAGAGTTACTCTCATAACTGCTGTTTCTAAATAGCGTCATTGCACAAAATAGGCTGAAGTCAATAGAAAGCCTTTAATCTTCAGTTTCAAATTTTTAATTTTCTGTTTCTCATGCCCTAGCAGTACAAATGATAGCAGAAGGTGTACAGATCTGAGGTGTAAATAGTTTTCTTCAGCCCTCTCCAGCTGCTCTGTAGCACACTCCAGTCTGAAGGAGCTGCTCTGGGTAGATCCATCATGTTTCCCTGTCTGCATTAGTTCTCACGTCAGTACTTTGGTTTGCAGGTGCTGGATCTGATTGAAGCGTTCCTGAGTAAGCAATCAGAGAATCCCTTGGTGTTTGACATCATTGAGCCCCTGCTTCATGTCATTGAACAATGCATGATCTCAGACTCTGGCAAGCAGGAGGTTGACTTCCTCCGGAAAACAGCCAATATCTTCAGGTAAGTGTCCTTAGTCCTCCAGATAACAGGCAACAGCTTTTGATAGACATTAGCAGTGCTGGTTGAATCACAGAAGTTGGTCTTTCTAAGATTGAAGACAATTGCTATGCTTATATATTGTGTGGAATTAGATTACCAGTACCATACACAAACAGAATGCTGAGTCATAAGCTGCAGAAAAAAAATTGGATCTGGGTTTTCTAGTTTAAGGAACTTCAAGTGTCAAACCAATTTGCAGGTGAAAACCGTGAAGAACAAACTTTGGTATTGCAGGCACGGTGCCATGTAACTGAACATCTCCTCAGGCCTCTGACCTCTGAGTCAGGGCACGCAACAGCTCCTTGGGTTTACAGAGTTGCTGCTGTGGCTGGAATGAAACTCTCAACAAGTTATTATTGGGACAGGCAGAGTGCAAATTCTCTCTGTTCATGTCCAGAAGTGAGGCATGATACAAGCTAGACACAGACATAATGCATGATGTGTGACATGATGTGTCTTCTGTACACCACTCCCGGATGTCCTTAGCACTGCTCTCTACATGCTGTTGAGAAACAGTCTGCAGAAAACGTGTTTAAGGCAGCCAATTCCCATTGTGGGAGCTCTGGAGGAAAGTTGGCTGATGCATAAATAGGTGCTTGAGGGCAAAAAGTAGTACGTTTCCTCACCCTTCTTGCCACAGTAATGACTGCCTCTTTTGCTGCCCACAGCTAGCACCATTTTTGTTTATGTGTCACCCTGAGCCCAGTGATAAGGGTTCATAGCCATCTGTTTCCCAGAGCTCTTTCTGTAGGTAATGGCTTTGTTTTTAATGCTCTTTCAGGAACTCATTGTGCAGAGCTAAGCAGTACTGCAAGAGAGTGGGTGCCCTGCGAGAAGATTTGCATGCTTTTGTGGAGAGGCTTGTGAATAAGGCCTGCAAGCACACTGACTGTTCAGTGGCTCTCTATTATTTCAGGTAAGTGTTAAAAATGAGCGTATCTACTTGGTGCTGTGGGCTGGTCTGTAAGCAAGCATAATGTTGCATGTTAAAACAGCTCAGAGAAACAAGAGATTCAATGAAGGCTAGGTGCCAGCGTCTGTGTCTCGCATGAGGAGTAGTCAGTCATCCTGGCAGTCTGAAGCATTTTCAAACAGATGTCCATTTTTGATTATCATCTTCCATGGGCTCTGTGATACAGAAACAGTCTGGTACAGCTTTGCTGGTAGTGATGGGAAGCGCTTCCCTGTGGCTTCATTGGGGAGTAATGCATTACGTGTGATTCGGTGTGGGGTTGAGCATAGCTTACAATCGCTCTGCAATGATTGCTTGGTAAATACAGTGGTTTACTGTCCCCATGATAGCACAATGACGACAATCATGATTATGAGTTGTGGCTGCACATACCAGTATTCATTTCTTTGCTGCTGAATACAGGTGAATTAAGATAAGCCGTATGTGTATTTGTTAGGAAACATGAACAATCTTGCTGTTTCCTGGTGTAAATGGGAGTGCCTCTTGGGCTTGCAGGCAGTTTCAGGAGGACTTTCATACTCTGTCTGGGATTTCTCAACACAGCTGTGTATGCAGTGGGTACCATGTTGCATCATCAACCCAGTGCCATTGGGCAGTGCTGGCTCTGCAGCACACGTGGCTGTGCGGGAACAGTGGAGTGGTACTTCCTGGCAACACGGGGCTGACTGGGTGTACTGCATGGCTCCCTGACAGCTTCCTGGTAGTGCCAGTCCTGAGTGGAGCTATGCCCAGTTAATACAACGTTTCTCAAAAGCAGCAGACTGTCTGTGTGCCCTCTCAGTTGATATGTCTGGGTTCTTCAGGCTCACAGCAGGCTGAGCTGAGGGCTGCCCTGCAGCGCTGTCTGAGCTGTGCAGGCTTGGAAATCCTGGGCAAATGGCAGAAGTGCTCAAGCAGTGCGAGGCAGAAGCATGAGCTGAGGAAACCAGGCTGATAGTGGGGATGTCTGACTGCAGTGATAGATAATGAAATGATGCAACCTCCTAGTATGTATTTGTCTTTAGATCTGGCAAGAGTGGGTTAGACTGAGAGAAGGGGGCCTCTCAGTCTCTAACCCGCCTTGGTACAGAATAAGCTGCTTGCATCACTTGGCCTCTGCCCTCAGGTGGCTTTGCAGTGGCACTGTGACACTGTGGTAACTGCTATGTTCACCCCTTTTCCTTTTGTTTTTTAGTGCCTCATTATACCTGCTCAGAGTGTTGAGGGGAAACACACCTGATAAGTCATCAACTCCTCCTACCCCTCTGTCAGAGAAACAGAGCAGCACCATCCCTCAGGCTTCTCAGGTAAGACAGCAGGCTTCTCTTGAGGCAGTCTTTTTTGTCAGTCTTTTTTGTCAGTAAAGTTGCATTACCCCGTTTCCTGAGCGAGCCTTGCATATTCAGTCTCACTGTTCCTGCTGCCTCCAGATACCTGTCTACATAATTTCTTTTCCATAAAGCTGCCACATTCCCCGTCTCCTGGCCCTCACCCTCCTGCCTTTGCAGTGCCTGCTTGCCCATAGCCACCAGGGGCTGCTGATGTACAGCGGATCCAGGTTAATTGCTGAAGAAGCCTGATGTATGTTTATGCTGCTCTCCTGGCTGATTTGCTATTTTTTTTCCATTAACTTCTTGGCAGTCACTTTGAGTTCTTTTCCAGGAGCAGGGAGGCACAGGACAGTGGTGGATGAGAGTGAACTCCTATCTCGGGCTTGGGCTGAGTTATCTTGGGGTGAAGAGAGTGTGGAGCAGCCCCGATTTCAGTGGTAGTTGTTTGCAGGGAGTCTTCATCTGGTTGTGCTAGGGGTGTCTATTACTTGGGGAGCCTTACTGTCTGGTCCCCTTTCACCTGCTGTTTCTGCTGAATTTCACAGGTGTCTGAACTTGGTGACCCTATATATTGGGCATCCCAGTCCAGTCTACTTCGCTAGAGACCTAGCAAGTAGTGTTTCACCAGCTAGCCTGATACTTGCCTCTGAACCTCTCAAATTGTGTGCAGGAATTAGTGCCATAATCCTTTTGATGTTTTGTGGGGGAGGAAAATAAACAGGATTGCCTCGTGACAAGTGGGGGCTTGGAAGTTACAAACACTGAGATATTAGTGGCTGAAAAGGTAGCCAATGTTTCTCTCTCTTAGTGAGAGACTGAGAGTGCTAATCCAAGCAGCTCTTTTGTTCTATGCTGGGCCTTTCTGGAAAGAAAAAGTGGGAGATCTGTGGGGAATATAAACATCATACTTGATATTGAGGCTAGAGTGAGATGCTGTGCTTCACGGCATCCTGGCGCAGATTCACAGGAAAGGCTACTATTCCTGTGGGAACAGAGCTGTGGTCTTGACCAGCCAAGGACACAGCCAGCAACTGAAGCGAGTTGCCGGTTTGAGGGAAGTGGCACAGTTCAGTCTGTGGGATGCTGTTGGTGCTGACGCTGTGTTAAGGCTGGGAAGGTTTTGCAGTGGGGAACCAGAGGCAAAGGTGTGGTGTGTTTCCAGTGAGTAGTGCCTTGTGAACATAATCTGGAGCTTTTCAGTAAGTGGGAAATACTCTACGATGCAGTGGCCAAATTTATGGAAAAGCCTGTTACTATAAAAGAAATTTTTTACACTAAACATCTGCGTGGGAGGAGGAATCATTTTTTTTCCCTGCAGATGTGTATGTCAAATAAGTGCTAAGTATAGACACTTTAGTAGGGAACTGAGGTCTTATCTTTCAAGGTCCATCTCCCCTGCTCCACTCTAGCCTGTGTTCAGCTGTAGTAGCACAGGGAGTTTGACATGAGAATGGGACACAACATTAACATGGCTCTAACTTGCTATGGGGCCATGGAAAAATTGCTTAGGCAGAGGTCAGCAAAAGGCCACAGAAGATCACAGCTTTGACCCCCTGGGCCTTAATTTTTCTTTTTTCCTAGAGATCTGTGCTTCCCTGGCAGTATGAGAAGAGTCAGGAATGTTGGGATGCGTTGCTCCACGCTTAGCTCTTCATTTGCCCCTGTGTTGTTACTTTAGATCCAGATCGCCTGTGCAGGTCTCGGCAGGGTGCTGCATGTCTGGGTTTCTTGTTCCCCACCAGAGGGGGATATTAGAGCATTTACACAGTTCTGGGATTGCTTGGATCCCTGATCAGAGCTAGGGCTTGTCTGCTGAGTACCTGTATGTACATAGCTGCTAAGTGTATGTAGATCTAGTTATCTACATACACTAATATTTACAGATTCAGATAGCTCTACAGCTGAGAACACTGTGTGCACAGCACAGCTGCTGGAGGATGGTCTGAGTGCTCTGTGAACCTAATGTGTTTTAGACATGCCCACCACAAACCTGGAAACATGGTCCTCACACTACAGACAGTGTATGTAGTCTTACTAGAAAGCTGTGCTGCCCTTCACTAACGTGGTCATATGGCTATTGGTATGTGGGACAACATGTTTGAGGCCCACTCTGTTGTTTCTTTGTGGTTCCATGTTGTATCTTGTAGGCCTGTATCATATAAACTACTCAGAAATATCTAGTTGTTGGAAAAATCTGTGTGCATTGGTAGAAATTAATTACTTGTGATCCACCCTTGCGTTTCACTGGAAACTTTTTTGCTCTGCTTTTTCCCTATAGCTTTTCAGCACAGGTTGTTTGGATATGGAGAGGGTGGCTGTAATATATCGTGAAGCGCTGACACAACTGTTGACTAAAAGGAAGACTGCCCTTACAAGCTCCATGTTCCATGATTTCTTCAGACGCTTCCCGGTAAGTGTTGCTCGTTGTGTGGTATGTTGTCTTCTGGTTGCTCCAAAGTATGGTTTTAATTCTGGGGAAAGTAGGAAGAGAAAATTCTCCACTTCGCTGCAGGCTTTTAACACTGCTGTAAGGTTTCCTAGGATCTTCACCTGCTCAGACTCTTATAGTGTGTGTTTTGATAGCAATGCTGCAGAAGGCCAGGATCTCACTTCTGGTTTGGATTGGGATATGGCATGGAGAACATAGATGAACAGAAGGCTGCTCTTCAAAGTATAGCCTAAGAGGCTCTAATTTTTTACCAGTCTTCAAGACAATGTGGATGAGCAAGGTTTGCACAAACGTAGAAGGGGCTGGCTTGTTTAGACAGCTAATGTAGCTCCTGTCCAGCTTTGCTCTTACTGCACGCTCAGTTTATCAATTTTGTTCCAAAACAACTGCAGAGCCTTAGAGTCTAATTGGAATCTAATCTGCAAGCTGGATGTTCAGACAGTGTCAGTGTCTGAAATGTTTGAGGTATTTCTTGCAAACTTGACCTATGCCTGGAGCTGGTCTCCACTATGAGGACAGCTGGTTTTTAAGAAACAGGCCTTGGGTCTGAATGTCATACAGTTGTACAGGGATTTTTTAGGTCAGAGTGAGCTAGGGATAGTTGCCAGAAGCCCTTTCTCAAGAGCTTCAACCTGACAGGAGGGTGGGAGGGGACATAGGCTTGTGTAATGGGGGGAACATGCTTTCAGACTCTGAGGGAATCCATGCAGAGTGAGTTCTTTTGCATAGCAGGTTTCCTAGGACACCAGCCCATGCTGCCACCCACATAAGCTAGTGAAATAGGGGGAAGAAGAAGTGTGCTGCCCGCATGGACAGCAAGCTTAAGATCTCATCTGCATTCTTCTACAGCCTGTGGATTCCATGTGACTGTTCCTTGCAGAAATGCCTTTTAAAATCTTTAAACTCATGCGTTTTATAAAAGAAAGGTAATGATATACACAGATGCTGGTCTATTTAAAGCTGGGCTTTTCCCACTTGCTAGAGCTGTCTGTTCTTTTAGTAGTCTTCTTACCCCAAAAAAAGCCATTTCAAGTGGTGTGGCTGGAATAACCATTTGCACAGTATGTCAGTGAACTGTGCAGCAAACTGCTGTCCATGCTTTGTCAGGGCCAGACCTTCCAGTGCCTGATAGACAATGTTAGAGGTATGCCGGTAAGTATTCGCAGCCCAGATGCTTTCTCATTTCTTGTGTCAGGATTCCTTGTACCCCTCAGTTCGGAAATATTTTGCCTATAAACATAGAAATTGGTGGATTGAGCTAGAACAGAGGTTCATCAAACTTTGCTGACAAGTACCCCTCCTCCAGAAAAGTAGTTTTGATGAAGGGGAGAACTTTAAGGTCATCTGTCTCCAGGGAGGCTTTCCTCATGACACAGTTGATTCTGGCCCCTTTAGCATGTGGATTCACATCTTTCCCCAGGCTCTGACATTCTCCAGTCTAACTCAGCATGTTCTCCTTTGCCTCTGGGACTGTTCCTCTGCGCAAAGTGAACTAACTGCCTACCTAAAGTATCAGACAGATGCAAACTTAAATCAAGAACCAGCCAGAACACCGGAGGAGAAGTCTGCCTGATTTTTCCAATTTAAGAATTTTGCTGCTGATTTCCTTGTGATCAAGATTTCACTCTGGGCTGGTGTGAGCAAAGCTGTTAATTTTCAAATAAGCTGTTGCTGATCTCTGGGCACTTTTCTCTCTTGTGGCATTTTCTTCTCAAGAAGCTCTGAAATATAGACTGTTTTGCTTGAAAAACAAACGTGTCTGTCAGCAAACCACTAAAAAGAGACTGGGTCTTTCTTTGTTACAGATCATGTGTAAGCCATTAGCAGGGACTCTTGTCAAGTATATCACAGCGGGAGTCAGGCACCATCACCAGGTAAGAAGGAAAGCAAACAAACAAAGCTGTATTAAATAGTCAATTGGAGAAGTCGCTTAATCATGGCAGCTCAAATGATGCTTATTGCTGTCTGTAGGGCTGTCCAGTTTTGAGAAGTGGGCTTCCTGGGGGGCAGAGCTTTTGCAAATAGTCTCTTGCTGCTTCAGGTATGTGACTGAAGTTGTGGAAGTAGCTTATATATTCACTGTCATGGGAGTTCTTTGGCAGCACCTCCTTTAAAAACTGCTTACGGCTTTCAGGGTTGAGGCCTGATTGTTGTAGGGGTTGCCTTCAGTCACTTATTCCTTGATTATGTTCTTATTGGTAAGGTGTTCCTCTGCCTTCTAATGCTAACTCAAGGATAGCTTCTTGAGTCTGTTCCATGCCTTGCCAGCTGTCCTGCATTTTCTAGGCCATGTGCTTCTGCGTTTAGTTTAAAACCACCTGTGCTATTGATCTGATTTCTGGTGGTTGATTGCATGTGCCTGACTAACACAAAATTAGTGGAGCCTTATCAATAAAACATTGCAGGGTGAGTGCACAGCTCACTGTTGCATGAGCAGGGAATGAGGGCTGTCTGGATTTCACTGCAGCATGCGCTACAGTGGGGCTGCCTTCCACCCAGTTAATAACCAAAACCCCTTTAGGCCAGGAGAACCGTGTCTCAAACTTTCCCAGCCCCTAGCTGTATCATGCATCTGTCCCCTGCAGAAGTGCATCCTAGATTGACCTTTCTGTTTCATAAATAGCTGTTTTATTGTTTCTGATTATTGGAGGGAATGTGAAGGGCTAAGTATGCGTTTACAGTAAGGCTGCTTTACATTGTCAGTGTAAATTGCATTTCAGGCTCCTTTACCCAACAGGAATGGCTCTGATTTAAAGAAGAACAAAAAAAGAGAGTGAATTAAGCTATTAGTAATTTCAGTGGATAGAAATAAGGATGTTTTACACAAATAACAAACAAATTAATTGTAAGGCACAGATTTTATTGTATCCTCAAGAGACCAGAACAGCATCCCAAGCAGATAGCTTCATTTCTGTGGGTATCTTTGCTTCCCCACAGGGAACAGCATTGTCCTTCTTTCAGGGCTTCCACAGTTATCTGCTCAAGCTCTGTTTCCAGAGCCTGTTTCATGGGGTTGGAAGGGACCTCTGGAGAACATCTAGTTTATCTGTGGGTGGGAGGAGTGGGGGAGGATGTGCAGTGCGCTGTGTGTGGGAGACTGAATAGAGAACGTGGATATACTACTGTTTAAACAAAGGCAACATGGAGAGTAAGCTGTGTAAAGCCTTTGGAGTTTGGAGTTGCAGCTTTATGGTGTTTTGCACACTGCTTCCTTTTCAGGAATTCTGGCTTCCCCTCACCAAATGTACAATTTGCCATGTTTTCAGTTAAATTTTCTCACTGATTCTCAATGCAAGTCTGCTTTGGTGGTATCCTGGGGAGTAGGGGGCGAGCTGGGCTGTGTGGCAAAGTGATGTGGTGGGTAAAGCAGGGGGATAACTTCTCTGGAGTCTGCAGCTCCTGGCAGCCTCTGAGGGAGTGAGGTGAAGGGGCTCAGCTACCAAAAGGGCTGTCCTAACTCAGAGTCCTGAAGACACCAAAGGTCTCCTTATACCCTGACTTTGGCCAGCCCCGATGGTCGAGAGGTAAGTAGGGTAGTCTCCTGTTTTCAGGCCCTGAATGTTGGCTTTTAATCATTGAAGTAGCTTAGTCCCAGGGGCATGAGGCTTAATTCCCCTTCTAACACTCCTATTATTAATGCTCATTGTTCTGGCTCTGCCTGCTGCATCTGTATGTACAGCTAATCCCACTGTGATTCTGACTTCTTGGCTCCACAGATCCCTTTGGCAGCGAGTCCTCAGGGCTGTGCTGGGTGGGGAGAGCTGTGCTCCGCACGGGAAGGTGGAGGCTCACAGCTCTCCCAGGTGTCTCGTGTTGGCTCTGGCCCAGCGGGGCTGCTGGCCACTCTCCCAGCTGGCCTGGGGGAGGCCCTTCCCAAGGGGGTAGGAGAAGTGGGTGCCCCTTCAGGTTGGGCTTTTATGTAATTTTGAACAAAAGGAAAAGTGGTTCATGAGGAGGGTGTAAGGGTGAAACACCCTGAATAGCTGGGTGTTTGTGAGGGCAGCATGGAGGTGGGGGGGGTCTGTTCTATCTCTCCTCTCAGCAAGACTGGTCCTGGAGTTTTTTAAGGCCTTTAAGGCAAGATCTTGCCGTTGGCATAGGTGTCCAGCTCTTGCTTCGGGGGTCTCTGCTCTTGCTGGTGCCTCTAGGATGAAGTCAAACTTGATCAGTAAGTGATTGCCCCGAGCTAGCCTGGTTGAGGTGATGTGCAGCACGTTTCCCTGTGTGCTCAGTAAGCTACGCAGTGTACAGCGAGTCCTGGACCTCCCTGGGCTCTTGTCAAGAAACAGCAAACCCGAACTGTATGCAAAATGCCTTGTGTTATGGGCTGCTGCAGATCTGTCGAACTCAATTTGTGGGCAGTTGTAACTGAGAGAGGATCCTTTGGAAATGCAGGAGCCGTTCAAATGCTGCTCAGCTGGCGTTGGAGAGCCAGACGGCTCCTCTCTAAGCCAACCCCAGCCATTTGTCCTGACCCTGGGGACCTTGCTGTCTCTCTGGTGCCCAGGTGTTCAAGCAGTTATGTCGCAAAACAGACATGAGGATGATTTGGCTGAAAACTTACCTTCCCATTGCACACATACTTCTTCCACCCCCTTTTTGCTGTGTTAAAATTAACTTGGGTAAATTCACTGATCGTGTTCAGGGCACAGGGATAGTCACTTCAGTTCAGGGTCAAAAGTGTGACTGATACCAAGTCAGCCTTTTCCTCTGACAACTGTTCCTACATGCCTAAAGCAGCAGTAAGGTTGTTCACCTCCATACTGAAGTAATTTGTGAGATAAAACGAACATCACTTTGGTGGGTGAGAGCTCTTAATGCAGTTTTAAACCTGGCTCGCGGTGGTTGGGTTGGTAGGGTTTCCTAGCAGTAAGCTCAACCTGTATAACGAGTTTTAAACTGGAAAGGTGAATTTGCAGTGGAATTATTGAGACTGAACTTGAAACTGAAGCTTGTACATATGGCCAATTTCTGTTCCTCTGTTGTTACTCCTGGAGCGCGGGTGCCTGCAGGAGACAGTAATGCAGCAGTTTCCCTGGAAAAGGACAGAGCTGGAGAGATTGGTGTCATTTGTGAGTGGGGAAGGATGGCCAAGGGATGCTTGACCAGGGAAAGGGGGGGTTGTCATCCCACCCTGAATTCACTTAGTACCTGTTTGAACCTATACATCTGAAAGATACAAGATAAAAGATCTGTGTGACAGTGGATCTGCAAAATCACCTTGTTTCAGGCAGTTCGTGCATCTGAGCTGGACTTCTCACCTTTTGTGAGACCACACTGACTGCAGGACACTATGAATCATATTCCGCCAGCTCACGTGCACTGTTCTGGCAGCTGGTGCTTTGAATGCTCTGTTGGCTGGCCTATTTTTCCAACTCTGCATTTCTTGAAGTGTGGAGCTAAAGAAGAAAGACTGCTGTCCCAAAGGTGCCTGCATGCAAGTTAAAATGCTTCAGGCTTTTAAAAAATGAACACGCTAATGTTTGGCTGTCTTTCATTTATTGAACTGAGAAATCTGGTGGGTTTTGCTGTTGTTTGTTTTTTTTTGTTTTTTTTTGTTTTTTTTATACTACAGTAGCAGTCGGGATCTTTTTCCTAAACTCTTGTTGATTCTTGCTTTCCCGAATGGATAAGTTAAACCAACATATAACTTAAAGCTGCGCTGTCTTCTCAGAATATGTCCTACCTTATGCCTGTGATGTGTTCTTGCACTGTTGTCTACTGTAGAAAGAAGTGGATAGAAATTGTATGAAATTATTATATTGTAAGCAGCTACTATGAAGCTTTTCAAGAGGACCTTTAGTGTGTGAGAAGTGCTACAAGTTAAAGTAAAAAAGAAAGAAGGTGGTAAAGAATGAAATTTTTTAGGTTGTCTAATCCAGCTTGTTGGATGCAGTTTTGAGGTCTGAAGTCCTAAAAATCAGTCACACTAACTATGACCTCGTACTTGCTGTAATGTCTGGCAGAAACGTCTTCAGTGGTAGGAAGATGGGACCAGTGCCCACATCACAATCTCTTTGTACCTGTAGGCAGATTTGATAGCTTTCTCTTACCAAGAAAGTGCTTACACCTGCGCAAAGTGTAGCTAGCATCCCGTACCTGCGTGCATACCTGCATACATACACGTGCTCTGAGTAGCTTAGGTACAAATAACAGCTAGGGGTATAGTCTCCAATGGTAAGACTGGTATGGGAAAATGACCAGTCATGACAAATGGAGCTTGTGTTATACCTTTGAGTTGACCTATTGCTAATGAATTGCATTAAGCTTCTGGCACAGATGATCCCGCTGGCAGTGCGAAGCCTTGCAGTTAGCCAAGCAGAATGTGTGTGGTACTAACAGGTGGGGGAGACTTGTGCTGTTGTGTCGACTAAGGATGCTGCTGTCTGTCTGATGGCTTCCACAAGCACTAAACACATTCTCTCAAATTCTGTTTAGAAAAAAAAAAGTGTGTTAGCTTGTTGTCTCTTCCTCCTTTCATAAAGCAATTTGATCTTACTACTGCAGTTGTTTTCCAGGAGACCTTAACCTTCAAATTACTTCCTCGTGCCTTGTTTAACTGGGTGCAGTGTTGCTTTTTCAATACACAGAAAAGGCTTGGTTTTTTGGCTTGTGCTGATGGAGCGTAAACCAGAGGATCAAGATGTGTTTAATTTAATCATTGTTGCATGACTCAGCTACATACCAGAACCCTCCTGAGCCTTAGGTGAGGAATGTCTTCCTGGTTTATTTTTAGCAGCATCAGTATGATGAGCATGGCTACAATAACAACTAGTTCTGTAACTGTGTGCGGTCTTGGGCTGTCCCTCTGATGCTGTTACAGCACAAACCCCTTGGTGGTGCGTTGTTAGTTGTGATGAGGTTCTTACTGCAGTGCCCCCCCGGCATTCTCGTACATGCTGGGGCTGCCAGAGAACTAAACGAGTCCGTGAACTAATGCTGCTACCCTAAAACCTTCCTCTGTTAGTCTGAGAATCAAGTGAAGAAGGAAAATGCGTGGCTCGTTGCATTGCAGTACACAGGCTTACTGCTGATGCAGGCTTCTGCGAGCAAGAGTATACTCCAGGTGCCAGCTCTGAACTGGAAGCAGGCTGAAGCACAGCCTCTCTGGAAGCCTGGACTGGAACAACCATGCTTTTCCCTGAGAAATCCCGCTTGTTGACCAGCAGTATTGGAACCAGTTTGGAAAGGAAGACTAGTAAATGAAACATCCACTGATATCAGCAGTAAGGTGTTTCCCCGTCTCGTTTGCACTGGCAGACACTTACACCACTTTAGTCTGTAACTTTGTCCCAGGGTTAGGCAAATGATTTGATACCTGTCCCTTGTTCTTTTCCCTTGGGAAAAGCACTAGGAGTGTACATTTCAACACCATTACTAAGAGCCTTTGCAATTATTTTTGCATTGTGGTCACACATCAGTTTGAATACATTCCTGTCTTCTTATTTACATTTAAAGCTGTATTGATTGAGGATGTTGCAGTAGCTGGGAGCATAATGATGCTATATTTGTCCATCAAGTGAGTTTATTTTCTATGATTTGGCTAGAACTCTGCAGAGCTGAGCAGAGCTGTCATGGAACTAATAGAATTCATTTTACTTAGTGTGGAGATGAGAATGGGCACTGAGACAGAGTTCAAAATGTCATTCTGTGTCATAGAGATTCATTAATATTTCAAAATGTGTTTTTATAAAGCGGTCTGTGGCAAGGAACCCTTTCAGATCTACCTAATAGAGAGTGTATTTTAGGTAAGTTGCTAATTAATCTTGGTGCTTCGGCACTTTCCCCAAAGGGATCAAACGTATATAGACATAGTTTTACAGAACTGAAGCAATTCTGTGCCAGAGCTGCCATCACCAGAAGGGTAAAATATGATCCCAAAGTCTTGCCAAAGAGGTCTTGGCTGGCTGACAGCCTTCTGAATGGTTTATGTCCTATGTAAATATCTAAGTTAAGAAGTAATTAAAGTTTAATACAGCAAGAAAAGTAAAAGCGCTGCAAAGCATCAGTGTGTGTGTGGCAGTATTCCTCCTGCTGTGATAGATGAATGGATCACTGCATTAATGCACCGTGCCTTGCCTGCATTCTCACAGAGAGCTTCCAGCAGGTGGTATAGGAAGGCCTTGTTATGGAATATTTTGGATACGCTGTTACTAATAATGAAGGAAAATAAACCTCCCCAGATGAGTACCCTCATCAGTTCAGCTCTGCCTCCTTTGCATCAGAACCGAGAACCGGGCTGCTGGTGCTAGCTAAGCAATAGGCCATGACTAAAAGGTACCATTCCTTCAAAGCATCCTCCATGCTGCGCCTGTGTCCTCCGTAGAGGTTTCACTAGGGGGAGGGCTCGTCCCAGGGTCTGGTTGAGGTGAGCAGACCTTCAGAGGGTGAGTTACCCTCAGGCAGTGACAGCTTCTTGTGGGCTGTAGTGTTACGGTGGCTGTTGCCTGCAGACTTCTTCCTTTTTGTTTTCCTCTGTTCGGTACGTGTGCTCTCTTTAGTGAAGAGAAATCATTTGCAGCTGGAAAATGTATGTCACACTGACGTGCTTTGTTCCAGTCAGCGTCCTGCTCCTGTTCCTGTTTTTGTTTGGTGTAAGGAGATGGTCAAGGAGATCCTGTGTTTTGCAAGGTAAAGCTGAACTATGGGTGGGCTCTTGCATATTTTTGAGCTATCTGAGCAGGAGCCAGCAAAGCCCTGTGACACGCACTAGCTCTAGGTATGTAAACTGTCCCTCGGAAGTCAAAGGGGAAACAGGTCAATGCTGAAGTGCTTTGCTGGGTCAGGGACAGCGTGCTCCACGTTTTTGTGTAGAGATTTTTCATTCCTAGACCTTTAGGATGGTCGTGGATGTGTATTATTGCATCCCAGCCTTTCATTTTTGGGAGTGTTTCTTGCACTGGGAGAGCACATTGACAGCATCTATAAATAGTCTCTGATGTTCTTGGGGAAGGTGTCTGATGCCATAGTAAAACGTAGCGCGCTGTGATGAACTGCTTTATGGGCCATGTTTCTGTCCCCCTTTCCTCTCATTTGTGTGAGATGGTTGAAAATTTAAAAGGATGTTTAAATTTTTCAGGTCCTCCTGGCTGCATTTAAGCTGGGTGCTTGAAATCCCGTGGCATGAGTTTTCACTTCTATTTGTATTGAGAACTTTGTGTGCTCGTGTATTTCAGTTGAATGAGGGACCCCTGTCACTGAATCTGCAGCGTCTCTTTAGAGCAGTGTGCAGGTTGTTAGCTGTTTATGTTTGTTTATTTTTTCAGTCATATGGCGTTCTTTCATTGTAGTTCTTGGGGCCTTTTAATGGGCCCCGTGTCTTTTGCAAAAAGTGTCTAGCAGATAGATGCCTGCATTGCGCGCATACAAATCCATAACGATATCAGGCATTAATTGACTGGCACAGAGAAACTGCCCTGTTAGAAGCGCCAGTCTTTATATTCCACCGTACTCAGTGCAGCACAAACAGAACACGAAAAAGCTCCTACTTGCCTCTTTATTCTGATTCTGGTGATACACACTGTTTATGCTGCTTGCTACTGTTCAGCTGATTGTGTTGGTGATCGTGTAGCAAATCCTTGGTAATGGAGGAAACGTTCTGGTCTATTGCTGGGAAGAAATAAGAAAGTTAAAAGGTCACATAGACTTTAGTTGTTGCTGTAGACACAGCTGCTGGCAAGAGCTATACACGATTGGGACTGAACAGTAGCATTAACAGCCCGTGTATCGGATGGACTTGCTGAGTTTGATATATACCATGCTGCAGTGATTTTCCAAGTCTGAGCAATTTCCTAGCCTCCTAAATTAAACTTGCCATCTGACGCATGGGGAGTTGATAGTTTTTAAAAAGAGAGTGAACCACCCAAGTGTGTTCTGCTCAGCCTGACAAACATAGCCTCTTCGACTATTTGATGAGTAGATATTTGTGTAGATCAAATGGGAAAAGTTTGCTTGGAGGCGAGGTCATTACTGTGTGTTTAATAACAGCATAACAAAAACAGGAGGGGAAAAAATGTCTGTGGTTGTGATGAAATTGGTGACTATCTCAGTCGTATGGGCTCGAGTTATATTCATGCTGCAAAACATAAAAATGTCAGGATAGAATCTTGTTGAAGTTTTGGGTAATGATTTCTGCTGTATTTACAGTGTTGTATTGGATCTTGGTTTGGAAATACCAGCAAGGTTGTTGGAAGCGTGTTTCGTTGGCAAGTGAAGAAAGATTAGGGCTTCTGCAGCGTAAAATGAAGTGCCAACATGGGCTGTATTCACCGGCAAGGGTGTTCTTAAGAGTTTGTGTAGAAAGCGGTAGGTCCCTTTTTGTTGCTGTTTGTAGGTGGGGGAGGAATGGGCTTTGCCTGCTTCTGTTTCTGCTTTCCCGTGGCATGTATTAAAATGTCACTCTGCAAAAGTTAAAGTGCAAGAAGGCGTTTGGATTTCTCAGCAACCTCTAAGCCGAACAGGGTCTGAAGCCGCGTCCCTCTCCCCAAGAGCAACGTGCAGTCTGCCCTGTTGTGGTACTTCTCTCAGTGGATTTTGCAAAATGAGAAGATCTGCTGGTAAGCATCCGAATCAATGAATCTACAAAGTTCAAGCCAGTACCATTTCCAACTCTTTTTTTTTTTGGTTTAGCAAAGCTGTTTATTTCAATGTTCCAAGCCAACAATTTTACTGACGTGTGAGTACTTTTTGGTTTTGTTTTGTTTTTTTTTAATACTGCTTGAAAGCTAAACTTCAATAGTTGACGTTTGAGTGAATTTGAATTCTAATTTCTCATTATCTGCTGATAAATGTTCTCAAAAGATAAAAACCTTTGTCCTTGCAACATCAAGACCCGTCTAGTCAATCGGGAACAGCAGCTAAAAGGCACACAGCGCCTAGGCAACATGGTTTTGTGGTTGTTTTATTTTGAATGTGTGCTGCTCTTAAATCTCCTGAATTATTAAATTTGACTTTAGCAAAATCTCTTTAAATAGGCTGCATTATGCGGTAGCTGCCTTCTAAATGGCCTAAGAAAATCCTATTTCACATCCCTCCTGAACTGAGGAAGATTGCCTTTGTTGTGCAGAGGAGACATCTGGCTTGGGAAGTGTTGGAGGACCAGCCAGGTGAGGGAACTGGAGGGGACAGTTGTGGTTTTGGTCTTACCAAGGTGTGCAGGTAACTTGAGGTGTCAGTGGAGCTTCTTGATGTTTGATAATACAGTGTATGTGTGTGTAAAATAAAAAATGACAAAATGAAAGCTTTGGCAATAGGTTGTTCATCAACAGAAAACCAGGGTCAAGAGAAAGGATAGTGCCCCGGATCATTTTGCAAGAGCTTTCTTGATATTTGGTAACGTTTCTTTGAGCCTTAGCTACTGGGACGTTCTGTGAGAATCTTTGCTTTGATTTCTTAACAAAAGAGCATTTCTTGCTCTGGTGTTTAGAGTGAAGAGCTTGTGAAAGCGAAGTGGAAATGCTCCAAAATAAACAGGGCCGTATTAAGAAACCAAATTGTCTTAGATTTTTTTTTTTTTTTTGAATTGTGACTTTGTTCTTAACTTGGGAGAGAAGTGTATTTGGGAGTGGAGAGGAAAATGGGCATATTTCCTGATTATTATTGTTATTATTTTTATGGGGGAAAGGAGGGGCTTGGATGCATTGCAGAGTCTGTTGCTGTTCTCTTCTCCTCTGGTGTCAGTATGCCCTGTGGTACCAATATTCACCACCAATGTTTCAGTCCTCTAATTGGGCATTACGGAAAGAGCAAGAAAACATCAGTGCTCAGGGGCACTAATCTGTGTTCTGCTACTGATTTATCTTGTGTTCTCATGGCTCACTTAATTATGGCATCCTTTTGTTTTTTAAGAATTTCGGATAATAAGATACTGACTTTTTTTTTGGAGGGAAACATTAAGACTGATTGGCCTTTCTGTTATGGTAAGTGGTTACCCCTGGGAGAAATGAATCTGTGTGTTCACCAAAGCAGCAGACGAATATATGGATTGTTCTGTATGGATTGCCGTGTCTGGAGGGTCTGCTTGTCGGCCTCTGGTGAAAGAAGAGCACAAGGTAAATAACGTCTTCCCCAGCCCTGAATGCTCACTAGCTCTGTCTTTGTTGTACGCAAATGAAACGTTCAACGCTAGTATCTCATACCATCAGCCAGGCCTGGCCCAGAAGTCCAGTGTGTTATTTTATATGTTCATTGTTTCGACTGCCCAAATGACCTGCAGACCCTTCATCTCGGGCAGAAAGGCTGCCAGTGAAGCCCAGTATTTAATGGGCAGATACCCTCTGAAAAATGGCAGTGTCAGATCTTCTCTCTGTGTGCACTGGCTCATCTCTACTGCCTTTAAAATGTAGCAACATCTTATTTCTGTCACTAGTTCTTGTTAGATTGTGGTGACCATAGGAGGGAGCTTTGAATTTTTTTTTCAATTTTATTTTTTTTAAATTACTTTTTCAGCTGCCAACAGAAGAGTGCTGAAGGAAGCAGCTATACGTGTGTCCACTTGTATTGGGCACAAACGTCATGCTGCAGTGAGCAGGATCTCACAAATGGGTGCCTCTGGTTAGGCAAGTGTAAGAAGGGGCTTTTGCTCTGACAAGAACATCCTTGAGAGCACTGTTTGCAGAGGAATCAAGCATGGAAAAAATCCACAGCAGTGGAGAGAATGCGATTTGCAGAGTCCCTGATCAAACAAATTAAGTAATGATGTTTTAGGGCATGAGTAAACCTGTATGGAAGTGAATACTGTATATGTGCCCTGGTTTGCAGACAGGCTGCTCCAGTGTCTTGACTGCTAGTCCTGGGTTTTCTGCTGACTCACGTACCTTTAAAAAAGTCATACTGGTGTGACTTTGTCAGTGAAGGCAATGACTATTTTCAGCTGTAGGGCTAAGGCTGACACAACTTGTTTAGGTGCAGCTGCATTATATAAACCTGCTTTCTAGGGGGTGTAGCTCATGGCACGTTTTCAGCCAGAATGAGCGGTGACGGTTTAAGTGCTTGTGTCTTGCAATAGCTGTTTTCATGTTGTGGAGGAGGATGTGCCACCATAGCTAATGTGATAAAACTTTCTGTAGTAGAGACGAGTACTCAGTAGTAGCAGAATGAAGTTAACAGCCCATCTGATCGATGCGACAGCTGCTGTTCAGAGCCTTGGGAATACTAGTAGAATTGTATAGATTTCTTAATCTCTCATTGCTGCTGCTTAAAGCAGGACATCTGAGCCACGGGTGAAGAGGTTTATGATGGATAATAAAAATAAAGAGGAGAGGGGAGTCAGCAGGAGGGGTAGAAAGATGGAGATTTCTTCACAGTCAGTTTTGTCTCAATTGCTGTCTTCCAGGGCGCTTTGTTCTTTTTCAGTGAGCAAGGCAGTAAAACCTCAAATCCAAACCCCTCAAATTCCAAGAACTGAGTGCAGCACCACATCCTGCGCATTTGGTTTTCCCCTATTTGCAGGCATTTTAGCAAGAGATTTCCACCATCGTTGAGTCTTTGGTGTTGAGCCTTTCTCATGGAGGTAAGACCCAATTCGCCTACTGCCTAGCAGCCGATGAGCCGATGTTGGCTTTTCCATTTTTTCTATTGCCGAGATAGTGACTGGGAAGTTGGCCCGCACTAGGAATTACTGGGGTCGTATGTTCGAACAGCTTAAGAGGACACATGAACCCTTGTTTTTGCAAACTGCTGTTTAGCTTGTTTAGAAACTAGCTAGAGAGAGGGTTGTTGTCTGTTTCAGCGGTTTAAAAATAGAAGTTTTCAAAAATAAAAAAAAAAAAACACAAACCCAACAGAGTTCATTGATAATTTTTTGCACTAGAAGACCTAAACATCTACATGGTAATGATCAAATGAGCAAAATGTGTCTCATGTGTGACAGTTATTTTCAATGTGCTAATATGCAAGCTGTTGTGAGTTGTTTAAAGGTTCCTGGATGGAAAGCATCCTGCCGTATCTCTGGAAATCCGCTTTTTTACTAGGACGGAGGAACAGGTGCAATCTACTTTGCATGAAACTGGGTTGCCGTGCAGGTTGGCTTATTCTAGAGCACTGAAAATCTCAAGAGCTTGATGACCTGGGATGTTTGGTGGGAGTACATTGAGTAAGATTGCCTTTCTCGTCCAAGGTTGTAAAATGTGATTTAGGTGTCACTTAAATGCTTTACATCTTGTAATTAACTAGCCTTGCAAAATTTTTCTTATCCATTTGTTGCAGGAAATTAATTTAAGCTGTAAAATATCAATTTGTTTTGATCACTTTTTGGCAAGGAGAATTTTGTTCCTGGGCTCGTAAATCTCCTATTTGGTGTTTTTTTGGCAAGGCTGGGCTGAGGGAGGCCTAGGAGGAAACTCCATTCTGGCCCAGAGCATGGTGTTTGGTGCAGAGGGAAGGTGTGGGAGCAGGGGGTAGCGGCTGATGGATGGGGGGCGGTTCTGGTCAGTGTTTACTTCTGCTGCGTTATTGTGCCTTGTCTGTTCCTGAAGGCAGGAGGGCATGTTTGCAGACTTGGAAACTGGTGCCTGGTAGGACAACTTCTGTGCTAGCCAAATGGTACCCTGCTAACGGTCTCAGACAACAATATTGGACCTTGTTGAGGCTGGCTAAGGGAGCATCTTGAAGGAGCCGATTGATTAGTCTTGAAGACGCTGGATTCAGGAAATACTGAATTCGGCTCCTGAGATGCATGATCATGCAGAAGAGAGTTTCGTGGTCTTTCCTGGGCCAGCATGAGCGCTCTCTGACTCTGCTTGCAGGCACCAGGAGTCTGTGTAGTGATGGATAACATGGCTTTCCTGCTGAGAGGCCAGCTGAGGCACCGCGCTGTGGCAGTGCTGTCACACAGGCCTGTTTTGCCTGTGTCCCTGCAGACAGGAGCTCAGCACAGGAGGCTTTCTCATCCTGGCTGCTGCAGTGTGATGCACAGCAGGGCTTTGAGCTCTGCCGGGGCCTGGCAGCGTCTCTGGGCTGAGCAGGACAGAGGAGGCAGCCAGGAGCAGGGTGCAGGAAAGGCACTCCCTGGGTCCCTTCCTCAGAGGGGACAACAGGGGAAATTTGGGGTGAAAGTCAATGTCAAATTTAGGATGCTGCCTTGGAGCATTGGCAGCACATTTTTAAACCAAGAAATAGTTATGGAGGTAGATGCTCAGGTGTCCCGCCGTTCTGCATAACCGAACATGCCGGCGACGTTGTTGTAAGTGTCTCATTTATCCCAGAAGGCGCTAGCACTTGCCACTCTGAAACCTTTTAGATCATGGCTAAATGAGAATCTTGGCTTCGCTACTTGTGTGCACCTTGTTTCAGCAGTGGTGAGGAAATTAAAAATTAATTTTTGGTCTCAAAAATAGTTTTCTTAAGCCACAGCCAGGGCTTCGCCTTACCCTCCCTTCCCCTTGAATTTGAAACGGGTATGGAACGTGTTTGCGTGCGTGCCATGTGTGAAATACTGGAGTTACAGTGTGAGGATTGAGGAAAATTGATTGGCAAGTGTTTCTTAATCGCCTCTGGTTTTCACTTTTTACATCTAAAGCCTTCAAATGAGTTTTGTATGTTTTAAGTAAATAATTGGCATTTGATGCTTGCACAGTGAGGATACTTCTGAAGGATCTTGAAGGATAATTTTTTGTTTGTCCTTAACTTAGGAAAAAGTCCTCTTTTTTTTTTTTCTCTCGCCTCCCCCAGAGAGTTTTCAGCTCAGTCCTTTTGAGGTCAACAGGCTGTGTGAAACTCCAGACTTTTAAGTTAGTCACAAGTTTAAGTCCTCTATTAAAGTGTTGTCATGACAGTTCCTAGCCAAGAAGGCTGTCTTGCCCCCAGTGTTGGAGCTCTCGGTCTTTTATAATTCTGATTATAACGTGTCAAGGAACATTAGGAAACTTGCGTGTATACAGCATACATTGAACTGCTGTTGCTTCTGTGCTGCCTGCTGTGAGCTTGCTGTACGGAACAGGGAGTGCCGTTGTTGTGGGCCTTATTCTTCTTTCCCTTTCATAATTTTCCCTTTCGAAAAAGCTTCTAGCTTGTCCTAACCTGGACTCTGTCTGCCAAACCATATCAAACAAACTTGTACCTTATAGGCTCAGAAATGCTCAAATGCACAGAACAAATGTGTTAAGAGAAATGAAAAGCAAGGCCTGAAACTCAAGACTGCTCTGTTGGAGCCTTTCTTTCCAACCCACACCCAATGTAAATGTAAAAATAGAGTAGTTTAGTGGGAGCAGAAATGAGGATAGATTGGCACTTGCTTCATGGCTTTGCATGCTATTAGTTTTCTTTTTACAAAAGCTTTGACAGTAATTGGAAGAGATTTTGCTGTGGTGCTCTGGTTATCCTGCCCTACAGTAATAAACGGCAGGTAAGTCTCCTATAACCAGTAGTCCTGTTAGCTGGAGCTTGCTGTGGCTCTGGGTTTTTTTGTGGGGTTGTTTGTTGTTTCTTTTAAGGCAAGTAACAAGTCGCAGATAGCTGAGGAATTTATTTCATAGTTTGACTATTTTTTAAAATTCAAGGCAAGCTTATTTAGAATTTCCCATATTCTTGGCATATGTTTTTTTTATCCCAGCTTTCCTGGTAGCATTTGTCACGAATGCAGCATGTGATTCGTGCGATGGCAGTCTCAAAGGGCTTGGTAGGTGAGAATTTCTAGAAGTGCAATTATTTTTTTGCCATATCGCTGTGGTTGTAGAATAGTCTTAATGCCGAGGATTACATACTGAGCGCTGCTGTTCTATAACGTGTGCTGGCACTGCATCAGATGTGCTGGCAGGTCAGGTTACGCTGTAGCTTTGCTGCTGTAGCGTGTATGCCAGAAGGGAGACATCAGCGCTCTGAAATACCAGTAGCCTGTGTGGTGTGATACCACCTGTATATTTTTGTCTCCTGGACTTCCAAGAGCAGTGAAATGATGATAGCGCTAAAGCTCCTGATGCTTCTTCGCTTCTAAAAATATATTTGAGTTGCACAAACTTGTAATTTTCCAGGTAACATTTTATTTTTATATATATATTATATATAAAAGGGGAAACAGAAGATCTTGCCATGCTGGTGCCATGCTTCATCTTGCTAAAACTGTGACCACGATGCAAAAATGATAGGCATAAGCTGGGGAAAATCCATCTTGATGTCTTGGGTAAGCATTTTAACTCCCAACTGCTTCTGCTGTAGTATGTATGGAGGTCTGATGCAGCTCAAATACTGTCCTGGGTCAGACCTAATGAGATGTTTCTGTCCTGCCATGTGCTTCAGGCTTCAGTTAAACTTACTGCCTCTCTCCTGTAGGCTGGAAATGCCAGAAGGGAATTTGGAAGGGTTCATCAGCTGTAGCCTGCAAGCTGCTTTGAGATTATCTGACAAAATGGCTGTGTGAAAACTCAGACTTGGTGTTTGGCATGTTGCAGTGTGGGCACATCTTCAGATTCTTGCTCCTCGGATGGTGGCAGTGGGTGACTGCTGATTTCAGTGTCTTTTCTCGTGGTAGTGTGTCTGTGTGGTACCTTTTCTCACTTGCTTGCAAAGCCACCTCCAGCTAGCCTCCTAAAACACTCGGGGCTGAGAAAAGCGTTTCTTTTTGCATCAGAAGCAAGTATCTTCCTATTAAGAGTGTGCTTTTCTTTGAAAAACAACCTTGAATTTAGGTCATGCCTTTATCCCTTCAACTTTGCAAACAGAATCTGTACATCATTGCAAAGGCTTGTTGATTTTGGCTTTTCTCTTTCACAACTGCAGTGACTCAAAGACATCTCGATCTGTTCCCCTGTAGATGGTGAGTCACCTGGATGGCTGCTGCTCTCGCCTCCATGGCTGCTACGCCTGGGCTAGATATTTGCTTTCAATAAGAAAACAGTGGCTGAGTTGGTAGAGGTTAATCCGTTGCTTGCCATTTTAAATAGTCAGGCTGCGTGTCTTGTCCTTTCTTGCGAAGGGTAAAGGTAGGTTGTATATCCCAGCAACCCCGCCAGCTTGCACTCCTTAGCATCTAAAGGTAGGTGAGCACAGCTGGGAATTACCAGTTACTGCAGGGAGCACGTTTACTATTTCAGAAAGAAATCTTGGCCGTTTATACTGAATGGCATTTTGTGTAATCATTGTAGATAAGAAAGAAATAAACAAAGCTGGCAGAAAATCACAGGGTCAGCGCTGCAGTTAGTTATTGTTTGTTCTCTCCTCCCACATGGACGGATAATGAGCGTTTCTGCCTCATTTAGTCATATGGTTGATAGATATATGTGGGAGTGTATAGATGTATCCACTAACCCTGCTTGAATAGACTTCACTTTTATTTATTTTTGTATTATTTTATGGTGTTTCTTTTTAAAAACTGACATTAAGGAGAAAATGTTTCGATTAGGCAACTGGGTGGCTCCTAGGGCACAGGATGGGCTGCAGGATTCTCCTCTGCCCTTAATAAAAAGCTCTAATGTGGCTGTCAACTGCTTGTAACTATTCTCATACCTTCTCATTTCACAGATTGTGCATATGGGGGGCCGATAACTTTCTTTTCTGAACTGGACTGGAGTTCGGTAGCTGGGACTTTTGGGTCTTCTGCTGTTTTTGTCCATTTGTGAAGCTGATTGATAATACTTGGCTCTTTCGTAGGGCTGTTATGAGCACAGCAGGTTTGATTTGGCACTGAGAAAATGCAGAGAATCCTCTATGATATTCTCGGGAACAGTATGGTTCTGGCAACCTCCAAAATTGCCAAATGCTTGTAAGAAATTAAAAAAAAAAAATCAGTGATGCTGGGGAGGGCAGGGGGGAGAGGGACAGAACGGGGTAGTTGTTGAGCTCCAGGTCTGTGCGGGCTTTTGTGGAAGTACTTTCCAAACTTCGAATTGCTGCTGGTCTGTGAGGTGATGCTAAAACATGCAACTGGTCAAAAGTCCTGGTGAGGAGGTCGGAATTGGTTGTGTAAGGTCAGTGCCTCCCGTAGTGAACAGGTCCCAGCTGCTTCTGAAGAAGCCCTGAGAAAGTAGAGAAGAATCAGACATGCAATTTGTGTGTTGGAAAGTTTCCTTTTGCTACTGTTTGTTTTTTCTACTGCTCAGCAAGGAGGGGGCTTGTGTCATTGAGCACAAGCTTGTGAAATGCTGTTTTTTATTTTTTTTTTAAATGTGTATGAATGAGAACATCTTGCATGCTTGCATTCATGTCATTTTCTTGCACACATGTATTTTTTGCATGTATGCACACACACGCTAGAACCGCTGTTTCACAGAAAAGAAAGTAGGTAGATTTTGTGACTTTTTTATTTAGAAAGAATCTTTTTGGATTACTAGTACTGTCACAGGAGCATCACCAAATGGTAAAGGTGCGTGTTTTCAGAACTGGCTAGCAATGGGAACAGTCTTATTCCAGGAGATGGCTTGAAAAATCCTCTGAGCTGCCTCACTTTTTTTTTTTGAGGCTGTTTTCATAAAAAACATAGAGTGTCTATGCTCCGAAAAATCAGGCTAGTGTGATGTGTCAGGATGGGCAAGTAAGATGGCTTGCGGTATCTGGAAACTCTGACTAGCCCTCTGAAGCAGGTGGGAGCAGGAGATGAACATTCACTTACAAATGCATAGATGTTCACCCTTCTTGACGTGTCTACTTTCAGCCGCAGTGTATCTATTTATTTGAGAAGATAAAACAAGGAAAATGAACTGCAGAGAGAGAGCTGTTCCTTTGTGACCTCAAGGAAATGGTTCCTAGAGATCTGACTTGCGTTGGGTCTTTTCTTACTTTGGCAAAGTGCTCATACTCTTAGCCCCTCTTATATTAGGTGATAAAACATGTGTTACCTGGTGAAGCTCCTGCAGGTCGTGAAAGCGATTTCCTCTTAAAGTGTTTAAAACCCCTTTCTGGGATTCCTGCCAGGGATGATTCTGTGGGGAGCTGTTTCATGCCCTTCCAGACAGTGGTTTGACGTTTCTCAGCCCTGTCAGATGAACGTGTGGCTGCAAAGCCGTTGCTGAGGACTGTTACTTCCCAAGGTGATGTGGCAGCTTTGTGGTCCTGGTTGTTTTCTCCGAGTACATTTACTGGTTAAGCAATCTTCTGCTGACGTCCAGGATCCTTTATCACATGCTGATAGACGCTGGGAGCGAGGTGTGATGGTTGCACCTCTTTCTAAAGAAACTTGGTGCCCCTCCTGTTATGGTTTGATCTTGCTGAGATGGGATGGCGTCAGCAGGAGAAGTGGGGAGTGCTGTTTCTTACTGGCTTTACCCTTGGACTGGGATTGAAGAACTGGGTTTTATTTTTGGTTCTGCCCCTGATTTTTCTGGCTGACTCTGCTGATGTCAGTTCCTCTCCCTGTGGTTTAACTTTTGCCATTTAACTGTGCAGTTTGCTCTGGAAAAATAGGCTGTGCGAGAGCTACGTGTTAATAACTAGATCTAGGAATAGAAGAGTCACTGGCTCTGTGATGAATATGATAACCTTAAACTGCAGCATAGCATAGCGTTGGGCACTGAGGACCTTGTAATTATTAGTGTCACATTTGCTCTCTGACTGAGATGTTCTTAAGCCAAATTTTATTTCAACCAGCAAGTAAATATTTCATTTTATTTTTATTCTTTCAAATGAGAAAAGTTGTACATGCTTAGTACTAAATTATTGTTGGATTAAAAAACAATCAGGAAACACATGATTGTGTTGAGTACAGCAATAGCAAAGTTTTAATTACGTGAAACTCAAAAACATATTTTCGCTTTGCTTGAATCTAAAATACGGGCTGGAGTCGTGAAAGCTATGAGTGTGACAAAATTCCTAAACAGTGATAGCACCAGCCAGGATTCTCAGATGACTGGGTGGTTGACTTCCTTGTTTATGAAACACAGAAGGGAATATTTCGTGGTTTTTTTTCCTTTCTTTTAAAATAATTTTCAAGCTTAGTGCTTACTAAGGACTAGGTCTGTTCAGAGTCTGTTCTGTCAGTCCAGCATTTGAGCCTCAGGTCTCCAGAGCTTCTTGTTCCTTTGGATGGCTTTGATTTCTTTCCGGTTCTTTTTCCTCCTTGACTTGCAGTGCTCCCACCCGCTGCTGGCTGGTACCTTTCCTGAGCCGGCCCTTATCACTCTTGCCTCTGGTCCTCTGTTTGCCTCTTGAGTAAGTCTGTAGTCCCCAGGTACTATCAGGGCAGCGTAACAGCACCCTTCTCTGTGCTTTGCGCCCACTTGCAGTATGAATGCTTTTGTAATTGTCAAAGAAGAGACAGTGCCTTGAGGTCTATGACCCTGCCTGAGCCTTTCAGAATGAATTATGGTCTTTCATCGACTCGGAGGGTCACATTCTCTTTGTAATTGCACTGAAGTGACTTTCCACTACATTTGGTACATGCATGCAGACAGCCATAATTTGTTCTGTAAGACACAGCCCTCCCTATAATTACAAGGAATATGTAAGCTTGTCTGCCTCGAATATGGCATTAGGGTGCTCTCTCTCATTAAATCAACGTAAATCTTTTGATGTAGTCTCATTGGTTCCCTGCTGCATTTTGTCCCTCGAGTAAAGAACAAAATTTCTGTTTGTCAGTGAAAGCTCACTCTATTTGGATAATTCTTTTCATTGGCCATACTGGTGCAAACTGGAGGTAAGCTTACCTCCATGTGTGACTTTAGTCCTGTAACACAAATATGAGTGCTGGAATTATCTGGTGGGGGACCTGTGTTCAGTGTCCTGTCCCTCCCAGAAGCCTGGAGTGTGTTGTATGGGAAACACAGACCTCCTGAGCTCGTGTGGTGTCCTGTCGACTGCCTGCAATTTTGGATGGTCTTACTGCTTTCAGGAGATCCAGGGATTTTTTCTCTTCCCTCACTTTGAATTCTTCAGTAAATAGTTCCCTAAAAATGCTCCAGCAGAAGCATGGGTACTATTTGGCCAGTTTTTAGCCTCCTGCTACGTATTTTCCAGGTTGCTTCCTTTAGACCCAAGGGGTATCTGGAGGCCAGGTTGGGTATCACCAGGCTGCATTTTCTCGAGGCCTCTTAGATTTTGATTTCAGTGGTGTTTTTGATAAAGATTTTTACAAACCCTGCTCATATGTTTTCTGTAGGGTGGCTTCAGTTGCAATGTGTCGTTAAAAATGGCAGCCCTTGCTTTCTTTGGATGAGATTAACTTGATGTAATTCCCAATGATTTTTGGTATTTGTACCTGCATTCAGTTTCCATCTGTGTGATGGCAGCTAGAGGCAACATTTTTTCTTTATATGCGGGTAGAATTTGCTCACTAACTCCATGCTGCTACCAAAGTTTTTCCTTGAAATCCTCCTAAACTATTTGCATTAATTAGTCATTAGTGTATTTTGTGCATTTCTGTCATTTGATTTTGTCTATTGCTGCATTTTTCTTGTACCTAAGAAAGCCTTAAAATAGGAATTTTGGAATAAAAAAGGAAAATTGCAGATTACTGTTGGTTTTCTAGTGGCTACTCTTTTCATTGCTGTGTTAATGTAAAGGCTTAATGAGCAGGTTTGACTCCAGGGCAAGGCTGAGTGCTGCTCTGAACAGCAGTCTCCAGCTAGGGTTCGAAGCATTTGCTAACTTGCTAGCTTTTATTTTTGTTTATTTGTGCCTACTGCATTCATTGGGGCTCAGTAAAGGGTACAGTCATGCAAAGGGCTGCCTGAAGACTTTCGGAGACTGAAAGTGCTGCACTCAGAGCAGCTACTAAAGCGTATTTTGGATATTAATGCTTAAATCTAGAAGCAATAGGATCTCTCCCCTCCCCTTCGACCTTCTCTTTTAAGTATGTGCATTCGACCAAAAGCCACCACTTTCACTCCTGAGGAGTGACTCTGTTAGGGTCTAGAGAATGTTTTCCATCAGTGACATACATGTTGGTGGGGGTATGCAGCATCTGTAACATGGCATTCCCTGGATGCTGGGCTTAGCTGTTTGCTTCAGCGGGGTATTTGCATTGCTAACGCTTTCCCTAGAGAGCGCGGAGTTTCACGTCTCCTCTCCCCTTTCTCTTCCAGGGCCAGGCCTGTGTGCTTCTCCAGAAGTCTATGCTACTTCCTCAGATGAAGCTCCTCATGACAGAGCAGGAGTGGGAGGAATTGATCAGAGAAAGCATCAGCCAAGTGACAGAGGTAACAAGCTTCAACATGTTAAATGTATAGATAGCACCTGATGGGTGCTGCTTTTACTGGTGTGGTGCTCGTTCTCCGAGCTGGCGTCTGCGGCTGTGCAGGGCTTCACTGATCTTAGAAGGGTTGTGCCTGCTTGCACCAGGTTCTGCCTAGTGTCCACCAGGATTACAGCATTCTTGTAACGCTGCTGTTTAGACGTATTTTCACAGAGTGCAAGAAATGTGCTCGGTACAGCTCAGTGGTGCCGGTGTATGGATCCAAGAGACAGAGCTCAAATTTTAGAGATTACACTCGTACAGATTAATTTAAAGGGATTTTCAAAAATAAGTTTTGAACTGAAAGGTATTGTGAACATTTATTTAATTTCAGAAAATGTTATGGAAGTTCTATATTTGAATGAACTTCAGGGCCAAGGAGACAGAGCTGAGGCGCGCTATACTTCTGACTCCTGGTGCATTGCAAGCCTTCTGGACAAGATTCCCTTGCTAATGTTATTTGTCAGTGAAATCTTAAAATACATTGGAAAATAATTTGTACAGAAAAAATAGTGACAGAAATTGCAGGGCATCTGATTCAATGGCAAGTGCAGAATGTACCTGAAGGCAGTTTTGGCCTGCAGCTGTTACGTGGGAGGTGGTCTGTGGGACAGGAGACTGAAGAAGCAAATACCATTCAATTATAGGCTTGTGGATTGACATGGGGGGGACCAAGCAGCCAAATTAATGTTATGATGTGGTAACTAAACTTGATGACATGGGAGATTTCAGTCTTGGTGTTGCTGTATAACTGTAGTATTGACTTCTTTCTAAGTGTAGCTTTCATGCTTTGCTTACTTCTTTAAATGCTGGTTACATGGTAATTTAGGCCATTCTGTAATTTACCGTATTGGAACAGAAGGATTAGCTCCGTTTTCCTTTGTCAAGGAGGGACAAAATCTAAGCAAGTTTAAATCAAGGAATCGGAGGTTCTGTTTATAATTCTTGATGAAGCAGGTAATCCTGGGTTTCATTAAATAGCTTTTATTTAGTGGTTACGTCAGGAATCCAATGGGTGGAGTGAGGTATGATTTTATTTTCCAGCTACATAAAACATGCCACTCCTTCCAGCCCGGTCATCTCCATGTTTCTGTCTAGCAGCTGAATACCTCCAGGACTTGGTGATTCACAGGGAAACCACAAACATCTACAATGCCTTTATGTTGTTCTTGTCAGAGAAAGTTTAGCAACTTGCAGCCCATCCAGTATTTTAATAAGCTTTGCTACCAAAGCTTCCTCAGTGTCTCTCATTTCTGTGGTCATCTGTGTTTAAAGAAAAATTCCTGGGAAATATTGTCAGTTTGTTTGGGCTGTCCAAGGTATACCCTGTGGGCAGGAGGCCTCCCGTACTATTAACTGGCAGTGGCATATAGGTGCTAGTTTTCTTTTTGGCCTGGAAAAGCCCTGACGTAACATTTTTACAGAGTGCTCTGTTGGTGGACATGTACGTATTGGGTTTTGTCTCCCTTCCTCCCGCTCCTCCCTTGCGCTAACACAGTTCTGGTATGGCTCCTTGGAGCTGGGGCAGCTGCACGTCTTTAAATGTTGCTGTAATTAGGAGGGATCAAAGACTTTATGTTCCATGTAACAGTTTTGATTCATAGCCAAAGGCTGACACTTGTGCTGCAAAACTTTCTAAAGCTGCAAAAGGTATTCTGTGTCTTTTTGGTGGCACAGAAATGCTCACTTATCTGAGTAATAGCTGTAAAAACATGCAATAGCTCTGTAGTGTAGTCAAACAATACTCGTATCATGACCGATCTCTTTTGGAGATGACAAAATCCCTTGTAGCGGAAGTCAGAGGCTGGAAACTGAGCAAGTTTAGAGTCTGGAGAAAGTATGTATTTGTCAAAGAGAGTAATCCACCATTAAAATAACTTACTGAAGAGTTTATTAACTCAAATCTCAAGTTGGAGATTGTGTGCTTGACTGAAAGAGGAGCTGCAGGCTGGGTGGAAGTTACGGGCTCTGATGCTGACGTTACAGGGTGCGTTTGCTTGGAGTGTGTTAGGCGGGAAGTTGGGCTAAAGGATAGCGCTGTCTGTCCCTGATGTTCCCACGTGCCTCTCATTACCTGGAGGGCATTTGCAGAACTGAGAGTTTCTCCTGTAGCTCCATCTTGTCCCTTTTCACCTGAGACTTGTCTCAGTGGGCCATTCCAGCTGAGCCGTGATTTTGGAGGTGGGCATGTAAGTAGGTAGTTGTTGGCATGTGAGTGCTTACCCATGAGAACCTCGACTGAGAGCAGTGGTTCATGATACTGTGTAAAATGATGAAGTTTTATTGCCCTACCTCTAGTTGAAAGGTCTGGGTTTGCCGTCACTGGCTGCTCCTTCCCCCATCCCTAAGAAGTAGCTGTTTTAAGAAGAATAAATGATAATGCAGAATTTTATACCTTTCTTCGACCCAGGGAGGAGTCTGAAATAACCTGGGAGGGCCAACTCTTTAACTGACTGTACTGATGTGCACTTGTAATTCAAGCAGCAATGTTGTTGACAGGGAAGCTGTCACCTGAAGGCTTTGCTCTCTGTGTCCTTGGTCAGACTTGCAGCTATGGGGCTGGTAGCCCTTGAAGTGCAGGGTTGTCGTTGGAGGTGTAAGGTGTAAGAGGGGATAGGATGCTATCTCCTGGTGGTTGCCTTCTCGTCCTGTCTTGCTCAGTGATTGCACTGCATTCCTGCAGATCACTTGGTGGGGAGCAGGGAGCCTGGGATGGTTTTAGGCAGTGATACGTGCTGGAACCGGGAAGAAAGCAATGTGAGAAAACTGCAGTCTTGGATATCATTGAATTACGCCTGCAAAACTAAGAGGCGTTTGAGGGAGAATCAACAGCCAGGAACTTTAAATGAAGAGACAGCTTCCTGAAATAGCAGCTCTGGCTGCTGCGAGGCAATAGCTCTCGAGCTTACATAAGCTAACTTGACCTTATTTGTTCCCAAAATGTTTAAGCGTGCTTATAAAACATATATCACAGTCGTGAAGGATTCACGTTTGCCATCTCCTTACTGTCAGCGAGGGAAGTCTTGACATCCTAGCGGGAACTTTGGAGTCGACTTGTTCTTGTGAGAGCCATGCTTGCTGTTGGTGCTCTTGGTGCCTTGTTCTGCTGGGTCACCTGGGCAGAAAGCCTTGTCTGCAAGCCCTAGGACTGCAAAGGTGAGGAATCGGAAAAATAGCTCTGGCACAGTTTTGGCCTCCCAAGTCCTAAATAGTTACTTTACACAAAGCAGAACCTTGCTACAATTGTTCAAGTTTATTCTAATGCTGGGAGTCTAGACAACACAGTTGTGTTTACAGTATAAAGAAATAGAGTTGCTTCATGTTGTAAATGACAGAGCTCGCCTGAGATGCTAGAGCATCTGATAGAGACTTCTTCCTCTTGGAGAGCTTTGTTCTTTTATCAGTAGGTCTCAAAGCGTTTTACAAAGGAAATTCAAACTAGTGAGTTGTTGATGTAATGAAGAAAGTATTTTGCAGAAACCCAAGGGCTAATATATTTAGTTTACTGAAGTTGTTCACCCTGTTTTACAGATGACATGCTTGGCTGGGAGCTGAGCCAAGAATCAAACTTAGGTCTCCTGAGACACCCTAGAGACTTTGTGCGCGGACAATCTGGCTGTTTCTTAACTTGGCTTCAGAACAGCCCAGTGAGTTGGATAGCAATCTCTGTCCCTGTGTTATCTAAGGAGGATGCGGGTGGTTTGGAGTTCTGACTGCCTGGAGCCGTGCAGTGAGGCTAGTGCAGAACCTGAGAGGTCCGAGTTTCCCGTTCCGTGCAGGGGACGGCTGCACGGTTTTGGTGAGGGGTCTCTGTGGGTCTGCTGGGGCTCACACACTGTCTTGGTTCACTCAATCGAGCTCCTCTCAATTCGGTCTTTCGTTCTCCTGGTTGTCATTGTGGGCACATTCGGGTGTTTGTTCCCCTCCTTTAGATATATTTCTGTTTCTTTCTCATATATTACAAAATAGCTGTCTTGGCTTTAGACTGATCTTGAAGCCCTGCCAATTTTTTAGTAACTCATTGACAGATTTGGGGCAGGAAGCCCAGGATGTGAATACATAGTTTCGTTACCTCTTTTTGTCATCCCTTTCCCAGGGACTGGCTTGCCCTCCGGAACTGAGGTGCTTTCTGTGACTCCCAACTTATGCTGAAACTCCTAGTTGCAGGGGAAGGGGGAAAGGATTTTGAGGACTGTTTCAGGAAAAGTATATTTTCATGGCTGATCAACTTGAAAACAAAACAACCCTCAGGAAAACTGTTGGTAAAACTGCTTTCTCTGGCTTGTACACAGCAGTTTCCTGAGGGTTTCTTTTGTCTGTCTTCTGCTGTACCTCATAGAAAAGGCCCAACTTTACTACTATTTTTTCCTTTGCTTGTTTTGTCAAAGTCATATCCTGCATAAGGGACAGCCAGGGCAGATCGTGTTCAAGTTGGCTGTTTGAAGCCAAAATGGGATCAAAGCAGCCTGATATGTAAAAGCGCTCACGGAGTCTGATACCTAACTTCAATGCAAGACCAAAGCGCTTCCAGTCACCAATACTGGAGACTTCCAGATAAATTTACACATAATCCTAATGAGATGCCTGTGGTGTCTCCTAAGTGTAAGACTTGGACTGGGCAGGCAACCATGTTTCTGTAGGAAGGCATGAATGTAAAGAGACAGGGGATTACATGGCCTGTGGAAGGGATGGTATAGATAACCCAAGACCTCTTTTCCAAGACTCACATCATTTGAAGGTTTTTGTACGCTCTCTGAAGACTTTTGTTGTATCGCATTAGAGGGTTTTGCTGCTATTGTGTTGTTCAGCTAGGGATTTAAAATAGCTGGCTGGAGCCACTGAGAATGTGTGGGGGAGAGAGGGATGTACTATATAGCCTTCCACTGTAGACATGCCCTTCGTTTCTGAAGGGCATCACATTTGATTATCGGTACCTTAATTTGTAGGGAGATAAATTATTAACAATGACTTCATCAAATCTCTAAAAAAGCCATTCTTCAATTTTTTTCTTGAAGATTGCCTGAACTTTTATCTGTCCGTCTTTATAAATTCTTAATTCATTGCCCTTTCTCAGCCTCTTAGCTTGTAAAATGAGGCCAGTAGTGATTTAACTGATATCTTCGACGTGCTTTTGGAGTACTGGATGTCTCTGTGGAGAATTCATTCTCCTCTGTTCCCTGAGCGATCCTGCATGGTTTTTCCCTGCTGCATTTTCATACGGTCTATGGAAAAAAAGTTAAGATCTTTAAACTTGGGAAAGCGTTGACATTTTCTGTGAGAATGGCTTCTGGATTTTTGGGCTCCTCCCTCTAATAAAAGCCAAAATAAACATTGCAAAAAGTGCCCTTTAGTTACATCCTTCAGCATGTGGGTCTGCTTAGTCCCCTACCTTCCCTCTCTCTCTGGGTCAAGGACAAGCACAAGCTTGGTGGTTCTCTTCCTTTTGTGAGCATTTCTTGATGACTTGTTTCTGCTAGAGGTGCAAGGAAAAGTTTTGAATGTTGACACTTTCAGTCTTCAGAAATTTAGTGAGAGAACAGAGGGAGGAGGGATTGTCAGTGCTTGCTTTCCTTCTTTCAGGGCTCTCGGCAGCAGCTGCCATGCTGTTCAGAACCTCTCCTTGTGTGCTTGTGTACCCTGTGTACATGGAGTTGGAAACGGATTTGGCTCTGGATAGATGGAAACTGGTGTGAAGTGGCATACTCTTCTCCTAAGTTCCATTACTTAGCCTTTAGTTCTAGTTTGGGTTCTTCTGTTGTAAAGTGAACATTGTCATGAATGGAATCATAGAATCATAGGATTGTCTAGGTTGGAAGGGATCTTTAAGGTCATCAGGTCCAACCATCAACCTAACACTGCCAAACCTAAGTATTTGGGGGTGGCTTTTCTGGGTTTTGGGAAGCTCCGAGTTGATTCCTGGCTCTGGCATGGTCTGTGTGACTCAGTCATGTTACTTGGCCTCTCTGAGCTCTGTAAAATGGAGGGAATGATGCTGGCTTACCTCTCAGGAGAAACGTGAGCGTAATGACAGGTGAGGCGAGGGTGCTTACATCGGATAATAACAGGAGCTGTGAGCATACAGAATACTAAAATACTTCATTTGGTTGTCAGTTTGTTATTAGCGGAGGAAGGCTGTGCCCCTGCCAAACCTCTCAGCTTTGTGTGTGTGGACACGGGAAGCCTTGTGCTTTGGCTCAGGTAATGGGCACGCTCTTGTAGGGCTGCAAACCCGCTTGCTCTGGGTGTGACTCCACCGTAGGGACCTGAGCCACAACAGCAGCAAAATGCCAGGCTGGGTCTTTGCTCTGGGACCCTGCGTGCAGCATGGAGTTAGGCGGAGCTTCAGCTTTCCCACTTAGCTTGAAGGCAGTCGGTGTACTGAGATCAGACCTCTTAAGCGCTTTCTCGTCATGACTGCAGACATTCAGTGGGGTGGAAATTTTGCTGAGCTATTTTGCTGCTGGAGAAGAGAGTTTACCTTAGCAACCTTGGGCTGTGCCAGGGGGTGTAAGGTCGTGCTGGGTGGGTGGAGGTATGTGTTTTGCAGAAGGCACTTGGCACTGTATTCAGCCATGAATCTGCACATTTATCCATCAGCATCAGGTCTGCTATGGGGGAGGAAGGGGGAAGGATGGAGATAGCACAGCGTGCGGAAAGAATGCAGGTTGGCTGGGCTTCTCCAGCTCACAGGGCAGTGATGGATCTGTCAGGTTGATCCCACAGAGGGGTAGGGCTGTTTGTTTTGAACAATGAAACAGGCTGAAAGACGTGCTGGGAATGCATAAATGCTAAGTGGTGTTCAAACTCCCAGCTAGGAAATGTGCTTGTCTGTTGGTAGGAGAA
>VXBH01009318.1:1053973-1104928 GCA_013400035.1 Rynchops niger | reverse complement strand
CAGAACACGTAACGTGCTGCAGAAGACGAGGCGACGGAGACCTCTGTCCCATCCCATCCTTAATCCCTCAACAGCAGTGGAACAGCTCCTGATAGTCCGTAAAACAGAGTGACGCTAGGAGAACAATTTGCACGTTTTTGTTAGAGGATCCACTGCCCTTTTTGAACTGCAGTTCATCTCGCCCCTTGCTTTGGCAGAAGGGCCAGCGGGACGTCATCACCAGCCAGCACGTAACGGGCCGCATTTGAGGAACGGCTGCACGGGTCAGACAGGGACAAAAAGCCTAGACGGCAGCACCACATCGCAACCATCCCCTTTATTCCACTGCCCGGCTTTGCAAGTCAGACAGCAGCGGATCTGAGCCCCAACAGCCTGTGGCCTGTTTCCATCTAGGAAATGGAACCGGAAAAATGTTACTCCAGAGTAAGCACGTCCACAAATCTGCTCTGAGGTAGCCATAGCATTTTAAACCATAACATACGAATTTTAAACCATAATACATGAATTCCACTTCCTCAGGCAGGCAAGTCTTTACATACAGAAGTACTTTCTATAGATACATTTACTTGGATGGGTGAACACCTCGGAAACCAAATCAGCAAAAAGGCTGTCTCAAACTGGGACAAGGCGGCTGTGAAATCTGCACCTCCAATTATAACTTTCATTAAAAAAGTATCTTAATTACTGCATTTACTACAATTTTCCTTGAGTTGCCCCTAATCAAATGCTGATCTGCCTTCCCTGATACTCTGCACCAGTGATAATTAACACTGTTCTGCTAACTGCTTGCTAAAGGAAGGTCATTAGCATTCTTGCTATTTAAGTAGCTCATTAGATCTAGTTTATCAACCTGCTCACATGAGAAAGCTGGGGAAGGGGGAAAAAGTGAAGGGTGACGAGTCTTACAATTTTCTTAGAATTTTTAAAATTTTCAGAAAAAAATTTTATTTAATTTTATTCTTAAAATTTTTTCAGGTAGTATTAGGAGATGCACAAACCCCCTTCCAAACAGAACAGCTCCGATTTGCTAACGATTAATTACAAGGTCATGGAATCATAGAATTGTGGTTGTTGGAAGAGACCTGTAAGCTCTTCGAGTCCCACTGTTACCCCAGCACTGCCAAACCCCTGCTAAGCCACGTCCCTCAGCGCTGCACCCGGTGTCATTTAACTGCCCTGTTCCTAGCGGAGGCTGTTGGGGGAGAAGATGCCTGTTCTGACACGTGTGTCTCCGCTGCCGGGCAAAGCACCACGTCTGGGCGCCGCAAACCCACACGGCGTCCGTCGGCGGGGTCTGCCGAGAGGAGGCCACCAGAGACGCAGCCGTGCAGGTAACGCTGCCATTTGCAGAGCCAGGGACAGACAGATGGGGAGAACTTTCCCACGGCCTGCAGCACGCAGAGGAGCGACGGGGTCCCCCCTCTCACGGAGCCGGTTGCCAGACCGTGGCACGCTGTCTTGATGCGGCTTGGCCGGAGCAGCTGGAGGTTGTGTCCCTCGGGCAAGCTGAAGATGCAGCAGCCCAGGAGGTCAGGACAGCCAGGTGCCACCACCAGCAGAGTGCAGGGAGTAGCTTTTAGCCCATCAAGAGGTGCTGGTGGAGGAGAGCTGATCTCCGGCACTTTAAAACACCGTCCTTCACCCATTGATGTTGCCAGGTGACAAGCAGATACAGACAGGTTTCAATCCCTAGACATGATGGATGGTGGCACAGGGGAGATGAGACAGAACTGAATAAAGCAGGGAGCTAAGAGGAGAGCCAGCAGCAGCAGAGCAGCCAGGACGGCGTGTGCCCACGACAGCCATTTCCCTGGCACGGGCAGAGGGAGCGAAGCCTGCCGTCGGTGCCCGAGTCTCACGGCAGCCAGGGCGAGAAGCAAGGCAAGGACGGGAGGGGAAAGCGCTCAGAGAGGAGGCAAATGACAGACCTGGGGCAAGGAAGGAAACAGTACCAAAGCACAGCCTCAGAAGAAAGAAATGACTGCCTGCACTCAGTTTTCCTGAAGCAAAAGAAGAGCGAGTGGCAACGACCGCTGTTTGCGGGAAGGGATAATGCAAACCCTGCGCAGGGAAGACAGGCCCGTGCAGGCATGGGCGCAGATGAACACGTACGCACAGACTCACTGGCACTTCTTACAACGATTTGATTTTAAAGGGCAACAAAGTTATAACCAGAATTAATAGCACAAAGAGCTGGAGCAGCCGGAGAAGAGTCAACTGCGTTTCACATTCTGCTGCTGGCTACCTCCACCAGCTCTTCTGAGTCCGAATCGCTGCCTAGGTATTCGGGCACAGGAAGGGCAGTCAGAAGACCTTTGTTTGATACTCAACATGAGTGGTGGGATTTGGGGTATTTCTCTTAACTGCTTCAGCAACCGTGTCCGCATAGTGGGACCTTTCAAAGACGGGAAACTGCTGGAGATACTTGGGTGTAATGCACTGAACAGGTGACATTTCTCACTGACTACCTGAAGAATAAAGCACGGCGTTATGCTCCAAGTTGTTAAACAGGAATTATTTAAACTCTGCAGGTTATCACAAAGGTCCTGACAAGTTACAGTTATCTAGAAATAAAAACTTTCTCATCTAACGAAATACTGCAGCAATGCTTATTCTTATTTGCAAATGAACAGGCTGCACTGATTTATAGTAATTGATCTCAGTGCTTGGCAGGTAGTAAAACCTTACCCAAATTACAGTTGCCACCCTAAAACTACATTTGCATAACGTCTTTGTAAGTCAGTCTTAAGCCTTTTTACCATAATAATAACAGTTGTCAATATTTAGAGAGACATGAAAAATAACCATACACACACGCTTCCTTCCGCTTAGCTTTTAAACACTGCCATATGTTTGGTGCTTTGGGGGAGAGCCAGGAACGGCACTGCAAGATTTGGAACTGGGGGAAGATCACCGAAAGAGCTGAGTCTGACCTTCAGCTCTTGCGGCACCCACAGAGCCAGGGAGCAATCGCACGCAGGAGGCTGCAGCTGTGAAGTACCTTCTACGTTCCACATGAGGATTTTAAGATCAATACAACACTTATTGGTGGCCAGCAGAGACAACTGCCCGCGACAGCTTAGTCCTACAAGGACACGGGTGTCTGGTTCTTTATTAAGAGCACTGCTACAGGGAATCTCACTACGAACTCACCCAAACTACGTACAATTCCAGCCATATTTGATCAGAACACCGCCCACTGTAATTCCGTAAGCAGTCAGAAGAAAGAGTGGATCTTCAGGATCTCAGATGAGCCCTGCGTGATCAGGAGGCCGACTCTCACCGACTCCGAGCACTCCTGTTACTGCAGGTCCGTTGCCTTATCCCACCTTCTGCCTCTCCCTTTCAAGACCCACCCCCTGCTCTTGGGCTGCTTCATGGTAACTGGAGTAACAGCAGTGGGAGTTGTTGTCCTCAGGCTGGGGATTCCCAGAAGGACTGTAGGAATCGGTACCCAAATTTCCCTTAAAGCCAACAGGAGTAGGTTGCTTAGCTCCAGCGGACTGCCTTGAAAACCCCAGTCACAATCCAAAGCACTTCTGTAACCCGCCCAAGTGAGATTTCAACCCTGCACGAAGGTCTCCATCCTACAACGCAGCCGGACGATTCCAATGACAAACACCGGCGGTTTTCAACAGTCAAGTCACTGGCTTGCCTCAGCTCTGGTGGAGAAATCAGCTGTTTGTCCTTTCGCTCTAAATACTATTTGTTTTCCCGTGTTCTGTGAAAGCTGCAGCTGACCTTGCAGTCAGTGCAGCGCAGGGAGCGTGGGTCAGCCAGGCCGGTCCGCAGGCTACAGAAACGGATGCTGGCGCCTTCCGTGACACCAGCGCTTCGCTCCTGCCACAGAGCCTAGTGCCTGAGCAGCCTCCTCCCGAAGGAGAACTGCCCCACAAGTACAGCATTAGAAAAGAGTAATTCAAAATCATAATGAATATTTTCCCAGCCTAAAGAAGGCCTAAGGCAGCTATTAAATTGGGGTTAAGCATATTTCAGGCCGGCATCCTTAAGTAACTCACAACTTCCTTGATCTCTGAATACCAGAAGGGCAAGGCACATTATTTTCTACAACCAAAGTCCCCCCCCTTTTTTTTTTTTTAAAATCTGTGACACTAAAGAGCCCTAGGCAACTTTCAAGATTAATTGCAATCATTCTGGGTCCTCACCATTCCTCCCGGACACCCCTCTAATGTAAGAAAAAGGGCAAACGTGCAGCAGAGTCACCTGAGACAGCCTGGCCGCATCTCGGACCCTGCCGGTGCCCCCTCGGCACCAGCCTCCAGAGCAGGCTGCCCTGCTTATTTCACTTTCCTCCTCGCCATTCCCCACGGCGCCTGCCCTGCACAAACCAGCCTCTTCCACTCTTTCCCTTGTTCTTGCCACTTTCAAATAATTTCTAAAATAAGATCCTTTCTCCCTGGGTACCCAGAACACTGAAGTAAATACAGGGTAAGCCAAATTGTGCGTATTTATTCTCATGAGATATTTCTTATTTCTTTGGTCCATTCAGCCTTATCGGTATCTGTCTCTTCATGTACACTTCAGAGGGCTACAGAGCAATTATACCACTTTCAGGAGCTGGCATTCAAGAGTCCATATCTATGTATATAAAATACATATATATGCAAAATTATATATGTATAAATAAATATGTATAGATACACACACCAGTGTCTATGGGATAAATAGATGAGAAATGATGTTTTTTTAAAAAATCATCTGGAGCACCCAGCAGTTGTGTCACGCAGCAGTACTAAGACGGAAGAGCACATCAAAGTGCTCTCTCTCAGGTGATGGGACTAGTGAAGATCCCGGTCACATCACTGGAAAACTGTAGCACCTTCAACACACCACCCGCAGTGCCACTTAGGGCTTTACGTGGAAGCTACTACGTTTATAAATGATGATCTGTGTTCTCTGAAGCTCAGTGCATCAAACTCCACCGGGGGGTGCAAGGGAAAGAAATTACCCCAGTATACCTAGATTTCTTTTCCGCATTGCAGTTCCCAGGCCTCATATTTTCAACTGAGAATGTTCTCTGATTGCCAGCTTCTGGAGCAGGGTCTTGTTTTGCTCTGCACCAGGGGAAGGGTGGCATAATAAGGGAGATCTCCAGTCAGACCCAGGCCAACAGCTGCAGCAGTGACAGAGAGAAATACTACTAATAGAAAACCAAAACAAGCATGCTGGAAAGGAATTCTAATAAAAACCTCAAAACATGCGCACCCATCCTGCCATGGATTTTGCACCATCATTTATTATCATACAAAACAGGTTCAAAATACGGGCAGGTCAGAACAGCTGCGTGTTGCTACCCATGAATAGATATTCGGCTTACGAGACCAGACTAACAGCCAAACACGCACTCAGGAGACTGTGCCAATCTAATTTCTGATGGACCTACCTGCACACCACAGAAGCAACCACTCTCCCTTCACAGAGCTGCCCATAAGCTTTACAAATGCCCTGGGCTAAAAAGATTCAGAAGCTCACTTCTCGTGCTCAAGTGGTCCTTCCAGCTTTGGACTGCAGCCCACAGATAACATAAGCATATAAAAAAGTTGCACTGCACTGCATCGCTTCCCATTCTGCTGATAAATGTGGGCCTTCCTTCCCCAGCATGGTTTAACTTGGCATTTTAGATAAGCACTTAGTAAAAAAAAACAAACACAGGCGCAAACCCCTGCCAAAACCTGCTGTGAGCACTTACAAATCCGATCAGATAAGGGCTGCCAGCATCTCCCAGGAGGTGCGAAGTGAAACTCTGCAAGGCCACTGCGGTTGCACGGCGTGTCGGAATGACCACGTACTGCAAAGAAGGGAAAGGAAAAAAAAAATACATAAGGAAACTGAACTAAAGAACACGTCCAGCCGTCTTGTATCGCTCAGTGTTTGCCTGGGTCAGGACAACGTGAAGAAGGTCCCCCAGACGTCGGTGGCAGACACGGCCCCCGAGCGGCTCGAGCGACTGGGGCGCTCTGGTGCCCGTCCCGGCTTTCCAGTGCTCCCGATGGCAGGTGCTGAGGGCAGGCCGAGTCCTGTCTGCACTCCCCTCGTGGCACTGCATGCACGGGTTTGACTGAAAACTTCACCCAGGAGACACTGCTCTTGCTCCTCCGCCTGTTTTTGCTTGGCCGAGGGGGCGAGCGAAGTCGGGGGCGGCGGGCAGCACACAGCTCAGCGCCACCGGCCCCCCCAGCGAGGACTTTGCTGTCACCCCGGACACTGCAGTTTTTCCATAATAAACCCATCATTATGTTTCCTAAACTGTACGCATTTCCCATTGCTATGAAAGGCCACGCATCCTCCCCTCCCACTCCATCTCTAGCCGCTTCACTTTTTTCTCAAAAATTTGCAATTCCACTTGTGAAAAGTAACAAAGACACATTAGGAGAATTTTCCATAGCCAAAATATTGTAGTTTGGTCTCCGCTCCTCTCACAGGACATGACACCCGCAGCCAGGTCACGCAGAATCAGTCTCATTACACGGCATCGGTAGAAAAGACAAATTATTTCCCTTATTAAGGGACCAGAGCTCACAGAAAACAGAGCCCTAACCATGGAAGGGATGAAAGACTGAAAAAGAAAAAAACCAACAAATCCCCATCCTGTGGAATGACCTCAATCTTACACCACATTTAGAAGCAGAAAAAAGTAATTGCTTCCTGCATAAAACTAGTGAAAGAAGCTGACTAGGAGCATCTGCATCAAGTCCACATATCCCAGGTTAGAAACTGACCCTGTCTCAATTTAAATGCTGCAAAGTACTGAAGAATTCAATAGCTCTCTAAATCCAGCTGAGCTTTGTTTCCACTTCTAAGCACTGAATCCTGCCCTGCCTTTTTCTGTTTCCCTGCTGAGCTACCTGCCCTGCCAGAAATGACTCTTGTTTCGCTATTTGTAGACCACGATCCCTTTTCCTCCTCCCCTTTCTCATGGGCTGCCTTTAGCCTGTCTTTAGCCTTCCCAGACTTCAACTCGTTCTTGCAATCCTTTCCTGAAGTCATTTATTAATTAAATGTGACATTTCCGGACTGGCATATCCCCAGCCCGAGACACCCAGCGACGAATTCACCTTAGCTGCCGGGGCAGGGAGGACTCGCCGCCCCACAGCCGCGTACCTCGGGGNAAGGGAAAGGGAAAGGGAAAGGAAGGAAATCCACACTAGAAGAGCGCTGATGCCTATTTAGAATGACCATCGCGTTCCAAGCAGATACAATTAAGAACGATGGGTAAAATGAGATTAAATGCATTTCCTTAGGGTTTTAACACGTGCTTGGAGAATGACCTGCCGGTTCTTTCATTACTGGTTTGCCAAAGCTGCAAATGCAGGCTGCTAATGCACTTTGACGCCACCCATTAAGTGGGTACCCGGCTAAACTGTTGTGCAACAGCAGAGCAAACGATGATCCGCTCCGCAGCAGCCAGCTGGCAGGCGCCGTCCTCCTGCGCCAGCCGGGAGCTCAAAACAAGACTGGAAGGCTCACAGAAATCCCGAGAGGAAAATAAGGTCTAGACTTTATTAGAGAGCCAGAAACGTACTGAAGGTCACACTGTGCAGCAGTAGGAGAGCCACGCAATTCCTTACCGCTCCCCAAAGACACAGGGTAATGGGGGCAACCTGGATAGATCAGATGGAAGAAAAGGAAAAAAAAAAAGAGTTATTGTTCTTCTTCCCACCTGGCCCAGTTCACCAGGTGCACTGGAGAAGCACGCCGCAAGAGCGGTGTCAGAAACGGGCATCTGAGAAGGTGAAGTGAGATTCTACCTAATTCAAGAGTCCAGAGCTGTGCAGGTCTGCGAAACAGGGAATTTTAAACTTACGTTAAAATATTTGTCTTTCTATAACGTTTACGTTAAGAAATCTGCAGAAGAAAGCCTGCCTGGCTCGACATTCTGTCCATTTTCTTAGCAAATTGACAAAGGGAATGGCAAGTTTATTCAAAACTTACCATTTTCAGGGAGTGGCAGTGAATTGGTGCCAGCTGGAGAAAGACGTTTGATGCCTCCATCATACGTGTGTGTATATATACTTACACACGTGAACACACACACATGCATTATACATGATTTTGCATGTATATCTGTATTATGCATCCATGTAGTTTTGCAAGTAGCAATACAATTTCCAGCAAGTTTTCAGTTTGCCTAGCTAAAGAAGTTGGACACCATAAAGTGCCAAAACTTAGTAAATTTAGCCTGAAATTCAAGTGACAACCACCCCCTTCCCCAAACCAAAACCACAACATGTGGCAAGCAAACGAACATGAGATTCTTCCTCCTGCTCTAAAAAAATATTGGAAAGAAAAAAAGGCCGAAACCAGCGTCTCCAAAAGACAAAAAATAAATACTCCACCCTATCCCTGCTTGAAAAAAATTTTATTCTGATGAGAGGAAGTAGTTGGTAGCACACATTATCTACTGTTCGAGGAAGACAGCAGTAAATTACAGCTCTAAATCAGACCCAAATTCAAACCATACACAGCCTGGTCTAAACGTCCCACAGAAGCTGGAGGTGGAAGAGCCACAGCAGCCGCGGCAGACGCCCGTGGGATGGTCCTGGCTCATCTCTGACTCCAGGTTGAGAGCCCGGCAGCACCGAGGATGGGCAGGGAGCCTGACCAAACCGCTTTGGCAAACCTCTCCTCTTTAAATAGAGGTTCAGCAAGGCCAGGGTTTACTGCTGACGTCCCCTTCCTGGAGCGAAAGCAGCAGGATGAGTTGGTCTGAAACAAGGAAAGCCAAGGAGAGATCACCCTGCTCCCAGGAAAAGGCCACGTGCCAAAGAGGCAAGTCCTTATATTTATGTCTAATCTCGGATAGAAAACTCCAGTTTACAACACTTTGCTGCTCTTTCTGGCTCAGCCAGCCATCCTCAGGACAAGGCGTACCGGCCTCCTTCAGCATCAAAGGCAAAGAAAACACTTGCTAACTCCATTCCAGCCGCCGACCGAGCTTGGACATGGTCTCCCTGTTGTAGCCACTGCTCAGAAAAGACAAAGGCTGTGATGCAGAGAAACCAGCCTGAGAGAGCCCCCTCACTCAGGCTAGGCAGACACTGTCTAAAAAACCACTTTTAAATGAAGTAAAAGGAGGCTGACTCGGTTTCCAAATCACAGCAGCTCTCATCCACCCGAATCACAGCACAAGCCGGAGCAGCACACATCCCCCCGCATCCCCTGGCCCACCGGAGAACGGCAGAGCCGGCCCTTGGCACATCCCTCCGGGGCAGGGCTGTGCTGGGGAGGCTGCAGCGAGCCTGGGCCGTCGTTCAAAGGCACTGCTCACCCTGCCCTAAAATCCAAACCCCAGCACGCAGCAGCGTGGAGGCACGTTGGGAGAAGCAACGACGCGGACTTCTGGGAATGGTACTTATCTTCAGCTGTAAAAATACGGCAGTATTGTATACTACATAAATAATTAGTTTTTTATGTGTAGGGAAGGTAATCAGAACAAAAGCCATGTTCCTCCATGCCTACAGCACGCTGAGCTCCAGTCCACGCCTGTTTCAAGCCTAAAGAAAGACTCTGACTCCACAGCAAAACATCAAGGCTACTCTCCTCCATGGCAGCTCATGATCATTGAGGAAGAATTAATGATTTAAAAGAAAAAATAAACACGCAGAGCATTTTCTGCATGGGTATCGGGACTTTGCATAAACTGGAGGATGGCTTTTCTCAGCAAAGACCTAAAGAAATTGTCATCACAACAGCTGAGGCCCTTTACATCGCGCACTGGCTCTTACGCAGGGATGCCAAGCCTCTGTCAATCATCTTTATTTTTGAGATGTGCTGTGGAGGAAAACCCCCACTATTAGGACCAGATTCCACAAAGTCCCAAGCACTCAGCACGTCTCAATGTTACACACTTGCCTGCTGCAATGAAGCTCATTCATTATTGCTGTTACAAGGCAGTTTTAATGCTACTTTGGGCTTCTGGTAATTTTGAGGCCAATTTGCAAAGATGGCTGATAAAATCTGTTTCATAATTAGCATGCTCCATAAGAACCATCCCCCCTCCCCTAAGCACCATCTGAGCATGTGCCTGGGAGGAGACTGGCAGAGTTGCACTCAGGAGAGTAAGGCCTGTTTTGTACAAATTTGCATTTGGAACAAATATCAGCCTTTTAAAAATGTGCCGTACATTCCGCAGCGCTGACAGTTTACGAGAGCCAGCGCCCAGCACCTCTTGCTGCAGGCCGTTGGAGGGGCTGCACGCCCAGCGCTGCGCTGGCAACAGCAGGTGCAACGGCAGCACGAAGCTCAGAAGAGCCAGCAACTACAGTTGAAGATAACAAGCAAACATCCGTGTTTTGCCAAGGAAATTAAACTTGTAAAACCTCTGAAGATGCTTACCGACTCGCCAGATAGGGTTCTTAAGCAGTCATGAGATCCGTAATTCTTGGGAGAGCTGTGCTAAATCATTTGGGATGCAGTTTCCAAAAAGCCTCACTTCTGGCATAATGAAATCAGTGGGAACAGTGTTCAGACAGTATTGAGAGCTTTTTATCCATGAAAACAGGGTAATATTTATGTATATGATGAAAGTGTTGTTAAGCTTACGCTAATAATGCTTTTAAATTCTTTGCCAGCCTCAGGCAAGAACAGACACACTTCTGATTACAACAAATAAATAGTAATCAGTAGAAATTAATTTGCCAAACATTTAAAGTGCGTCTCGCTAAAGCATATCCACACCTTTCTCTGGCTAGGACGTCTTATAAAGCTGTCTGTCAAACACGGCTATAGCCCTGGCTCTCACCTCTTGTCTGACTAAACGTCCCCTCAAGCCCCTTGGGTGACGTGAATGCGCCTCAGCCTGTCTGTTCACAGGCTGGCATTGGTCTAAGGGGATGTTTGGATGTTTACGTTTATTTGTATAGCAATTTTATAGGTCTGCTTGTGCTGATAATGCATCAAGCTGGGCATTAGATATGGCACTCGGTTCATTTCTCTAACCAGACAAGAGAACAGCTCGCTTAAGAGCTGGCATCAATTACCAAAACCCAATTCTTAACATGGTTTTAGTTTCTTTTCTGTGTTTTGGAAATTGGAACGGAGAAATTATTTCCAGTTATTTCCAGTCATTTCTCACAGAGTTCTTTTGCACTAAAGCAACACAAATAACTGCAAATGCATCCCTGTAAAATGGAACCGACTACAGGACGCTAGTCACATAAGACAGACGGCAAACCCTAAAAAAGCTACTAAAAAGGTACAAGATGCTGAAGTCACATATTTCAATGTGACTTCAGCATCTTGTACCTTTTTAGGTACAAAAATTCTCAGTAATTAAAACGGGACAACAATGGCATCCTTAGTGCGCTTGACATAACAAAGTAGTTGGTTAAAAAATGGCTTCTGGGGTTAGCTTGAGACAGCTCGGGCCAAGTTCCAGCTCCCTCGGGCACAGGTCTTCGGAGGACCTTGAACGCGTCCGACAGGTACCCTCCCTCCAGCTGCTCTTTTGAGAGCCGTTGCTGCAGGACTGCCTGCGTGCTCCATGGCCAAGGCCCTGCCTGTTCCAGCCGGTGCTAGCGAGGACAGAAAAGATCTGCTGTTTAAGCCCATCCGCTCGTTCTGACCAGAGAGAGGGGGGAGCGCTCCCGGGAACATCACGGCCAAAGGCAGGATGCAGCAGGAAGCTCTGGCAGGAGGCAGTAATGAGCAACTACAAATATTGCACTGTAGTTTCTTCCTCAACACAGCCACCTGTAGGCTGCACATCTCTGAGTGTTGAGATACCACGTACCGAACGGCCACAGCAGCCGTGAACTCCGCACAAGCTGCAAACCCCACGTGAGAACAGTCACCGCCCGTCCAGCCCATGCAGAGCTCTGTCCCGCTCAAGCTAAACGGGTGGGAGGAACGAACCTCGGTAATTAAAAGCTAACTATCGCTACTGAAGTACGCTGATAACCTTTGTTTCTCCATGCTTTAGTCACACCCGAGAGAAGCGGAACGAACCACCCCACCCCACCTCCCCAGGCGTTCTCGGCACAAATGAGTTAAAGATTGAAAGTTCATCAGGCAACGCAGTTATGGCAACTACAGAGCCACCTTCAAATGTAAACACAACCTTGAGCTTACATCACACGCAGAACTTAAGCAGAAGCTTGAATCAGCTTTGATTCAGCTTTGCTGAATCAATATATCAACACTATTACCTTTGCATCTAGGAATACTGAGCCAGATTGTTTTCTCGTTGATGTTTGCACAAGCAACAAATACAAGTCAAGGGAGTTTTCTATTGATGCCAGACTGATTATATTTTTAGTTCTGCCAACAACCTGCCAGAAGACCTCGGGCAAGTCCTGTAAGTTCTGTGCCCTAGTTTCTTTCTTTTTCATACAATAAGCAACAAGTAATCTCCCTCACAATGGGATTTCAACATATACTATGTCTGATAGGCTCCATGCCTCTCTGATGAAAGCATCTACAAAACATGCGAGGCTCTAACAAACGTCCAGACTATTTCATATGAAAATCTAGCTGGTGAGGTCAGCTTGCTGACTTGAAAGACTTAGAAAGCTCTACGGTGGAGAAAGATGGGAAAATGAAGGACAGGAGGTGAAAAGTCCCTGACCGTTTCCTCCTGGACAAGGTGGACATCGTCCAAAAATTCTTTATACTTTCTTTTCCTCTCTCCTCTCCCAGAGGTGGTTTTCTATTGTGTATGTGCTGAATGGTGGGTTTGCTGGAGTTAAGCCAAGGAGCGAGGTACAAGCCTGCCTTTGTGGTCAGAGGAGGGAGGGAGGGAAGGATTTCCTACTGCAGGACGAAGCTGAGTTATTGATAACAAAATCCACCGATGTGCTGACTAGTAGGAAATGCTGGCTGATTTCTTTGCGTATGGGGGTTTGTACAAAAACTTAAGATTTGGGGAAACAATTTGAATTCAGTAATGGTGTCCCTTCTGGAAATGTCCTCTCCCTGGGGTTCAGAACAAAGGACAAGAATAGTATTTTTTCTTTCTCTATTTCACTTCTGTTTTTCAGAGAAAGAAAAGAAAAGAAAAGAAGAGAAAAGAAGAGAAAAGAAGAGAAAAGAAGAGAAGAGAAGAGGAAAGAGAGAAAGAAAGAGAGAAAGAAAGAAAGGCTGAAGTAGAGGTTAGGCATTTAGAAGAAATGGTGAACTTTAGGTTGTTCTTTCGAGCTGACGGCCTGCTCTGGCCACCAGAAGAGAAAGACGCTGTTCCAAAGTACACTCACCATTAGTATGTCTGCTGTGATAGCCCAGTTTGAAAACAGAAGAGTTTCTCCGATAAAAATGCAAATCTGTTGTAACAAAACACACAAAAAGGAGACAATTTATTCACTTGACATTCAAGGGAAAAACAACCTGTCACATACTTTCCTTTGTTGCTTATTTGTTTCAAACCTACACAATACACTCTTTGTTGCTTTTGTGGTTTATCCTGAATGTTAGAAAACTATAGATTTTTATCAGAGCTCTGGGTTGGCCTGCAACTTCATTAGTGTAAACTGTTTATGATCTACAGGGCAGCTAAATTAAAGGCTGACACATTTGGTAACAGAAGAACGTGAGAAGCCAGCAAGAAGAGACAGCCCTGGGCTTCCATACTTGCATCACTCGGTTCCAAAAAGCCAGTTAGAAAAGGTAAGAAGGCCACAACTTCCCAAAATACAGGTGTCTTCATCACTAGGAATTAAGTTATGTGTTAAGCTTTGTAGCAAACGAACGAGGCTCCCTACCCACTGTGCGCAAGGTCCCTTCCGTCCCCTGCTCGCGTACTGCCGTCCGGTTTGAGGGGATACAGGCCTGGGCACTATAACAACTTAAGAATTCCAGTGGTGCTATCTACGTACAGTCAGGACAGGACTTCACCGTGGGTTTCGCAACGTTTTATGGTGAAACACAACTCTTGACTCTGTGGAGATCGCCAAGAGGATACATTAAAAGCCCTGTGTATGTAGTGGGATGAGTGCTTCTTTTTGTGTCGGTGTGGTATATAGACCCACCAGTATCCTTCCCACCCCTGGCACTTCCTCCTCACGGCTGGTACCACAGAGCCAAGCAGGGATTTGGACCAGGAAACTGAGACGGAGCAAAGAATCTTTCATTGGGGGGGAGGTAGGTTAAGAGGGGCTTGTTTTGTTTATTTTTCTTATTTTCAACCCAAATCAGTTCCCTGGTGCGGTTCACTAAATGGTTCTACCAACACAGCAGTTGAAGAACTGGAAATGATCAAGAGGAGAAACTAATTTAACCTGGCCTCATCATTAAAAGACAATGTTCATCATTGAGTCCAATTGAGCAAAGGTGACACGGCTTCAGGAGGAATGCTGCCTTCATCAAAAAGCTTTTTACGCATATTTCGATCATCAAACTTTTGCTTTTATGCTGCAGTTTAACAATTTAACAAAGAAATGTAGGTTCCACACAATGAAAAAACAAGGATGGAATACCTTTCACACGTTTCCCTCTTCCTTTGTGTATTATGAAGAGCAGAACACTTAGATGAAACGCTACGTAAATAACCAGGATCGTACAAAACAACTCCCTGTTCCCCACCAGCAAGAAGGCAAGCAAAACTCCTTTACTAGATGTCCCCCAAAAGGTTACTTTTTGCCCAGCCAACCCATTTTTTTTTGTGGCACCTACAGAGGAAGCATTACTCCTGAGATCCCTGTTGGTAGTTGGAGATAGCAGCGATGGAGATTTGGATTCCGGTAACTGAAGGTTCCCTTTTTAATTGCCTTACGTTCAATTTCTGCTATGCTGAATAGGCTACAATTCATGAATGAAACAAAGCCAGCAAGAAATACACGGTGCACTTTGCTCTGAGGAGACATTCGGAGGGACGTTGTTTGGTGGTGTCCATGTGAGCTCCGAGGGCCGACAGTCCCCATCACCATCCCAGAACCTCTTGCTTGCACAGGCGCAGTTTGGGGCGGGAGAAGGATCTCCAAGATCAGCAGCTTTGGCTCTGACGTGACTACCACAACTGCCTTTCCCACACACTGGCTGAGACTGCCTAAAAACCTCTGACCATCGTGTCACTGCCCGGAACAGTTTGCTTTATTTAGCAAGTCTTACACATTGACCTACAGAAAGCTTCCTCTATTTGTTTCTAAAATTGTCTTTGTTTCGCACACATTCTCCCTCCCTGTCCCCTCTTTTTGTGACTGGATCTGCTTCGTCCTTGATGGTGTCTGAGCCAGTCATTACGGCCCAGCTGGTCAGCAAGGAAACCTCCTCCGTCCGTTTTCCCACTGTCCACTGGTCCGCCTCGCACTTGGCTCTCACTGGAAATGACAACTGCCAGGATAAGAAACACGGCTCCAAGGAATCAAGGTGACAGGATCCTCAGATCCGATGAGGGGAGCTGAAGCCATGTGTCACGTAGCAAGGAGATAGCAGAGCGCCAGGTGGGCTCTCAGGACCTGCGCTGAAATCTGTCCTACTACAGCTCTGCCGCTGCTCTTGCTGGGCTTGTGCGGCTGGAAACATGAAATTGAGCTGGGGGAAGATGTAATCACACTCCTGAATGCAGCATCCCCAGGCCCTGCCTGTCCATGCAGCGCTGCAAACAGGCAACTGCCTGCCTTAAGGTTACAGAAATTACGCACACGTAAGACACATATGAATTGTTACACACAGCACGTAAAACTTGCCCGACCTTCTGCAGGAAGTCAGCACAAGTCCTATAAATAAATCGCTGAAATGCTACAAATTTCAGAGGGCACCAGTTTTGATTGTTGCATGCGTGTTTCACCCAACATGTTTCTGTGAAACACGTGCTCAATATATGGATACTGGCAAAAGGAAAAGAGGAACAAGAGGAAGATCAAAAAGTAGGATACAAGATACGTTAAAAAAAGCCCGTCCTTCAGCTGCTAATGAGGATTTATAAAAATGAGTTCATCCACTGCAAAGGGCATATGAGGATATGTGGCATTTCTGCTGGAGAGAGAATCTAGGGATGCTTACTGCAAATAGGGCAGCTCCAGACAGATCAATAGCTCCTGAAACGGTCGCGGTTTGGACTCCTCACGCACTTTTCAAAGCCTCATTTTACACTGAGATTTCAGCTCAAGAGATGTATCCTCTCCCCAGTCCACCGTTGTTGCAGAATATCTCACCATCTCCATTTGCTGTCCCGTTGCTCATCTGTGATGAGCTGACGGAATTTAAGTCTTCTGTTTATGCGACCAGTTAGCAAATTCTGGTTCCCAAAAATGGTGAGTGGTTTCAGAGTGGTCGCACCAGCAGCGCTCACAGCAAGATCTAAGCAGGTTATAAACTCCTTCCATGGCTATTTGCAAAGTGCCTATCGGTCTACAGCTTCATTATCTGTATTTCTCCTGGCAATGATGGGCATGACTCCCGGATGTGCTCTGGAACGTGAAGCAAGTCTAACTCCGTCTCAGTGTTGGGCAATATCGATGCCTCAGCAGCAGGTAAGTCACCAACACCGTGTCACCTGAAAGTCCCTGAGCCTGAGATGCTGTACAAGCTCTACGGCAAGGTTTTACCCTGGGAGGTGCTGTTTCTGCAAGACCATAAAATGTCTGAGGAATTGAAATAGACCCTGAAATTGAGGTACAACAGGAACTTGGAACGGTGTCAAAAGGAAGGCAAAGCAAAGTGTGTCTCTCCAGTCATTTGGAAATTTAAAGTAGTCTGAAACCTGCTGTTGAACTGTCTGAGTGGTGCGATACAATGATGCTATAGAGATAATGGGTTCCAAGAGACAGGTTTGAAACCCAACATTTCAAAGAGTACGTATTTCAGAAAGATTGGGACCTAAAGATATGTAAATTGCTGTTTTAAGGAGCTGGACTACAACAGACAAATACACAGGCTGCAAGGAAAACAGAATAAGAACTGCTTGGACTATAGAGCCAAGCAAGGTAGTAAAAGATAGAAATGCAAGCGAAGCGCCTGGGCAGCTAAGTGACACAGAGTGCTTTTTATTGCACCTTTGCAGCCACTGCTACCGCTGCCAACAATTTACTGGATTACTGTGAAAAGACTGGATGAAACAAAGAAGCCTGTCTACCTGCTCCAGGCAGGAGTGGCTGCTAGAGAACTGGAATAGCTGCTGCCCTGAGGGACCAAACCCACCTGCAAGACAGGACTGGGCAGGGGAGAAGCAGGAGGCACGGGCAGGGCAGGCAGAGAGCAGGCAATCGACAGCCGGTAAGGGACAAGGTGATCACGCCAAAGGGTATGCAGGTCTTTGCCAAGAAAACACAAAACCAAAAAACCCAAGAAATTAAAAAGCAAGGGCTCTGCCGATTCTTGCTGGAGTGCTGAACACTTCATTTATGCTGATGCCAGTATTAGCCGAAATTAAAAACTCTAGACTGTTACCTAGAGTGGGGAGGCAGATGGTGATCCGGTGGCCGCCACAGCTTAGTGTGACGCGACACCATCTCATGGGGACCCATCAAAATGCTTGGAAGCGATAATTTTAAGGCTGTGAGGCAATGAGGGGTCCAAAACCAGTACCCCTTCGGTTTCAGCGTGGTGTGGTCAATGCCAGAAGTGCAAGGACAGTCTCAGTGCAGGTCTGGCAATGCCGCCATGCTGGGGAACAGACCAGAAGACGGCTTGGCAGAGGCAAAACAAAGTTAAACACCTTGCCCACTGCCACGTGCAGGATCTATAAAGAGGGTTCAGATCTCCGATTCCCCCATCAGCACATTAACTAGGCTCTTATCTGCTTTCCACGCACCAGGCCTCCAGCAGCAGAGAAAGCATACTTAGGGCTGCGGAGAGGCAGGGTCGCCTGCAGCGAAGGTGTGTATCAGCCCAACAGCACCTGCAAAGGGGCTTGTATTCCTCATACCCCCTCCATACGCAGATATAACTTCCCGTGCCAGTCACTGGCTCTTTAATAGATTTACTGCTCATGCATAATAAAATCAATTGTTTCTAAGATTGGTTAAATAATATATATTTACACAATGTTGATTAGTCACATAGCTATTAAAAGAAAAAAGACGAAAATGAGACCATTAACCAGCTTGTGTTGCAAAATTTTTGAAAATGGTATTTCCAGCTTGGAATGGGAGGACTTTCTGCATAAAGAGACTAAACGCCACAAATTAATGTGTCTGTCACCAGGTCCGAGAAGGGAGAAAATCACAGGTCTGGCTGCACAGAGAGGTGGAGGGGAGGGGCAGGCGGAGGGACGCGACAGGTCTCTTCACGCGGAGACGGCTGACGATGACAGGAGGGTTAATGCTTGGCCAGCCAGTTACACCCTCTTACAGCTTGCACGAGGTGATCCTTTTTCTGCCGAAGCAAAGGTGGGCTCTAGACCGTGCCACAAACCAGCGGATCGAATCTCCTTCTGACGCATTCTGAATAACCAGAGCAGGCACCCTTGGTTCTGTCTTAAACGTCTTTAAACTTTCACTCTTTCTTCGTGTTTCCCCCGTAATGACGGCCGTTATTGAAATACTGAGAAAATAACCGTGGCTAGGCTAGTGCTAGAAATACAGAGACAACCGCAGTAGATTGGTTGCTTGGTTAATTGTCGGTGAATTCTCATGCTGGGTGGAGCGCGCACTGCAGCGCGGGAGCTAAGGGTGGGCTTTCCGAAATCATCCCACTACTCCAGCCATCTCACGCTTTCCCTTCAATAACTCCTCCCAGGTCCCAGGCTTCTCTCTAGCACGTTGAAACAGAACCCGGGACCTGTTCAGTACGCTGGATTTCTACTGCCTGGCAAAAGCAAGATTCCGGCCTGAGGCTGGATTATTGCACTCGAGTTTTTCCCTTTTCCTCAATGTGTCTGGATCTATCTGATTTCTTTTGATATACTTTGATTACAGACACTCTGGGAGGGGCCATATTTTAATCTGCATTTGCGCAGCATCAAGTCTTGTGGGTTCCTGGGCTATGACTAGGACTTCCAGGTGCTACGGTAATACAGATAGGAACAAATTGAAATTACATGGTAATTAGTATTGGTCTGCAGCAAGCTACCTACTTATGGAAATTAATGGTACTAACAGACAGCCAAAAGCATGCCCACAGACAAATTATACTGTAATTATAATTGGGTACCACTGCAGCTACAATACCCTTATTGTAAGGGAAATGGCCAATTTTCCTGTACCAAAAACATTAAGCAAGAGCGGCAGAGGTATGGATAGAGGTATAGATAGAACAGCCCAAAGGCAGGGAACTGTGGGTTTCCACGCACGAGCTAAATCCCCAGCTCTAAATGCTGATGACAGTCAGTGAGGGCGTAAGTACTTGAGACGTCATTTTCCCTCCAGGCACATCTAGACAGAGGCAAAACGCCAAGAGGCAAAGTGAAGGGCATTCAGAGGGGGAAGAGCAGCACCAGCATCGCAGGGTTCCTGCGGGGGACAATGCACACGGCCTTCCAAGGAGCTTGGTAGGGAGGGTAAGGGTGAGGCTGGCACATGCAAAGGATGATACTTACATAGGCTCCCACGATGCTGCTCTTGGCAGCAACGAAGATCAGACAGATGAAGATGGCTGATCCTAGCATGCCAACAGCACAGACAAGAGGATCAGCTCGCTGGGTTTTTAACCGGCACCATTTCGTTGCCCCGGCTCCCGTGATTACCCCCAGGAAGCCAGTGAAGCATGTGATTGCTCCGAAGATCAAGCTANAAAAAAAAAAAAAAGACATAGTTATTTTTTTGGGAGTTTTTCTCAAAAATGGGCGTGGCCTTGAAAAAAAATTATTAGGGTAAACGGACTAATGGAAATCTGCACACCGGCTTTGCAGATTTACAAGAAAAGCAGTGAGCTCCCCTGCTGAGTGCCTGTGATTTTAGCACTCTTCCCTGCAATGAAGAAAACCACAGCATGTGAAATTCAGCCTTGTACACAGGCACTGACCAACATGCAAAGGGCTCATACCGCTTCTTTGTGTGGAACTGAGCTTCCTATCAAGTGCATCGTACAGCTAATTACGGATGCACAAAACTAAGTAATAACCTGCCCACTGATCGTGGAAGGGGAAATCACGGAAGGCACTGGGGAGCTTAAGGGAAAGGAAACCTAACAAGACCCTAACTAGCAGTGACTTTCAACATCCTTTGACTTTCTAACTCCTTTCAGACCACTTCAAAAGAAGCCTGATTAGATTATTTTGCTGTTATGTTACGCATTTGAAATGCGCTAATTTAAATTTAAAGAGCCAGGAGCTGTCATGGATTCTCCACATAGTGTGTGCAGGTCTTGGATTACAGAGTCTTTGGCAACCACGTTCCAGCAGCTCCAGGGCAGCTCAGAATCTAGGTGTCATCAAGGAGCGGAGAACTTCTCTCTGAAAACAGCAGATGGGCAGTCTGACTGGAGCTGTATTTTCTGCTCACTGCATTTTTGCAGAATAGACGGAGACTGCCCGCTGGGCGCTCTCGTTGATGGTACTCCAAACCACCAAGTAGTTTATTGAGATGGGATTGTGTCAGTGAGAGCAAGAAGGTTTTCCTAACGTTATTTTCCCCTCACAAGCTAAAAAGCAAAAGGGCTGACAAAAGGCAGTTTTATTCACCTGGAGAAATGTCTTTTTTAGCATTTTTTTGGGCCATCACGGTACAGCACAAAACGACAAATCACTTTCCACAGCTTGCGTGCTGCAAGTGATATTATATAATCTGAAAAACCAAACCACCGGGTGACATCCAGCCACCCAGAGCAAGGCGTCCCAGACCTCTGCACCACCTTCCAGCAAAACTCAGCGCACGCAGTAGTGCACGGAGCAATGAAACACGGCGAAGTCCTCCCTCACACAGGCACAGAAGTCTTCGGGGTGAGTCCCTCGCAGCCTTTAGGGGCACCCTGAATTACAGCCACGACCGCGGCCACCCAACCTGCCAGCTGATTCTGCTGCCATCACAGAAAATGGCCTGGGTCTTAAGAAATCAACTCCTCTCTCAGCTCTCCAAGCACCTTCTCAGCCAAAGACAGCGGTCTCTCTTCTACCCCTGCGCTACAGCCTGGGAACGAAGACAGAGCTGAGGTCACTGCTTCTCCCTTGCTTTGACCTCATGCAACGACGAAAAGAAGAGAAAGAAAACCTAGTTTACAATCGCAGCATTTCCTATCATTGTTGCAAAGGCCTAGAGGAAATTACAGACATTCTAGTAACTTGACTCCGTGGGACTTGCCTGTTTCCTCGGGCAAATAAGCCCCCGCCCCCTTGTCCCCCTCCTCAAAGCAGCGCAGCGAGTCTCACCTATCTTTGGTGCCGCAGGCCTGTGAGTCGCAAGTCTCTGCTGTCTTCTGCACGACTTGTGCTCTGTGAAGGTAGAGAGGGATCCACATGCCAAGGGCCCCTGTGGCAAAGGAGACAGCTGAGGTGGCCAACGATGAGAACACGTAGCTGCGGCTGTGGAGACACAGGAGAAAGTTGAGTGGGCAAAGTGACACAGCAGGAGCCCCAGGACAGGAGCCGGTGACAAAACACAGTGTTCCCCCACACCAGCCACCTCCCTTGGCAAGGGGCAGGGACAACACAAGGTACAAAGCAAAGGAGAACGACAGGCATGGAATATCGCTTCATACGTGATGCTCCATTGATAATCATGTACTGAGCTCTTCAGACGTGCTTCAAAGAGACCATTTTTCACAGGGCTGTTTCAGAAGACAATCAGTACTTGGTCACTAAGACGCGATGTGTGAATTACAGGGCTCTAACTCTAATATCCCCTGTTTACCTGGACTACCAGTTTCACTTCTCCCTCCCCATCCATGCCACCATACGATTATCACTTGGATAAACTAACAAAAAAAGTAACATAGCAGTATTGATAAATTAACCATCATCGCTTTTCATCGTCCTTTGACCCTGGCTGACAATACCAGGAAGGCATCCTAGCCAGCAGTCCTGAAAATGAAGGACACCCGAAGTGTCCAATGGAACACTGAATTCACAAGTATTTGCCCATTCACAGACAAGCTTTCTGGGAGCAAGTGCAGCTAATTAAACACTTGCGAGCACGTCATCTTTTATGCGCTTTTAACAAGCATCCAAGCACATTCAGTGCTCGTGCATTCAGTCACATGCGGTTTTATAAACATGTATATTTAAACTTGCCACGCAGTGTGAGCTTTTGTGTATTTTCTCCTTTTAAATTGCTCTGGCATTTAACTCTCTCTTTCGCCTCAGCAGAGTAGCTCTTTCAAGGAAGAAAAAGGTTCTAAGCGTCTGAACAACAGCAGCACAACAATTAATACAGGAACACAGCAATTTATACACTTTAAAAGCCTTGATTTGTCTGAAGTATGAGCCAAACAAAGCAGACTCTCTCTTAGATCTGAATCTTGGAAAGGTTAGAGCAAAAGCTGGGCTCCATCATTGTCACTGCAGTCGATACCGCATGAAAATGTAACTGTGATTTTCTTCCTCGGTCCACAGACGAAGCTTCCTGCAACTCCCTGCAGGAACACGCGCTCCAGTGCTAAGTAGTACAGGCCACTGGATGTTCCAGTTCAGCATTAGAGGCAAAGCATGGGTTTTACTAGAGTGCTCTCACTTTCTAATCAGCGCTTTCATGTCTCTTAGCCAGGAGGTCCGAGCCTTCAGCTGTCCCCCAAGTTGCTCAACATTTCCTCTTTTAGCAGCAGGTACAAATATCAAGATGAGTGTCCCTGTTATCATTCCCAGGAGTGGAGATACCTGCAAGAAAGGATCAGGGAATTAGCACAGGAGCCAGCAGGGTTCGCTTTGACTAGTCAGTAAGAACCAGATTACGTTAGTTTCAATTCAGCGACTCGATTCTTTACAGCTAGCCAGAACCTGTGAGCACACTGAGGCACCTGCCCCTTTCCTTCCTCCCTGACATTCCCCGGACTCCCTTATCTCACGCTGGAAGCATGCAGCTTTGAGAACAGACCATTTCTCTGTGTTATTAAAGCACCAAGAGTCACCTAAATACAGTTCTTCAGTGACGTTTAACTCTTTGGAAACCTACTCCCAGCTGGGCTTAGAGACCAACAAGTTTCTGGGAGAGTGCAGGAGCTTTTCACGGGCCGTGAGGCCAGGTGAAAGATTTCTGGATACAGGGAGCACGGAGACTTTGAAAATCCTTGCCTGACATGCGTCCCCCTTCCAGCTAACCCACGATGGCTTCCCACTTCAGGCAGCTTCCTCACATTAGCTCAGTGTACAGCAGACCAAGAAACATTGAAAACACCGGCTAGGAGATAGGAAAACAACACATTCAGGGGTGAGGTTTCCCAGTTTCTAATCCTTCCTCCCAATCACTAATCAAAAATATAAAGATCCTGCAGCGTTTTGCAAGCTACAAACATGATTCTTGTTCTGACACTGAAATTCCCACATCGCCAGAGTGGAAAATAGCTCTGTTAGGAAGAGAGGAACACGGATTTTCACCAAACTATCATCTCTTCTATACATGCCATGTTAAAAATAAACTCCTGTTCCAAAAAAAATATGCTTCCAATGATAACCTGAGAATGGCCTTTACGCATAGAACAGTGTTTCACATCCAAAGATGACAACCCCAAAATTCTTGAAGGGAAGGGAACACAAGACAAAAATATGTCAGAACTGGAAAGTCAGGAAAACCCCTCATGCAGTGCTAACAGCAGCCTGACACAGTATCCTTATTACAGATGAACACAAGACACAGCACTGGTCAAAAAAATGGAAATGCTGGGATTTTCTAGGGTCATATAATTTAAAGTCTCTTTGATTTTTATCTGGAGGCTTAATCCCGCAAAAGGACAATGTCCATGGATATTCAGTAATGCTCCAGTGAAGCGCTGACATCAGTGCTAGATCCAGAGACAAGGCTGCCACCTGTCAAAGTCGTCGTCAACCCACTGAAGTACAGATTATTCCTGACCTCCCGTGGATCTGGAGACCACAGGAGATCACAGAAGGAAGCATCACCTAGGGGAATCTTTCACATCTTGTAAGAGCACAGTAATTGCCACACGGACGGAGGCTGCTTTACGCTGATGTCTGGAAGCTTTCGACAGCTGCTGTTTGACTACAAGAGCCAAGCAATGTGCTGTCCAAAGCAGCCATCACAGAAGCGTGCAGCTTGGCAGATTCCCCACGGTTTTGCACAGTCGGGGAATCATGCATCAGTGTGTCACTTATAGTGGCAATCATGATCCCGTAAGCGAGGGTGAGGTGAGGGGTCTGGAGCACGAGTGTGGTGAGGAGCGGCTGAGGGCGCTGGGGGTGTTCAGCCTGGAGACAAGGGGGCTGGGGGGAGACCTTCTCGCTCTCTGCAGCTCCCTGAAAGGAGGGGGTGGCCGGGGGGGTCGGGCTCTTCTCCCAAGGAACAGGCCATGGGACAAGAGGAAACAGCCCCGAGTTGCGCCAGGGGAGGTTTAGGGTGGATATTGGGAAAAATGCCTTCACCAAAAGGGTTGTCAAACACTGGAACAGGCTGCTCAGGGCAGTGGTGGAATCGCCATCCCTGCAGGTGTTTAAAAGCCGTGAGATGTGGTGCTGAGGGACATGGTTCTGTGGCGGTTTTGGCAGTGTTGGGTTAATGGTCGGACTCAATGATCTTGGGGGTCTTTTCCAACCTGGCTGGTTCTATGATACAGCCTTGTGGACAGCCTGGATTTGTCAGGATAACTATGGAGACGTCATCTCAAGAGAAAGATGCTAGTGAGGATTTCTTCACGCAAATTAATCATTTGGGTTTTACAGATAGAAACACAATGTGTCAATCTCATTAAAGCCCCCTTGCCCAGGAGCAGGAGCTTACTGGAGTTGTTTGTTCCTTCTGCTGCCTCTGCTCAAAAGTTAATTTTACCCTTAAAGCATTTCTGCTGTTGAATGAGGTAGCCACCCTCTTGGTGTGAAGCTGTAGGCTATTAAACTTTTCATTTCAGGTTCACAGCTGGAACCTCCTCTCCACTCCCCCAGCTGCAGATGAACCGTTCTCGGTGACTTTCCTGGCTCTGCTTACCCTTGCTGGACAGGGAGGGAACGGCCTGTGTCACAGAAGGGCACATTTGCTTGAGATGAGAACCCATGTATTTCATCCTGTGCTGTTACAAACGGCGTTGGCCTGAGCTTCATGAGATTCATTGTCTTCATGAAGTGCCTGAGCCAGGGAATGCACCTCACGTGGGCTCGTGCCACCCAGACAGCCAAAGGTCAGGCAACAGTTCTGCTGGGCGGCTTCCTCTCAGCTCTTTCAAGACATCTTTGTGTGCAGGATCTGTTTGTGCCTATGTGATTGGAGTGTATTATCTTTTCAACACATTTATCAAGGTCCCAAGGGGGTAAAATAGAAGGAAACCGACTGTCTCAGGGCAGAAAAACAAGCGGAAACTGGAACAAAGTGTTTTTTCCTCAAAGCAGGAAGCCATTCTCGGAGTTTCTTGACAGCAGGGGACTGAAAGACTGCGGAGTTGATTTAAGGCCAATGCCTCGTCTTCCCATCCCCATCAAGAAAATCATGGTTGACTGATAATAAAGTGATTGGAAAATTCTCGTTCCCAGGCAGGAAAAAAACCCCCAAGCACAACGAGCCAAAACCACATACCTTTCCCATTTCCTTAGAGAATGCATCTGCTACGTACTTAACCTCCATAGATGTAATTTCCAATCCTTTATTTCTATATATAACAGCAGGTTGAGGAATTGTGTGATAGCACTCTTCCTAACACTGATCAACGGGTGCAACTGTAATTAAGAAGTTATTAAGAGTGGCTTACCCGCAACGCCCAGTGCCAGTCTCCAGCAACCTGCTTCACGCTTGACCCGGTGATGTACCCCAAGCCGCTGCAGGAAATACAAAGATGAGAGTCAGTCAGAGGTATAACAGAGTACCACAATCACAGCTGCTCTTAAACAAAGATGAAGAGAGGCACAATCGTGTGTCCTTGGCGCCCTTCTCCTGCAGGAAGAAACACAGGGGATGAAGTGGATGGTGGCTAATATCTGACTCTTCCCAGCACTGTTGATCTAAAAATGCTCAAATCTGATGGAAATTCAGACACTGATCTCAAGTTTATAGGTGACCTTTCAATCTACAGTGGATGGAAACAAAGCCTCCAAAAGACTTTATTCCCCAATTCAATTTCTACATCAGGCCTTTCTGTGCACTAATAAGAATACTTAACAATTTTATGTTCAAGCTCTCACTTACAAGTGTCCTTCAAGGACACACCATATTCTATCATTAAATCTTTTCTGGCCATTTAATAGTACTTGGTTCTGAGTACTCACGAAGAGACCATTTTTCGTAAGCTTATAAGAAAAAGCCATGAAGAATATGCAAGACAGTCTGATGGGAGAACATCGGACCTGACGCTTGGAAATCCCCTTTGGCAGCTCTCAGCCATCATAGGCCTTTATTGAACAGGTTGCCATCCATATGTTGGAGGCCATCTATATGCCATCTATAATCACCCCAAGACTGGGCTTTTTACACAGATAGGCCCCAAAATCAAACCACGGACCCAAACCTCTGTTGGGTATTGAGAGAATTAAGTCCCAGAATCAAGCTCAACAGGATGAATATTTGTCATTTCTTGCTAGCCATAGTTCACTGAATTCTCTACATAAATACCTGGCATCCATGGCCCTCTTGGGAAAATATTCTTTTCCACCAGTTAAGGCCTTGGCTATTTCTTTTTCCTCAAGAGCAAACGGATGTTTGTGAGCTTTATCTCAGGGATGAGTACTCTAGCTCGTAAAATGCACGACCCTAAACCGGAAGTTTTTCCTTCAGTTGAGGGGATGAAACTGCTGCTCCTGTTTTCCCTGCTGGGAATGAACCCACAATGCCACTTTTGCACGGGATGTTGTCCAGCTCTGGGAATTGGCACGCAAACTATGTGAACCCACCCCGTCTACAATACAATAGAGGGTCAGCCGTTATTTTAAAAAAAAAAAAAAAAAGAAAAAAGAAAAAATAACCACAGATTCCCTCCTGTCCCAACAATCAGATACTGACTGGGCTGATAAGGGAACTCAACTGAAAGAAGGCGCCAGAGGAAATAACGACTTCAGATCTGAGCCTGTCTCTCGCTTTCGTCAGGCATCTATGGGCTTGGCTGTCCTCCGCTGCTCTGCGTCAAGGCCGAGAGGGAATGATCATTACAGCTTCTCTCTTCAGCCTGGCTCTCTACGCGAGACTTCACAATGTCTCCTAATTCCTGTCGCAGTGGCAATAGCACTAAAATGGACTGGCCACTGCTATCGCAACTCAGCTGAGATTGGCTTAGCCCCATTTTCCAAACTTAGTCAGAGTGGCCAAATTCGATGTTGGGCAGAATTTGAGCTTAAACTAAAAGTATTTTTAAAAGTCAAAACTTCAAATTGTGTATGATATACAGCATACTCCTCTTGAAACCTCTGACATTTAGACTGTCCTGTCCAAGCAGGTCACTTTCACTCACTTTTGAAAACTCAGCCCAGTGTCTTACGAGATCTTGATCTCACAGTAACCTGAAAGACATTGCCTAAAAAAGGCCTAGACCTCACGGGAATCGAAGCAACGATTCCGAGAACCAATATAACATTATTTAAAATGATAATTTAATTTAATAATGAAAAAAAAAGTCAGCTAAAATGTTTTGATTCCATTTCCACCCCATTGCTGTAAAAAACAATAAAATTCCTTCCCACTAATTCCCAAAAGTCACACATGAACCAGTAACAGGGCTAGAAAAAGAACCCAATTCCTGCAACTAATTAGTCACTGCTCACAATATTTTCCTGTTTGAACCATTCCAACCAAAGACAGAAGAACTATCACCATTAGTGACTTAAGTGAGCTTACTTTAAGTGAAAAGCCAAAACCAGAGGAAAGCGGCGCTACGTCACTTACCTGCCAAGAGGAATTGCAAAGTAGAAAACGGACAGCATAAGGGTCCTCGTGTTTTTGGTGAAAAGGTCTCCTATGATGGTTGGGGCAATAGTGGAGTAACTTGCTTCACCGATACCAACCAAACCTCGTGAGAGCACAAGAAGCCAGAAATACTGAGAAAAGAAATAAGAACACGTTAGCAGGTCTCCCCTTGTCTTTTTGAATTCAGGATGGACGACAGCGAAAGCTGCACAAACAGGGAAATAGAAACCCGTGTGCCTTGAAAGTCATCCGCTTGTATGCATTTCTTTTTTCAAACCTCAGATTCTTAATTTGCCTCTTGCTGGGGAGGGGGACACACACACGACACAACTATATTTTTTGTGAAGATTTACAGGCATGAAAGAAAAGTAGTAATAATACGTGCGCAGCCAGTGACACTCACGAGGATGCTCTAAGGCAGGCAGAGGACGCTCAGTTTATTCTCCGGGTGCAGCCCGCTCTTGAGCCCAGGTGCCGGCGGAGGAGGGTGCGGGGAGGGGGGGAGTGGAAGGAATCCCGCTTTGGGGTCCAGAAAAGCAAAACCTGCCGAGCGCAGCCCCGACCTGCCCAGCCTGCCAAGGGACGAGTTGAGACTGGTGAAATCCTAAAGGCTCTGCGAAGCGGTGGAAGAGTTGAGCCTGCACTCCCCCAAACTCCCCGTGTTCTCCGCTATCAGAAGTTACTGGATAAGGGAAGTTTTTCAAAGGTGCTAAGCACCACTTGCCTTGGAAAAAAGCATAAATCTCCCCCTCACAGCAGGAAGGCAACAGTGAGCACTGCTGAAGAACCTCAGGTTACAGCCTGGGCTGAGATGCACACCGCTGCACGGAGACAAGACCTGAGCGTTCCTGCGAACCGCCGAACATCGGCATGCTCAGTAAGTGGCACCATTTAAGGTTCAGAGCCACACACGGCACCGCACAAAGCTGCCCAGAGAATTACGTGCTCTTCTTCGTGAAGAACAATCCCACAGAACGAGGAGAGGGACTTCAGGTGCAGCACCACACAGCCTAAAACGGACGAAAAGGAATTGTTCGTGCATCAGGACCCGGTTTTCAAGCCGGCCTCTCTCACTACACTCGCAGTTTTCTAGGTGCTGCTGTGTGAAGGCGTAAGGCACAACACTGACGCCTAAATACCTGACAGTGAGCACAAGCAAGTTCTGGGACATCTAAGCGTCTTGAGCTACACCCAGAAGTAATTGTGGGTGCAATTAAACAGTCAATTGCAGAAAACTGTAAGCACAGGGAAATCTATTTCTACAAGTGTACCCTCTACAAATGCTCGATTTACTGTTATTATTCTATACATCATTTGTGAGAAGAACAGCAGGGATTATGATATGTCCTTACACATGGAAGTGCGTTGAGAGCCACGAGCGATCGCAGATTCCCCCTCTACAGACGGGGAAAAGTTGTCTTCTAGGGATGCGACTGCCCTTGTGCCCTGCAGCAAAGCTAAGACCGAGTACAGGGCTCTCCAAACGGTGACAATGCCATGCAGACATCAAGCCACGTGCCTCAGTCATAAATACACTCATCAGCAGACAAAAAAACCCTACCCCTGCCACATTTCCATTGTTTTCCTCACCGTAATCCTCCAGCTGAAAAGAATTTCTTGAGGATTCCTATAGTCACACAAAGCAAATACTCTTGCGGGTTCTGCACTTCCTCTTACTTTGACGCAAATTCTGCATCAATACCTGTTTTCTGAGCGTATACAAGTTCCTCGTTTGCTGGTAGGGTGGTTGCAGTGCTGCTAGCATTCATGTATCTCCCATAACCTGCACATACGTAACCGACGCACGTGGGTGTACGCAGAAAGGGCAATACCGTGACTCACGCCGTCTAATTTATGCCAATTACCCAAAGCTAAACCACTCCACTGCAGAAATATGCTGACAACAATTGGCACACAGGTAACCCATGTATTTGGAATGAGCAACAGTATTTATAACATGCTGAGTGACTTAGTCACGCAGAATTAGAAAGCGGGGGAACCGGAGGCTGATTCTGGTTTCTTAAGAGGTTCAGATGTGGATCACAAAGAACGTGACAGGGAAAATAGTCATCTCCAGCCCCAGGGTGAGTATGGACACAGTGCTAGTTACACCTGTAGAATGACAAATTTGCAAATGCACTGGATGTTCCTCAAATTTGAAATACCTAGAGAAAAATGACGAAGTTTGCGCTCACCAGCCAGTATCGCTCCCAGTGAATGCACTGCATGGGAATTTCCTCCAAATAATGCTGTTCCTCTTACAATCCTCGCGTAAAGCAGGAAAGCTGTACAAAGTTTTCCTGTTGTGGTGAAGAGTGACTCGGTTCCATCAAAACCAGAGTCCCAGTACAATGAAATCATCTGCAACAAGTAACGTGTTCATTCTTCTCCCCCAGTTCCCCCTCGAATCCTCCTCCCTGGCTCATCCCACACTTACACACTCCAAATATCTGTTTAATATTTAAACTATGTTCTCTGAGGCAGCAGTTTCCAAATTTAAGTCATGAGATTCTGACTTCAGTTGGCAACAAAAGCAGTCTTATAAAAGCATAATCTACACGAAGACATGAATGGTACCGCCCTTCTGCGATGGTATATTCAACCAAAGACAATGCAGCTATTTAGGTGTAACTACCAGGCAAAACATACAAAAGACTAAAACAGTATTAGGGATTTATTTATAATCAGTTCTATGTCGTGCCAGGTTTCAGGGCTCCATATCTAGGATTAAAGAGCTAATGCCTCATCCCATCCCGCTGAAAGATCTCCTCTGGACCTTTGGCTAGCAGGCATCCCATTGGAACCTATACAACAAAATTACGCAGTGCTTGGTTACATTAAGAAAGAATCCGCCATCTGCCACGTCTGATCAGTCAGTCAAATAGTTGTCATCGTGTCCGAAGAGGGAGAGGTGGGCAGCTCCCCAAAACAGGAAGTCGTCCCTTCAGAGAGAAGCCTAATCTTTTCGTTTTTCATACGGGAAGAAAAAAATATAAACAAGAAAACAACTCCAAAAATCTCATGCTGCTAGTCATTTGGAGCACAGACGTAGCATGAAGCACTTAGAAACTTGTCCCAAACCCACTATGTGTGCAACGCAGACAACTGCTATGTTATGCGGGGGGGTATTTATATACATATACACCCCCAGGAACATCTCTGTCCCTCTCCGAGTGTATGCGAACATGACAGCCGCCATCAACAAACGGGAAAGTCAGACACGACGCACGCAGAGGAAGTAGCAGGACACTTCTACCATTTCCTCCGCACTACGTTTTCCCCCAGGTGCTTTTTCCTCTTTGGCCCACCCCAAGGTTCTCAGCAGTTTAGTGAGACAAAAAGGGCTGACACCAGCCAGATTCTTCTCCGCGTTACCCGTGCTTAAAAGCAGTATAGGCAGCTAAGACTTCGAACCGAATTTCACTGTTCCCCAAGTAGAAACTGATATGTATTAAAGCAGCTTATTCCTTTCTACATTACTTTGGAGATCTTCCGTAATTTGTGCAAACAGTTCTCACTCTGGCAGGAAAATTGAAAACATCTGAGTCAGCTCCCAGCACCTGAGCTGCTACTCCTCCTGTGGGTTAAGCCCAGCAACCCCAACACTTCAGTGTCTTTTTCTCTGGGTCAGTGCTTGCAACTAAAGCTTTTTGAAACCAAGAGCTCTTACAGCAAACAATTCATTTCTGTACTCAATTCTGGTTAGCAATCGCATCGGCGATGTCTGCACCTCCACGAGGGCTGCCACCATCCCCTGTCTGTAGAGATGCGATGGTGTTTTTCCAACGGCCGCGTGGCAGAAATGCCTCTCCCTGCCTGGCTTCAGCCCGCAGCGCTGCAGAGGCTACGGCAGCCCCAGCCGCGCCGCAGCGGGGTCCCCGGCACCTGGGAGGGTATCCCAGGAACACCCGAACCACACCACACCGCTGCCGAGAGCTCTGCAGGCAGTTTAGGAAACAAGAGTGCTCCAAGACCCTTCTTCCAATTTGCACGCACCACAAAGGGGCTGATGAAACACAAGCCAGGGAAGATCCCAGTATAGAACAAACCATCGACATATGGAAAGAACGGTGGCTGAGAGGGACCCAGAACCACCACAGTCTTCCTGGGAATTTCCCTTCCAGAGACGCCTCCACCAGAAACTAGCGCACAGAGAAAGCCCTTGTACGGGCCTGCGCGAGGTAGGTAAGTCAACGGACCTCTTCTCCCCACCTCCTAACTATGTGGAAGAAAAAAATATGCCCTAGTTCTAAATCGGAAGAATTTACTATTTTGTCATTTGAAGACTAACTAACAAACCAAAAAGGAAACCAACTCCCCCCTGCCCCGAATAGATACGAGTTTTGGAAGGGATACAAATCCAACACCTCAGGGAATGCACCGATCACTAACAGGAATGTGCTACCTACTAACTTCTAAACTTCTTAAACTACCAGCAAACCACAGGCAACAGCAGCGACAGCTCGTGGGGTCAGCTGGACCTGGCCCGAGTACTCTTGCCAACGACACCATCCTACCAGAAACCGTCAGCGTGACACAATCCTGCCACAATTTTCATCTGAAAAAAGCTTTCATTATTGAGTTAAATAATTGTAAAGTGCCAAAAGACAGTTCATGTATTTTCTCTGCAAAGTATGACATTGTTGATATTCACATTTTCATACCGACTTTCCTCTCAGTCTCATGCACATATAAATGTTTGATGGCCTCGGACACGTGACTAGTTTTAATCATGTTTGGACAAACCTCCTAATTATACATTTACCCTACTTGTATAGACCATTGAGTGAGTAACACATGTTTTAATGGGTCTAATTACAGCTTTAACTTCTTTCTCTCTTTTTAATTAGTTAACAAAAGGAATTAAGCCACAACTCTCTAAAAGATTAGCTGCCAGTGATAAACCTATAATCTGCCAAATACGCGTACAACTCTGAACCACCAGATTTACTGTCTAAAGAATCATATGATCCTTAAGCTGTGGTTATTAAGTATTTGCATTTGAATGTGGAGTAGCTTGTAAGGGTCGCACAAACAAGCTGAATACGTGCTTCTTCCAGATTAGGGACACACGACCCGACGCGATCGCTCGGATACAGCCAACCTCGTAGAAATTACCCGTGTGGATGCACAGCACCAGCACAAGCCATGCTTTGGACTGATGGTGCTGGTCTAAAAGAAGGATGTTTTATACAGCTACAGCAACTGCACCCATACCCTTTCCTATACGAGGACATCGAGCTACCCTCCTACGGATTCTACATGGAATTCTGCAGAAGAGGGCTCAGCACCATGAAATTCTGTATTAGAACTGCTGAGGTTTGCCATATTTTCCTTCTTTTATTATAGAAACATTATGCAGCAAATAAGGACAGAGAATGAGGGTTTGCATCCTTGGAAAGACGTGCATAAGGAAAACCACCCATGCCACCAGGCAGCTAGGACTGGCACACAAAGCCTAAAATACATGTGTGTGGACTGACAATAAGGTAAGGAGAAAGCATTTCGGATTGATTTAATTTCCCCGAGTTTCTAGACAAAACTCTGTTGAACTGTACTGCCGTTCCACCCTTCTATTTCTGCAGCCAGCAGGGTGGTGCACTGACAACACCCAGGGTACCCGCCACGGGTCAGGTCAGGTCAGCTGGAGACAGACAAATCTGATAGACCGCAGGAGTCAGCTGGCCAAAGGAAAACCCACAGGGCTCAAACGTATATTCAAGGGCTGAACAACAGTCATCCCTTTTGACAGCTGCACTTCTGTGCGAGCATCTGCCTTTCCCGAGCAGAACCTGCACTGCCTGGCCAGGCGAGCACCCCTTCCTCTGGCGCTCCATGAAGTTTTCCCAGTCGTATCAGGACTTTGCAGGGATCCAAGTGGTTAAAGATGACAGACCACACCCTTCACCGCAGGTACGCAGAGATGTACCATCAACCGTGATGCAAACCAAACCAGGAACATGCTTCCGAGTATCGGTATTGTGACTAAGAGCCTTGGCTCCCATAAACTCACAGTTCAACTTCCAGCTCGTTAGCTGAGAGTCACTAGAAGAGCTGAGCATGACAACGACATTACAAATGCAGGTGACATATTTGCTTAAACACCAACCACTCCATTTCTCTTACCCCTCCCAGTAACGATGGGGTCACCTTGGAGAATCTGAAAGTTTCCAAGTCAAACAAGGTCACTGACGTATCATGCGAGACAAGAGGACATTAAACGATGATGCTCATGTTTTGAATTCCATTCTGTATCTGGACGGATGACAAAGGCTGCAGCAGAAGACATAAGCCTGAATACGTCTTCCACCCCTGTGCACCTCTAAAGCTTTACAAATTTTGAACGCCTCTAAGCAGGGCACCTGACGTCCATTGGTGGATACAAGTCCTGGGTCCGCTCACTTGACAGGCGTGCTGTGTCCTATCTAGGTATGGACCACAAAGTCCCACGCCCTACCTTCTCAAACACCAATGGTTCAAACTGTCCTTTAATAAAAGGAGAATAAATACTGTAAAGAGCTAGTGAGGGATCACATATTTAATACTGGTGAACTGTTCCATGCCAGTCTTGAAGAACATGTCTTCCTGTCAAGTCCAGCCCAGACTTTTAAGCAACTGAATATTCGTGCCAAATTTTGGCCTTTTGGTGTCTTACTGTCTGGGGGATCTTTTCGGAGGAACAAAGGAAGATGAGTATCTACCTTTATCTACAAGTAATCTTAACTAATCCCTCAAGGGGATTGCCAGCAGAGACCAAAATACAAAATAACACAGGGGCACACGCTCACTGTGATGTTTTGTTGGTCGATACTTTTCTCTCTCATTATTAAGTTGGGAAAGCATTGTTTTCAGGATTTCCTACAACCAAAAGGATTTGTCTATGTTTAATCTCTGGGCGGCACAGATAGCAACTGGCCAGGACACAGGCTTGTATTGGTTGGCGACAGGCTGATGAGTTATCAGCTCTGATGCAATGCTGTGAACTATCACTACTTTATCTGTTTTCTGTAGAGATACAAGTGCACTTAGAGGTTCATGCTACAGTTACTTGTCTGATAAATATAACTATAAACTACCCTTCTCACCTCCAACAGGATGTTCTTCCCTTATCAGACGTGAGTCATGCTGGCAGGGTAGCCTGGGGAGATTCACTGCAGGTCCTGGTTCTTTTGCCCTTTGGCCCAACACAGAGATGCGACTGGGTTTAGACTCCTCTTTTCTTCCCTCATGGTGTGTGATCACCTACCCACAACCACTTTTCACTTCCCATCTCTTTACAATCACAACTGCCTTTAAGTCACTACTGCACACAACATTTCCCGTAACTTCTGTCACCACTGGATTTAAGTTCTACAGTCTCCTCCCTTCAAACTGGCCTCTTGCAGCCGAGCCCATCTTTCATCTCCATTTTATAACTGCTCTTCTCCGTTGCATGCTTAGATTAGAAGGGACCTCTGGACACAGTCTAGTCCAAGCCCCCTGCGCAAAGTGGGGACAACACAACAGGTTGCTCAAAACCATGTCCAAGTTGAGTTTTGAGTACCTCCAAGGATGGAGAAGCCACAGCCTCACTGGACGACCTGTTCCAGTATTAAACATCCTCACAGTACAAATGTTTCTTTTGATGTTTAAATGGAATTTCCTGTATTTTAGTTTGTGCCTATTGCCTCGTCTTTTCACTGGGCACCATTGGGAAGCGTTTGGCTCCACCTTTACTGCCTCCTGTCAGGCACTGATGCACACTGAAGCGCCATTACAGGGTCCCTAGGGACAGAAGCCCAGTTCTAGAGTAAGGACGCCACTTCAGCAAAGGTAAGCTATTCAAAATCCCAGTTAGAAACACAGGGCAGACACCATCTCACCTCCTGCGTCTCTGTTGCGTTCATTCTAAACCGTTTTTCTTCACTTGGGAAGTATACAAATTTAAATATTTGTGTCCAAGGAAGGATGCTTCTCTTACGTAAAGGTCTTCCCTGAACTCTGAGAGCAGGTCACTAACACTGACGTGAAAATGCCCTGAGCCTTCCTTCAAGCATTCACACACTTTATTCACACGTTCACCTTCGTTTTATTCACGCATGCTCATCATACGCTGGCTAGAGGTTATACACAGGTTGCAGATGAGACAACTACACCACACCTAGATTTAATAGCAACTACCGAAACCTCAGTACACTTGATCAGTCATTTCCTCAAGGGTCAATATATGAACCCTTTGCAATTAGGATGGACTATACTATAGCTTATAAAGCAGGTCTGATTTTTCGACAGCATCCATCTACGCTACGTCAAACACTTCAAAACTTCAGCTCATTTGGATGCATTTATTGTCCTACCAATTCTCAGCTCTCAGCACCTCACCTTTGAACAAGTCCCTTTTGTGAAAATTCAGCTGGTATTCAGACCCCGCAGAGAGACACTACGGCAAGTAGAAAGAGAACAAAATGCATATTTAAATACAGAAATGAGCAAGGGAGATGAAGCAAAGTCCACTCACCTTTCCTTTGATGGTCTCTACTATTTGTTAATGGCTTTAGTTCTCCCAGGTGACCTGCTCAGGCACACTTAATTGAACGTGGAAAGTTTTATTTGGAAACGTACTTGAGATTCTGGCTGATTAAAGTGTCCTTATTTTATGAGATTTATATTCTTACTTGGTACATAAAAATAACCAGTAAAGACTGTGAGATATTCCTTTTTCACTCATCATACCCTTCAATCAGCACCTAAAGTGTTTAACAGCTGGATAACTACAGATAGGCTCTAAAGTGACGCTCCTAATTAAGCACTCAGGAGAAAAAACAAAACCAAACCCACCCGGGAGGTGGCAAGACTCCCAGGGCGCTTCCCAGAGCCGGCAGGGAGCTGCGCTGTGCGTGGCAGGTACAGGAATCAGGGCCAAGATTTCCTCAGCTACTTGCAAATTTTGAATGTGAAATTCCCTTTCAACACTGAAATTGCAGCGTCTGAAACCCAAAAGCCCATCGCCGCCCTCCCTTCAAACCTGTGGCAGTCCTGAGAGACTCTTCTATTACTTTTCAGCACACACCAAAAAAAAAAAAAAGAACAGAAAAAAAAAGAGTAAGCCCAATTCCTATTCTCCATCCAATTAGGTAATGTAATTACAAGACACTGGGTGATGAAGCAGCACCACCGGGTCCTGACAATAGCCTCAGTTAAGACAAAGCAGCATTTCAGCTTACTAATTGAAGGGCTTTTCATCTGATTGACCCGCCTGTGGTAAAAATATTACATGACACTCAAAATGGTGGGATTTATGTTCTTCTCAATTTAGTCTCTTGGTCATTAATACTGCATTAATGGCAGGGGTCTGGAACGTAACTGGAAGGAATATAACAGATTAGCTTGCTTACTCACCAGAACACCATCCCGTGGAGTGCTACGTGCACAGCTACTTATAAAACAGACCTTAAAGGAAAAGGTTGATGTTTTCAAATAAATCATAGGGAGCGTAAAGAGCCCCGTGTTCCAGCGCCTGCTGGAACAGGGAGTTAACGCACTCCTGTGCATCCTTGTGGCTTTGTGTAAGGCACAGCGAGAGGAGCCCGCAGCAACTCACATGGCTGAAATAGTGGTCATTTATCCGTGTTACAAAACCATTACACGCAGCTCGGCCAGAATGTATCTTCCAAAAATGCTCCCCTGAGAACCTTAATAGTTCTGGGTCGGAAGCAAACTGTTGCTTTTTGTTCCAGATCTGTCAGGTGGGACACACTTATCAGCACTTGCAACAAACATCTCTGGCAGTAGGCACTATCAGCATCCCCTTCCTGAGACGTGCAAAGACAACCACAACATGATCACAAAAATAGGGATTGGGAGAACTACAATGAGCATTTTTTGCAACTGTGGAAACAATGCAAGGTTCTTGACACACACAAGTTTTCCAATACTAATCTCTGGAATACGACCGGGCATACATGAAACGAAGGACTATTCAGAGGCAGCAACAGGGGGCCGTGTTCCAGCCACAGATGAGTCACACGCGAAGACTGGACCCAAGCAACCCAGCTATAAACAGACACCAGATTTTTCAGAACAAATAGTTACAGGCACTGACAGATCACACTAACAACATCTTCACCTTCAACGGCGTCTACAGAAATGCGTGAGATCTAACCCCATCAACCCCATGGGCTGTCTTGGCTCAAACACTCTTTGGTCTGGGCCAGTTCTTAAACCGAAATGTAGTCAAATCCAACAGACAGGTCTCATTCTTGGAGAGCACAACCCCCAAGACAACTGCAGAAACTATAGTTTCTCAGCACCCTTTGAAAAAAGCCTCATCCAACTGACTGCGCCACCCAGGTGGGAATGTTTTGCCCTAACAATATGCATTTTCAGGGGTAGGATAAGCTCTGAGAGTTCCTGAAGGACACATTTTTATGGAATGCCCCAAGGTTTAAAAGAAATTACCACAAACAAAGTTACAGTCCCAGAAACTTTACCTATACTGTCAGTTCTGCTGATTCTTGGCATGTTTTGCTTTGCATATGCTAAAAATTTAAGTAGAGCAGCAGGTGAGAGCTTTGAGGCAACTTTGCTGAAAAACCAATCGAATCATTCCAAGTCTTTTCTTCCTGCTTCCTGTTTTCCCACTTCTCTGGTTTGCTGACTCAATCAGGACCCAGAAGCACCCAAGTACGGTGCGAAAGGTCGACCTTGTGGGACGTCTGGCGTACACCTGAGAGATGTCTCATTTTTAGCATCAGATTTCCAGAGAGAAACATGCATCTACCAATCCTCCTACCTAGCAGCTCCTTATTCACAGTCTTCTTTGAACAGTTGTTATACTGCTAGTTAAAGCGCTATTAATTGGCACGGTTTTGTCATGCTGGAGCGTCATTTGATTCTCTACAACCAGCCTATTTAACAAAATGACAATCCTATTTAATTATATTAAATGCATTTGCATGTTTTGTCACTATCTTCTCATGAGACTTTGTCAATCATGTTTTCAGACGCGATGATCAGCACCATTCCCAGGGATTTCCAGCTCAAAATCTACTACATGGGTTTGAGATTAGCACTCTAATTCAACATCGTCTGAATTGCAAATGCAGTGTTTTGTGTAGCACGTGAACTTTATGCATTTAAAAAACGTCAGCACTTCAAGAGCCTAATTTAGCACCTGGTACTATAAGACATTTCCCATCTTCACACTATTTGCACATTACTCAGAACACAATGGTCCTTTTTTCAGCCTTTATATGTGACCCAGGGGGCCACAGACCGTTGTGCCATTGAAGAAGCACTTACACCTCCTGGAGTACCACCGAGGCTTTTCTATCAGCAGGGAACCAAGAGCTCAACCAAAGAAAGGCCCAAATCCATGCTTTTGCATCTGAACACAAGCCAAAGAAGCTGAATAACACTTTCCCTCTATCCTGCATCCTGTTTTCAGGACAATATGCACAACTTTCAAGAAACTCCAAGGCCCTTCTAATCCAAAGTTTAGATTAGTTTCCAGGCCTCCTAATGAGCCCAAACCAGGGTTAAATGAATTGTTGTCTTTGTTGGTGAGACATCGTTAACCAAACTCTCCTGAAGCACCATGCTTCTTCCCAGGTCATAAGCCTCAAGAACACAAGCCGCAAGCTGCCTGACTATGTACAAGTCAGGTTACATCTTTAAGCAAACAGTACCGCTTCTCCAGAGCCGTATTTGAACGCCCCAGTGCAGCATGAAGAGGCATGTTCTACCTCACCAACTTGGCATCCTCTCAAAACCCTCAACACACAATTATCTGGGAAGCTTATTCCCAAAGGAACAGGATCACACGGAGCCGTCCAGACGCCGCAGCAGTGACTTGCTCTGCCTCCCAACCCTCTTGCCCAGGCCAGACACCCCCAGTACCGACGCACGGCATGCAGCAGCGGAGCACGGCACCGGCAATGACTTGTGTCCCTCGGGTCACAGCTGCTACTACAAGCATCACATTAAGCTGGTAAGAAAATTTATCATTCGTTACTCTATATTTTTACATTTGCTTAGAAGCTTACATGCAGCACTACTGTTTTTTCTTCTTTTTTTCATTTTTTTTCCCCAGCTAATTCAATCCCCTTTCTTCCGTTCCTATGATGTTTTGAACAGGGCTGAGCTTAAGACGAGGTAATAGTTATTTACAAAGCAAACACTAAAGCATTATAGAGCCTTCCAATAAGACAGGGTTGAAGCAGTGAGACATCCTTTTTGTGTTCATCGGCATGCTCTGGGGTTAGGCCTCTGCTGCAGTACAACAAGCAGAATATACATTTTAATAGACAACACGAGAAGAATAAATGCTTCCAAGACACGCACAGCCTGGCAATGAAATAAATATGCCTTCTTCCCTCTGCCTCCTCAGCAAATAACTGACCCAGGTGAGGTTTCCTGCTCCGGCACGATAAAAGCAGGACAGGCAGGATGGTAGGTACAAACAAGCATCGCTTCCAAACCATCCGTTAACCGACACAGCGGCTGAACTTTCCTACTCCTCAACCTAGAGACTGTAAATTCAGGTTTCTGCATAAAAGGGGACAAAGCTGTAAAGGTCTTTGGCCTGTAATGATCTTTCACGCTGGCACCACGGTTCCCAGCTGTTGTCTCCAGGCATTTTCATGATCCGATGAAACGGCATCAAATGTAAGCATATTGATTTAAAAAGATGCAGGGTCTGACTCAGTTCCCACAGAGACACACAAGCGGTTCCCACAGACTTCCAGAGCAGGAGCTGAATCAGAACCGCAATCGCAGACCCTGTGATAATGATCGCAGCATCTTTCAGTAACCTCGATAAGCAACAGCTCCCTAAAAACGGAGCAGGCAATTACAGGGAGCCCTCACTGAGACCCACTGCAAATTAATACTAAGCCTCAAGCCTATTTCTTGAAGCTCTCCCAGCACAAACCTCTGTCCGCCTGCTCCAGAAAACGCCTGAGCTCTGAGGAGCAGGTCTGATATGTCAGCGCGAATCCTTTCAATGAACTGGCATCAGAAGGCTCTGCAGCCACGTGAGGTCAGTTCAGGTGAGTTATGGCACGCAGCAACAGAAACATCTCTTCTTCTTTCAGCATCCGCAGTGTTTGATCCAGGTATTGCATGATTTCAGACCGATTAACGACCTTGAAGCGGGTAGCAGAGGGCAGGAGGCACGCTTATCAACACAACAGCACGTGAGTGGGGCGATCTGAGAAGTCTGAGGGGGACGCGGTGCCAGACTGCCTCTGCCGGGGGAAGGTGGGACTCGGGGTGTGATCTTTGTAATCCTGGAGGGCAGAGCAGAACCGATGCTCTTCCAGACACGCTGCAGACAGGAAATGCAACGTACGGTAGAGGTATTCCTTATGATAGTTTCTTGAAGTTCTCTTTCCTCATCACATGAATCAGCTTTCAGGGTACACTCTGGAAGTATACCGGGCCTCTCTCCCGGCAGCCGTCACCAGCTGCGCGCTCAGTAACTCTTAACTGAACTCTTCTCAAATGCTTTACAGATACATAGATGCAGACACTGGAGGGAAAAAACCTAACTTGGCGCAGAAAGTGCAACACTTCAATTTCTGATAACACCCATGAAAAGCCTCCTCCTCTCATAGACTGGCTTTTTGGGGCTGACGCTCTGAGAACACCCTAACCTGTTTTCATTTATAGCTTCCCTTGGAAGAGGGACAGGTAGAAAGGGACAAGGGAGGAATATAAAGCAGCTAGGAGACAAGCACGTGGCAGTAATTCTGCACTCTATTTCAGCAAGCTGCAACTATTTAGTTTATATAAATCTCCCATCTCTTCTCTTCTAGGTCAGCAAAATCTGAGGGAACAACGAGGACCCAAGATTCAAGCGTTCAAATCATTACACTTGTCTGGGCAAGAGATGTTGCTCTGACATGAAAGCGGTTGCCCATGGAGTATTTGCTATCAAACGGGCAGACGTGGTGCTGAGGGACGTGGTTTAGTGGTGGTTTTGTCAGTGTTGGCTTAACGGTTGGACTCGGTGATCTTAAAGGTCCCTTCCGACCTGGACAGCTCTACGATTCCATCATCTCTTCCCCTGGGATAAGAGAGCACACAGTGGACTGTATCTTTCCCGAGCGGTCCAGCAGAAGGGCGAGCGTGCGGAAATCCAAATGCCAACAGCACACGCCCGTCTGCAGGGTCCCGCTACCACATTAAAGGCTGTCAAAATACACCAGAGACAACTAACACCCTTTGTCCATGAGCACCCCACGTTAGTTCCAGCCCCGACTTCTGTAACAGCCACACGAACCATCAGGAATTGCACGGGAGGGAAGGGACTGAATGGATGTGCAGCTTCAAAGGTAACACTCGGTACCCGTCTTACATGCAAAACCACGGCTTGGGGCTTGTAGTTTTGTTTGTTTCTGTTTTTCAAACTGTGGATTTATCTTACACAGTGGAAGCAGAGGAAGAGACGCTGTATGTTTTGTAATACTTTTTTTTTTTTTTTTTGGAGTGAATCATCATGTGTAGGGGTTTATGTTTACTTTTTTTAAAATTAACCCAGCTAACCATTTGTTCCATACTGCACACAACGTGTCGCTTCTTTTTGAGGACTCAGTGAAAGACAAGCTTTGGAATTAAATATACATCTGGCAAGCCTGAGAGACAGGACTTCAGCAAGCACTGCAGGCTGACTGGAATTCCACAATGAACTCTTTGCTTCCTCTCTCAGAGATAAATCAAAAGGAGAGGAAAGGCAAAAAAACCAGTAGTAGAAATACCTATCCAGATTAACTTGCAGTGGGAGCAAAAAGGTTTTATCATGTTAGCTATATCGACATTTAAACAGAAATATTTAACAAGAGCTGGAGGATTCAAAAGCACATTCCTGATTTACCTTGTTAATTCTTTGCTTTTCTATTTCCAAACTTTCTACCATCTGCAGCTCTGATGTTTCCCAGCAAACCCACATTACCACAGCCTGGTCTGCCTGATTATTAGGTACACTGGGTCTCCCAGCCTGGTGGAGCCAAACTACTTAGCAGAATACTTTGCTCGTCTGTAAAACAGCATCCCTTTTACACAGAAGTATGCTTTATTCAAGATATTTACATGGGGAATGGCATTATTTCACAAGACTGGGAGAACAGCCCGCAACTTCCCACCTCCTTCGTGCGGCAAGAACGAGGTGTCTGCCCACGAGGGTCCTCATCCCTCCGGAGCTGGTGCTAAGAGGGGCAGGAAGGGCAGAACCCAAAGCAAGGTCTCATCTACGACAAATCTCTGGCCAAAGCAGTCAGCTGTAAGAACTATTATTATGCCTAACAGATGTGGATATCCAAGCAGCCCGAAACAAGCCCTCAGCACGTGGCCTGATCGCTCCTGATAACCAAGTTGCTTACCGTGAAACTGTGCAGAGAGAGAGAAGTGGTACAATCGGGACACACAGATGCTTTGCAACGACATCCTGGAACATCAACCAGCCCAGGATGCTCAGCCGCAACACAGGCAACCCGGCTCTGTGCTCATCAAAACGCTGTCTAGAGGAAAAACTGGTTACTTACTAAAGCGGCGTTTGTATTGATACAGAGGACAACAAACATATTTAGCTTTTTGCGTGGATGAAACGCATCTCGGTAAAGAAGCTTCGCGGTGCCTGCGCTCGGTGCATTTCTCTGTGATATGACCCTACGTTGCAGAGCAGCTCACTTAGTTTCTGCTGATTTATTACGCAGCCACCAGACAGTTTTCTCCAAATGCTTGCCAAGAGCCAAAACAACACAAGAAAGCGTTTTGCAGGTGAAAGCCCCAGAATTTGTGTACCCGCAGGTGCAGAACTGATGAAGAGGCACACATAAAGGGAGATGATTTCCAAGCAGGTGTTTGTACTTACAAAATACAAATTAAGATATATCCATAATTTATTGAAGTTTCTATAAATGGAGTTAATCTGGAGATATGCCTAGATACGTACCAACTTTAAATAATTTTAGATTAACGAACAAGTTTGTTAATGATTTTTATTTTAGGAAGTGCTAAACAGAGTTACGTAGAGCAGAAACGGGCAAGTACCAGAGAAAAAGTAGAGGAGGACTCATTTCTCATTTTTCTATAGAGAAATTGTGCACTAATGTAAATTATCAAATCACATTATTTGACAGAATAAAAAGTGACCTTTTCAATTTTATCTCAGCCTCCTTCTGATGGTTTTTTTTAGTTAAATTTATCATTAGCTATTTTTATCCAAGAAGGTGTATTTATGGAATTATTTATTTATGGAATTACTCTCTGATATGGTATTTATTTGGGTTTCTTATTTTGATTTGTTTTAAATGTCATTTAGGACCTCATGAACAGTAACCAAACATTTAAGTATCTAGTTGTCCTGTTTCTATTTTGCTGTGCAGGGAATTAATGCATTGCTGTTTTCTGTAACCATCACCTCCTCCATACCCTGGAGCTATCCTTAAATTTTGGTCTGATTTCCTCTTTTCCTTTGTGAGAGTTTATTATTTAGTTATTTATTAGCTACTAGGAGATAAGAGATTCATTCTTCATTTATTTGACGTTCCTTATGCCATGTTAAAAGCCCACAGATATTTGGTAATAAATAACTAAGGATATTTTAATAAGTGGTTACAAACCTTAATGCAGTGTTCTCCCAGCAGCTACATGTCTACATGGCATATATATCCAACTCCCTGTTTTATCCGCCCATTTTCAGTCACTATCTTTTTAACCCAAACAGCATGAAATAGCCTTTAGATAGTATCTTAGATGAACTGTTTCATTGTGCTCCAATTCTTTTTTCCAGATCTAAAATCCATCACTCTGAGGCAGTTTCTCGCTCCATGTCCTTTTCTTGCCACTTTGGTATTCCTTTATTGAATAACTTGGCAGATAAGAATTAACACATCCTTTTCAGTATGCTCTTTTGCGGAATAAATTACAAATAATCTAGCTATTCAGTCAAATGATAGCATTTTGATTGTTTTCATTTAAGTGTCCAAATGTAGCAAGGAACTAATATTAATGACAAACTGCCAAACCCCATTACAAATTGGGTGCCTTCGGACTCCACCAGCTCTGTAGCTGCTTTCCGCCTTTGTTAAGCTGCCTCTTTCCATTTCCACTCCAACCGTGAACTCTGCGGATGTGTACTCTATTTAATTACACAGTGATAGCACGCACGAGGCACTACACACTGTCAAAATTTGAAGAAAGGCAATCCCTGAAGACACAGTTCACTGTTTCTACGGAATGGCTATTGTTTCTCCCCTAGTTCAGTGTCTTTGCTGTCCCACATAAAGGAGTTTTCTGTATTTCAATGGGCCCAGCCTGTGCCAGCTTGCTCCTTCTAGCCTTGTGTCCTCATGTTGACTTGGGTGTGAGTACTTATCTACTAACAGTACCCTCACTACTGCTTTCATTTGTGCCAGCAAAGGGGTTTTCATATTTCAGCTCCCAGCCTTCCTCCCTGACAAACACTCATAGAATCACAGGGTTGGCAGGGACCTCTGGAGACCATCCCGTCCAACCCCCGGCCAGAGCAGGGTCACCCACAGCAGGTGGCACAGGAACGCGTCCAGGCGGGTTTGGGATGTCTCCAGAGGTGGAGACTCCCCCTCCCTGGGCAGCCTGTGCCAGGGCTCTGCCACCCTCAGGGTAAAGGAGTTCCTCCTCACATTTAGGTGGAGCTTCCTCTGCTCAAGTTTGTGCCCGTTACCTCTTGTGCTGTCCCTGGGCACCACTGAAAAGAGCCTGGCCCCATCCTCCTGACACCCACCCTTTCCAGTATTGATAAGTGTTGATAAGGTCCCCCCTCAGTCGTCTTTTTTCCAGACTGAAGAGACCCAAGTCCCTCAGCCTTTCCTCATCAGAGAGCTGTTCCAGTCCCCTCAGCACCTTGGTAGCCCTTTGCTGTCCCCTCTCCAGCAGTTCCCTGTCCTTGACCCGGGGAGCCCAGAACTGGACACAGCACTCCAGATGTGGCCTCCCCAGGGCAGAGCAGAGGGGGAGGATGACCTCCCTCCACCTGCTGGCCACACTCTTCTTGATGCCCCCCAGGATGCCATTGGCCTTTTTGGCCACAAGGGCCCATTGCTGGCTCATGGTCACTCTGTTGTCCCCCAGGACTCCCAGGTCTCTTTCCACCGAGCTGCTCTCCAGCAGGTCACCCCCAGCCTGTCCGGGTGCGGGGGGTTATTCCTCCCCAGGGGCAGCACCCTGCACTTGCCCTTATGGAATTTCATGAGGTTCCTCTTTGCCCAACTCTCCGGCCTGTCCAGGTCTCTCTGGATGGTGGCACAGCCTTCTGGTGTGTCAGCCACCCCCCAGCTTTGTGCCATCAGCGAACTTGCTGAGGGTGCACTCTGTCCCCTCATCCAGGTCATTGGTGAATATACAGTCTTTAAAGAGAGAAAGCAAAAATGTTGAGAGAAGAGCCAGTGTTTTGCTCCTCAAATGAATCCCAGAAGACAAAGATCAGGAAAAATGCCTAGTTAGTTACTGCATAACAAAAAAAAAGCTGCATCAGCTCCTCTCTGACTCTTTTTCTCATTAGTACTTCAGGAATTCACCTTGTTCAATGTGGCATGTCTTCCCAATTAGAGACCAGGCCTCCCTAAAGGATACCAGAGCCGTAGGGATACCATGTGAGGTTGGGGTTACTCTTACGACCTTGCCCAACTGCTGCAGCCACTGTGTAGAGCACGTCCATACAGCAGCTGCCTCCATCATCTCCTGGAGCTGATAACAAGAGCTGGGCATGAGGCCTCTAGCTTAATAGATTAAGTTTTCCGGTAGAGTTGAGGATCACAGTAAAATCAGGACAGGAGATTTTTCTCATTATTGCTGCATTTTTTGTCCAAGGTCATAGTTTGGATCCACAGTTCGTACTGATGAAAATCCAGGAGGAATTAACTCAGGTCTGGCTATTTTGATCTTGTCTCTCTTATGACTTCCAAACCATTGTGATTTAGAATTGCAAAGATAATCCAGCTTTATAAACATTATTCTCCCTTTCTTTGTCTAAAAATATGCCGCTTCCACTCTGAGCTCCTCTACACTGATGACCATGTATATTAATCCCTGAACTACTTCAGCTAACGTGTCCCAAATCCTTAAACTGAAAATCAACTCTGAAAACACATACTACATCAGCCAGTTCCAGTGTTCCAACACTTGCAACCACGGGACTAGGTCCACTGAGAGCGAGCAATGAGAACCTGGCCGTGAATGTGTGTTCATAACGTAAGAAGTGTTTATAAGCAGGTAACTGGTTCCCTCATGAAACGCTTCCTTCTTTGGGCTCTGATCACAGCTGCTTTTGCTGATCGTTATGAAGATAAATTAAAAAAACTCCAAAAAACAAAGAGAAAACCAAAACACCCTTTTCATTTTAGATGGGAGACGTTCCTTTTTTGGAAAGGATGTTTCCTCCCCAATTATAAACCATAACAACTTACTGAGTTAAACGCTTCTACATTTGGCCACATGCATTTTTCTTTAGAAATGCAGCACCTATCAGTCCAACGTGAAAGCCAGCCAGACGTGTGACTGTCACTGCCCGCTTTAGGTGGAAATTCTCTTTTATTAGAAACTGCAGAGCATGTGTGTGGGCAGGAGGGAGCAGGGCGGAGAGGTTTAGTCCCCGGTTGTCATTCTTTAGGTGTGACCACAAGGTTGCAATCTCTGGAACACAGATGGCCAGAAAGGATGAGGAATGCCCCTGTTTCCCCTGGGGAAATCACTCTGATGATGCCAGGAGCTGTGATTTGTCTCTCCAGGAATGTTGCCACCTGCAGCAATTAAACCTCCTCTATAATATGATTTAAACGAGAGGATATTTTTTCCACAGAAACTGCCAGATCACTGTTTCCTCCAAGTGCCTCTGACAGGCAAGGAAATTAATGCAATGAGTCCTCCTCGAAATGGGGTACTGTGGCTGTCCCGAAAGGTGAGGGATGCTGTGCATGGCTTGAAAAAACTCAGCGAGCCTGAGAACTCCATCGTCAGTTCCCCAGAGATATCCACCAAGCAGTGTTAAAGGAGCTGCAACTACATCTGATCTCTGTGCTATCACCCACCTTCACTGCCTTTGTTGGGCATGGAACAAAGCACATGCGTAAAACCACCGCTGGGTGCGTTTTGTCACTCAACCTACCACACGCAGACCTCCCAACAGGCTCCAACGGCTTCGCTACATACCAGAAGACAAGGGAACCACTATAGAGCCATGGAATTTTTTAAAAGTCTTTTTTAAAAGCCTTTTAAAGCTTCTTTAGAATCGCCCTCAATACAAAACCCTTATGTCAACAGAAACTCTTGCTTAGATATACTTCACCTGTTATTTTTTATGAATGTGGATGTTCAAAGAGTAACAGCTTTCACAGTTAAGAAAAAGCAGTTACATGGATCACACGTCGCCCACAGACGGTCAGGTATTGCAGTAGTGTATGTCACATACACTCCAGAGGGATATGTCCCCCTTGGACACGCTCATGGGGCATGGGGAGTTTTTAGGAACATATCGTCCCTCTTTTCGGGACACCCTGCGAAGCTCTTACCTGTTCAGTGATGAAGGAACTTGAAAAAGTGACAGCTGACCAAAAGAAGATCCCACAGCTGAGAATGATCTTTCTGTTGAAACGGTCTCCAAGGTAACCAAAGATGGGTGCCGCAACCATGAAACTACAGATGAAAACTGCAAAGGAGAGTAAAAAGGAGAGAAAATGTTTAATAAACATCAGGCCAAGAACATGAAAACTAATTTTCTGCAAGCCAAATCCTCTAGAGAGCAGTTCCATTTAATTAGACGTTCTGCAGCCCTGACTTACAAAGTTGCGCAGGCTGATGGGCTTTCAGAAGTCATTGTTTCCTTAATCAAACAGATTTTTCATTCCCAGAGAAACTTCAGAGCAGCAAACCCGTATTACATCTGAAAGCACCAGCCCCTCAGCCTGCTGCCAGCTCCGTGTGCGGGGCTGGGCGAAACCAAGACAGAATAAATGAAGAGCTTCTGCCCAAATGTCCCCGAGAAGGTGAAGCGGAGGTTGGGAGGAATTTCAAGCAAACAGAAAGCAAGCCCAAGGCTCCTTGTAGGCTCTTCCAGCAGAGACCAGAGAGAAACAGGCCAGAGAAACTGAAGTTCTTTCATCTTTTCTAGCAGTATTTTAAGGCAACCATGAAGCAGTAAGAAAAAACAGCTAACATTCCGATCAGCCTACTGGCACCAGCCTGTAGTTAGGAAACTCCTGTCTCCTCATTAGGTCCTTCAACCAGTACTGAACTTGTATTTACACCCGTCACTGAGCAATGATTTCATAGACTCACAGAATCGCTGAGGGTGGAAGGGACCTTTAAGATCAGCAAGTCCAACCATTAACCTACCCTGACAAAAGCCACTTCTAAACCCTGTCCCTAAGTGCCCCATCTACCCTTTTTGTAAACACCTCCAGGGACGGTGAATCCACCCCCTCCCTGGGCAGCCTCTTCCAATGGTTAATAACCCTTTCAGTGAAAAAATGTTTCCTAATATCCAATCTAAACCTCCCCCGACATAACTTGAACCCGTTTCCTCTCGTCCTATCACCTGTCCCCAAGGAGAAGAGGTCAGCCCCCATCTCTCTGCAACCTCCTTTCAGGTAGTTGTAGAGGGTGATGAGGTCTCCCCTCAGCCTCCTCTTCTCCAGGCTGAACACCCCCAGCTCCCTCAGTCGTTCCTCATAAGGTTTGTCCTCCAGACCCCTCACCAGCTTTGTAGCTCTTCTCTAGACATGCTCCAACACCTCAATGTCCTTCTTGTAGTGAGGGGCCCAAAACTGAACGCAGGACTCGAGGTGGGGCCTCACCAGTGCCCAGTACAGAGGCACCATCACTTCCCCAGTCCGGCTCACCACGCTGTTCCTGATACAGGCCAGGATGCTGTTGGCCTTCTGGGCCACCTGGGCACACTGCTGGCTCACGTTAAGCTGCCCGTCCACCAGCCCCCCCAGGTCCTTTTCTGCCGGGCACCTTTCCAGCCACTCTGTCCCAAGCCTGTAGCGTGGCTTGGGGTTGTTGTGACCGAAATGCAGGACCCGGCACTTGGCCTTGTTGCACCTAAATTTCACTACATTTCACTACAAGAAAGAATTTTAACCTAAAAAGCCCTAACAGGCCGGGAATGTCCTCTTCTGAAAGGCTGTAAGTTCACCTTTCCCCTTTGCTTCCCGGCAAAACCCCCAAGCACTAACCCACGTTAGGCAGAAGAACCTCTGCAGAACCTCCTCGGCTCCGGAGTTGACTCCTCCAGCCTCGCTCAAATCCCTCTGGCCAGTGACACCACTGGAAACACCGGACAGGAGGCACTCACACCATATTCACGATTAACTGGGAACTTGGCAGAAACTGCCAGATTTTAAGCTGATTTATACCTGGCTTTTGTCCGTCCACATTAGGGATTGGGATGAGAGCAACTACGTCGATTTTGCTGCCCTGCAGGATGAACTTCTTTCACTGACTGTCTGGGGTTCAGCAAACCCAGAAGGATTTGGGAGGGACAGTAGAATGGTGGGAGATCCCCCTTAGTCACAGAGTTATGACTCCCATCAATTACCAGGCAGTTTTTGGAAGGCAGAGTGGGCTTTTGGTATTGTCTAACCCTGGCCGTCTACTTTTACTTGTATAAAAAGGGGGTGGGGGAATATAATAGGGGAAAAAGAAAAGGCAAGAGCAGAGGACACACCCCTCTGTTTGGAACATGTGCATAAAATTAAAGCAGTTAAGACCCAAATTATGAATTTTTCATGGATGATAAGCGATAGCTCAAAAATGCATAGAATGCTGAACTATGAAATGAGCTAAATGTCTCTTTTAATATATTAAGATGTCAAAGCTGCTTTATAAATAATACATGCCATTTGCATCTATATTTTGCGAGCCACGTGATTGCGTGTATATCACTTTTGCACCATGATATTTGATAGGAATTACAGATTTACTCTTTTTACATTTAGAGACAAATAAACCGAGGTGATACAGAAATGTTAAGACATAAAAGCAGCAACATAATATCACAGGTATTTTAATCTTAATGCTACAAACAACGTTGCTGTCAAACTGGAGCATAATCCCTATTGACAGAACAGGCAGTTCCTGCACCTCTCCCCAGATCCCGCCCCCCCTCCCTGTGGCACCCATGCCC
>VXBH01009318.1:992241-1053962 GCA_013400035.1 Rynchops niger | reverse complement strand
GCAGAGCCCGGCGTTGCCGGACAGGGCTGGGTGTTGGGTTCTGCCTCCAGCGCCGGGCTCTGCTCTCGCAGGCGCCCACCCCGTCGGTGCGTGCAAGGCTTGGGGTAGCCCCAGAGCCCCACCGTTCTGCTGAGCCAGGCGCCCTGCTCAGCTGCAGGGCAGGGACTGCCCGGCTGAATAAATGACCGCTTTCCTACGCGCTTTGTCATGCTCACCCACCCCTGCAGCACAGGCCATCTCCCTGCACAGCCCCGAGACCCTTGGTTCCCAGTGAACGTGGCTCTAGTAGAGCAGAAGGATAGAATCACAGAATGGTTTGGGCTGGAAGGAACCTTACAGCCCACCCAGTGGCACCCCCTGCCCTGGGCAGGGACACCTCCCACCAGCCCAGGTGGCTCCAAGCCCCGTCCAACCTGGCCTTGAACCCCTCCAGGGATGGGGCAGCCACAGCTTCTCTGGGCAACCTGGGCCAGGGGCTCACCCCCCTCACAGCAAGGAATTTCTTCACAATATCTCATCTCAATCTCCCCTCTTGCAGTGTAAAACTGTTCCCCTTCGTCCCATGGCTCCCCTCCCTGCTCCAGAGTCCCTCCCCAGCTCTCCTGGAGCCCCTTGAGGGACTGGAAGGGGCTGGAAGGTCTCCCCGGAGCCTTCTCCAGGCTGACCCCCCCCAGCTCTCTCAGCCCGTCCCCCCAGCAGAGGGGCTCCAGCCCCACCAGCAGCTCCGGGGCCTCCTCTGGCCCCGCTCCGACACCTCCGTGTCCTCCTGCTGTTGGTGCCCCACAGCGGGACGTGGGGCTCCAGGTGGGGAAGTGTCTCACAGATCTCCACTCCGCAAGGCTACATCTGCACGGGCCCCAGTCCAACAAGGCACTTAAGCACATGCTTATATTAAGCACTTCAGAGTCATCAATTCCATGATTAAGTGCTTTCCTGAATTAACACCAAAGTGCTCGGCACCTTGCAAAGCGGGTGCGGCAACCTGGCACGAAGAATAGGTGCCTGTTTATTGGGGATGAGAAGCCGAAAATGACTCTGACTCGCACTGAGGAGTGTGCTCATTGCAATTTCACCTTACCCTTGGAAGGACACTGAAATTCATTCATCTCAGAACGAGATATCCTGCCATTTTTATGATGTAAAAAGACACAAAGCTAAAAAAGCTTCCAAGGGAAAATTAGAAACATCCAAGTCAGCATCCCACCATTTCAAATACCGAGTAACCTGAGTAATTCAACTTTGTGGCACGGAGGGTGTGACCCAAAATTCACATTAATCAGTGGGATTATTAGATTCAATGACCTCTGGATCATAAATGCCAAGTCTAATTCTGGAATTCGGGCAAAAGCAGGCCAAGAGCACAAACCTCCTCTTTCCAATAAAACAAACCAACAGAAAGATCGCCCAATGCCTTTCCAACAACATATGTCCTGCTGTTACTCAAATCCCTCCGGAGAATTTATTTTTGGAAGATTCTGAACTGAGCTGTGAGCTTTGTCACTGGTAAGCCGCTGACTTGACAGCTCCACAAGGTGTAAAAGGAAAGGACAACAGAACCCGATAGGTAACAGAACTCAGCTGTCATAATAATAAATGCAATTTATATGAGAGTATTTATGACCCAAATATGCGTTAGAGCCTTGATTGACTCAAATAAACGCAGAATATGATGGCTGTGTGGTCTGTCAAAAGGATCGGCCTGTTACAGGCATTTCCCACGAATCCGTTTTTGCAATTACTCCTGCAAACGACAGCCGAGACTCCTGAACAACAGACGGGGTTGGCAGAACGGAGGTGAATGAATGTAGGACACGTTACTAGGCGGGATGGAAACCCCAGTTACTCTAGACCGGGAGCCGAGGTTCTGCGACGATGGAACACCAGAAGACAGAAACCGCCAGCACGTTCAGCTGGAGAGAGGGGCAGCAGAGACATGATTAATGTGAAGAGGAAGGCGGCCCCAGCGCAACGCAGAGGGATGCATTCCCGTAAAGGAGCCCGGCACTTGTGCCAGCCTCTTCCTATCTGGCTCCTCTCCCCTCTTCCTCAGCATTTCCTGCTCCTTGCACTCTCCCACATCCCCGTTAATACCAAAGCGACACCACAGCAGCTGCGGCTTTGGCTCGTCCCACTGCCACAAATCTTTTATATTAGGAGAGCGCGGTGACAGAGGCTGGCATTTCATTTGCCTCTTCCCAACCAACAGCTCCTCCTCTGTGCCAGAATATTAGCAGCTCTCGAAGAGATGCACAGTGCAAGCCAGGGGAGAGTTGGAAATCTACTGGGATTGGGGATGAGCTACTGCAAAGGCAGTGATGGTGTTCGCAGCAGCTGTGGGCAGGTACAGCCATGTCAGTCGCCATCGTGTATGCCGCGCAGCTCGTTTCTCTTGAAGCATCTCCAGCAGTGCCAGCAGAAGCGGCTCGGTCCCAGCACTGGGTGGAGCCGAGACACATTTCTGCAGGAGCAAATTATCGTGTGAGCAAAGGATGAATAAACAGACACATAATGAATGCCATCCCAGGAGGGAGGTACTTTTAAGTACAGGTATTTCTGAAAGATCCCATTTGTCTTTATACCTCCCTTTGTGGCGTAGCCGCTGAAATGCCGACTGCGGTGAGAATGCAGGAAGAGGGCAATTGCCCGAACAGGATGGCTTGGTGTCTATTTCTGCCTCCGAGTGCCTGTCCCACCCTCCACAGGTGCACAAGCACCGTCCCAGCCAGCACTGCCCAGCTTCTGCGCACGGCTGGAACTACAAAAATGCGCAGCAAAAAAAAAAAGTATTATAAAAATCTTACACTTCCCTCCCTTCTCCTCCACCCAAACACCCACCAGAGAAGGAAAGCATCCTCCCCAGCCTCTACTGCCTCCTCCATGTACTGCAGCTTGGGTCACCGCTGAGGGATTACGGCCAGGGAGCCACCGTCCAGCCCACACGCTCCCCTCCCCAGGGCTGTCCGTATGGAAAAGCAAATCCCCAGGGAGTGGAAGCAAAGGAGATGAGGGGAGAGGGAGAAACTGTAGACTTTATTTTTAAGAGTCACAAAACCCCCCTGCCTACTGGAACTAGACTTTGTTACTCTTCTTTCCCTCCAAACAAAAATTTACCAGCTTGACTCCACAACTGTTCCCTGGAATGGCTCTGACCCATCAGCTTTCCACCCATTGATTCCGAAGACGCTGTTGCCTCTGTCTCACTTGCTCTTCTCTTGCTGGGACTGCCCAGCCCTGTGTGGCCCAGCGAGGGGCTCCTTCTGCCATCAGGCCGTCCGCCGAGCATGACCAAGAGGGGAGGGAGGCACTGACAGAGGCACAGGCAGAGGCTGCCCTTCCTCAGGTACTGGAAGGTTGAGAGGATCCCAGGCACCTCCCAGAAAAGATCTCTTCTTTCCGTTTTGACTGCAAGCACACAGGGTTTATTTTTTCCTACCGGGAATAACGCTAGAAAGGTTCGGGTAAAAATAGCTCGCTCGCTCTATGCAGGGATGCTCGACGAGAAAAAAACCAGTGGCTATCTTTGAGCTCTGAGTCAGCAGGAAGCCGCACGCACAGGTCTCGCTGAGTGCCGAGAGCGCGCTTGGCTCCGGGGAAGGCAGACCCAGACAGCCTCTGCCTCCAGGGCCGGGCAATCCGCTCAGACACAGCAAACAACTATGTGCTGTGAGGTTGTTAATATTTCCCCAACAACAAATTTCCAAACAATGAGAATACCTAAACACCCAGCTCCCTCTGGATGGGATAATCTGTGGGTGTGTACGGGCACAGTCCTGCTCTTTCTGCAGAAGCCACTGCCCTGCTGGGCTTTGCTCGAGCCGCTTCTACCCCAGGGACTTTGCGTGGTGAACACACACGTTTCTCAAGCTGCTTCTGGGACCAGCTGCCACCTACCTGCAATGGCGAACCAAAGACCCTCCCAAGAGCCCGACCCGCCCCTCTGTTTCAAAGACATGTTTTTGCAATGCTGCTTTTTTTTTTTTTTTTTTTAATTTTCATTTCCATTACAGTTTTATGCTATAATAATACTACTCAGCACATACGCAGCACATTTAATCACAGTGAGGCTTGGGACAATTTAGAAAGGAAGTTAATCATCATTAATTTCTACATCAGGGCTAAGGAAATTAAGACACAGGAAAGTGACCTGCCCGGGGTGAGCTACAGAAATCTTGAACCCACACAGGTCTTCCAGCTTCAGCAGTGTCCTGTTTACAGGACCGTATCTATGCTAAAGGTATTTTTTAAGGTCTACAATCACAAATAAAAGCGAGTTTTTTTCTTACAGCACCAGACAAGCCAAGAAAGAACAAAGATCCTTTCATGCCATTGAACTGACAGCTCAGACACAACGTGGTGGTGTGACCAAAGCAAAAGTGATACCTGACTATGGGGCAATCCAAAGCCCTCGGAAATCTCAGCAATGTGATGTAAACCACTCATCCTTCAACGGAGATGAATTCTCACAATACGATTGCTTGTAAAAAATATCACCCTTGAAATCATCGTTATCACACACTCTAGCATAGGTACACACTCTCCGCATGGACTTTGTTTTACTCAATTTCTAATTCAACAGCCAACAGACGGATCATGTTACGGCGTTTTGCCAAGTGCGAAACACAAGATCCCTGGGTTCCAGACTATCATGCAGACTCGAGGCTTCTGACAAGTGTAAGGAGCTTTGAAACACACCATCGGTTCCGTATGCCACACAAAAAGGCTTGAGAAGACACCAAATCAACTGGACTTAAGTATACAAATGTTTGGTTTGGACATAGAATCACAGGATGGTTTGGGTGGGAAGGGACCTTAAAGCCCACCCAGTGCCACCCCTGCCCTGGGCAGGGACACCTCCCACCAGCCCAGCTGGCTCCAAGCCCCGTCCAACCTGGCCTTGAACCCCTCCAGGGATGGGGCAGCCACAGCTTCTCTGGGCAGCCTGGGCCAGGGGCTCACCCCCCCTCACAGCAAGGAATTTCTGCCCATATCTCACCTAAATCTGCCCTCTTCCAGTTTGAAGCCATTATTGCCCTTTGTCCTATCACTATGTGCCCTTGGAAAAAGCCCCTCCCCAGCTTTCCTGCAGGCCCTGAAATGCTCTCCCAGAACTGATCACAGCACAAGATGAAAGAGAGAATTTCATAAATGCCTCTTTCTTGTGTGCTTGTGTCCTCAGCGAATTAATGAGGAGAAAAGCAGTGCTTTAAAAGGTGCAGACCTAATTATTCACACTGTTTGCATTTCTCTAGTACCTCTCTGTTTGGCAGGGCACTCTAGATCCATTTCCCTCACTGCAGATGCCACTCATCAGCATTCAAACTCCAATCTTGTCTTCTCCGTAGGGAGCATGTTGCACCATGAGGTGCCAGGTTTTTTTCCTTAGAGCAAACTGCTATAAAATACAAACAACACGTTTAGGATGGCTATATACACACCCAGCTGACATACACATTTACATTGAGAAGGCGGCTGCTGTACCATACCACTCAAGTTCATTTGCTGTGACAGGGTCAGAACCCGGCTACAAAAACACAGTTGTGAAGACAGACGAGGCTTGAAGACAGCTTTCCTGGCAAGTTCATGATTGACTCAACATCACGCAAGATGCAGCCCCGGGAAGAATTCAGTACTGATAATTCCACCCCTTTTCCTCGCTGCAAAACCCAGATTCTTCCAGGAGTTAGCCCTTATATTCCCAGCAAAGGATATCCTGAGAGCTGGCTTTATTCACCTTAGGCAAGAAGAATAATTGCTTCAGCGGGAATTGCTGGGAAATCCACTCCTTGGAAACAGAAAATCAGATAAGAACAGCCAGAAAACCAATCCAACAACACACTAATGCCACCTGAGCTTTGAGAGGAACTGTGTTGGGCAAAGAGCAACCACTGTGGTCAAACAGAAGTCACTGCTGTCAAAACTACCGTATACAGTCCAGTAAATCACTGATGCACGCAGTGGTGACTATGCGATATTAGGGATGTGAGAGGTATTTCACTCACTGTGCATCGCTGCACAGGGGTGGAGAACTAGTCCTCTTCAGTCCCAAATGTCTAGACAACAGCTACAAGAAATAACTCCAACAAAAGTGAAGCCTAAAAAGGGAAACAACCCTTAGACGTGAGCACTGTTGAGAGTGGCAAAGGCTAGAGTCCCATGGCCGCGGCGGCCCCTTACAGGAGTAGGCTTACAGACAAAATTCAAATACAGAGCAAAGGCAAGGAAGATTTTGAATTAAAAGCCAAGATCTAAAACAGCACTCAAATTTTTCACCTTTTTTAATTAATTTCCAATATTATGTCAATTGAAGCTGCATTTAAAAATTCAGCCGTTCATACCTTGTTTATTGCTAAAGCAATTAAGTAGAAGGTAGTTCACAGTTATTCCTTCACAACCATTTTCCGCATCCACTGAGGTCCAACTCTGTCATGCTCTACTTCAAAGTTCTTTATTTCAGTGTACAGTGGAAAAGCTAGCATTTTCCCGTGCTGTTCCGCCTCTCTGGATGTCCAGCAAATTTACCTGGAGCAGGAGCTAACTTGCTACCAGATTAAATTTTGAACAGCCGTACGCAGGCAACATAATTCAGAGAGAGGAAAAACCCAAACCCACCTTCTGCTTTTCACTTTGGGAATTACAGTGATTACATGACCATTGTTTTAAAGGGATTTGGGCAACCTGAGCATCAGTAACCCAGCCACCGTGTTCCTAGAGATGTGCTTCATAGCACGACGCTGCAGGCAGCGATGGAAGGGGCAGTTCCAGGGCACAGCCTACAGCCCACCGCTTCCCTGCGCCTCCACCGGCGCCCGCCCGACCCGGCGCGAGCTGCCTCTGCGAGACCAGCCGATAGCACACACGTCTTCTGCAATGACATAATCAGAATATTTGCTAGCAGGATGTCTTCTGTGGCTCCACAGGGGGTTTGATTGGGGGATTAAAATTTACACATGAGAACACTGGAGGAGGAGCAGACACCACCTCTCCCCACCAATTAAAAGAAACCAAATCTTCCCATCTGGTTTGGTTCCACAATCCGGTTCATGACCCGGTGGGCGAAAGGAGTGGGCAGGACCGGGCGGCTGTGGCAGGGTTTGCTTTCCCTGGCAGCGCCATGCAAAAGGCGTGCGAATTACTGCCTCAGACAGCATGAGACTGCTGACGCTCGGCAGCAGAACCCAGAAAAGGAGTTTGTCTGTTGGTGTTTAAACTCTGCTTTCGCACTTCTTACCTTTCGGAAATGAGTGATTAAGTTACGTCAAGGCCACTTTTGTTTTATAGCCACTTCCACTTTGAGTTGTATTTCTGTAAAATGCTTTTAGTGTGGTTTGATTTCGGCTCCTGCCCGAAGGCGATGGAAGGGCTCCCACTCGATTCAGCGGGCATTAGAGCTGAGGTTTTTGTTTAGATGTAACTGCGTACCAATCCCCGATGGCAGCGGAGATCAGAACCTCTTTACCAGTAAGCACGGTTTAGTACCTGTAAGTTTACTGCAACCCTGAAACATAAAAGGTTATTACTGGAAAAAGTACAGAGCGCCTCAAAAAGAACTGTCAAAAGGACAAAACGGGGCCTTTTACAGTGAAACATGAAACATACTGGAAAAGAAACACTGATGTGGGTATAGAAGAGACCTAGCACCAGGAGTAGCACGGAGAAGGGGGAAACTGAATCACCTCCTCTCTTAGAAGACTGACCGGGTGGCACCAAATAAGACTGACAGCCACATAATTCAAATCAAAGGAGCTATTTCATGCACAAAACTTAACTAAACACTTAGATTTTATCACAGGAGGCTATGGGAGCTCAGAGCTCCTGTTATTTCAGAACAGGATTGGACAAAGTCCAGGAAGAACACTAATGTAAGGACTGTTAAAGATAACTCCTCTGGTTCAGAAAGTCCTCAGCTATCCAGTTGATAGGGTATTCCAGGGAACTATCATCATAATCTTGTCCTGTTCTTTTATTTTTTCCCTATATATATATGCTATTGATCACAGCCGAACAATGAATAGTGTACTAAAAGGACCTCTGGTCTGGACTGGTACAACTATTCCCATGTTATTTTGAAAAAAAATATTGTATCTGCATCATTTCTGTTGGCTTGATTAGGTAATGGCTTATTAACATGCTGTTGAGTTGCACCTAAAATTATTTCTAAAAGCTGGAACGTGGTTCACAGTTACATCTGTAAAACCCCAAGTGACCTTGTGCCTGCACGTGCACATTCGCAGGGCGCAGTAACAAGGTACCCAGCCAGCGAACAGCAGCTTTGTCCCCTTGAAGTTTCTTCTCCATTTGACTTCGGTGACTGCTGGAGACCTTTGCTGGTTAACACAGTGGAGCAAGAGAGGACACGGTCCCTTCCTGGCTGCAGCCTCGCTGCTCACACAAGGCCTGACGTGGGTCGTTTTGCTGCTGCGCAATCAGTTGCAGGGACATTCGTTAACTTAGCTAGCCAATTAGGACGGATCTCTACTCATTCTGGTCCCTCCTGAATTAGACACGAGATCCCAGAGGTGCAGAGATTGGTCAACAGCTTTGCAGCACTGCGGCATCATGAGTGACACTGCTACAACATTGGTTTTGCCTTAACATGACTAAAATACACCTAAAACAACCTTAGCTACTGTTACAGAAACAGCCAGTAATCCCTCCTAGCACTCATGAGAGTCCATCTCAAAGAACAGCAGTTTTGTTTTCCCTTTCAGGGCAGTTTTCGAGGAGGTTCCGCATATCCGAGAGCTTCAATCCCAAATAAAGCTCCAGCAGGGAGCAGGGCTGCCCTCACTTCCCAGGAGGATGAAACACCCGTAGCCAGGGCTCAGGGCTAGAGAAAGGTGTCTTGAGAAAAGCACCGAAACAACCACAAACCCAAAGGATCGCTATTTTATTCTGTTCCCTTCCTGCACTCGAGAGCGTTCTTTTCCCGCTGCCATCGGGGTACCAGGCACGCACGCCAGCCGCGTTCACACAAGCCTTCGGAACGGAAGGTGAGGCCTTTTGGATGAACTGGTCAGACTTGGCCTTGTGCCAGTACCAGAGCGTGTGTGGCCACCTGGAGAGCAAAATCGGGGGGGTCCCGAGGACCGGAGACGACCCTTGTCTCTTCTGGCAGGGTCCCTGCCCTGGGGCACCGCAGCGGAGGTGCCGTACAGCCAGGGGACAGGAGCAAGCCGGGGTCCCTGGGGCCGGGACCCGCATCTGCGCCTTTGCCCACAAAGCCTTTTCGACCACAGCCGGCAATCAAACGCAGCGGGAAATGACAGCCGAAAGCTGCTAATGCAGAGTAATCTAAATCTCTTGAGCCTTGAAATCTGCATTGAGCACCATGAATTAGATTTAACTCGCAATAAAATACGTTAAATCTGTTACTCTCTCCATAGAAGGATACATCATTTATATCTGGTATAAAGAGAAACAACGCTCCTCGTGTCCAGTTTGCTGTTTTCATCCTAAAACGGGGTCTAACATCCTTCTTTACACCCGCACCACTAAACCTGCATCCTACCTCCACTAACATTTTAATTTCAAATCGTTAACCAGCGCGCGACAGGAGTTATTCTGTCTCACAGAGAAATCGGTCTCCAAACCCACTTCCTGCAGCAGTAAGAGGACAGGAGAGAGGGGAGACACTGTGAAAGCACAGCGTATTCCTAATAAATTCTTTGCTACACGTGATTCACCAGCGGCAGCAGCTTCCTAAGAAAAGCAGTGCAATAGGAAGCACCTCCACTTCTCAGAGCGGAATGAAGAGCTGCTCGTGCCGCGGCACGCAGGGAAACTTGCTACCAGAAACGTTCATCCGACAGATTCTTATCCTGGAGCTTTTGTCAGACTGCAGGTTTGTCTGGGTTTGTTTTTAAAAGGAAAGTCTCACATAAATGACTATTCCGCAGTAGGAATGCCTCGCAGACCTCTACAGGTGAGTTTCTAATAGCTGCTGGCTGCATTTACAAAGCAGAAGAAACCCTGCCGTGACCAAACACGTAGAATCATAGGGTCGTTTTGGTTGGAGAAGACCTTTAAGAAGTCATGTACTTCAAGAAGGTGCCGTACAAACTGCTCGGGCACCAGCGAGCTGCCTCAGCTACAGTTCCAGGGCAAGGGTTCGGGGAAGGCCGGCGCTCAGAGGCTGGTTTTGCTGGTGGCCTCGGCCAGAGAGCGACCCTCAGCCATCGCCTGCCCCCAGGGCCAGCAGCGCCAGGGGGGGCTGCAGCTCCCCGCCCCAAGGGCTGAGCTGGTGGGAACAGAGGGGACACCGAGTGGCCAGGAAAAGCTCTACCAAAGCCTTGCACATCCCCACGGCTCTGCTTTGGGAACGGCGGGACACAGGTCTCTGCTGGCATTCTCCTCAGGCAGCCAGCGGGACTGATTGATTCCTCTTTAATTATTATTACAGTTCTTCGGGGGCTGTTGTACCATCTATAGCGGGCTTGGCAAAATACACGCTCCCTCTTTTGAATGGAAAATGGCCATTGTCTGATTTTAATTAGGTAATTGCCTATCAACTAACGCAGCACTGGCAGCCTCATTGCAACCATTTTCTGCTCTGCCCAGCACAGAGGGACGGAGCCAGACTTTGCTCTCCAGCTTTTAATGTCCGTCATTGAAGCCACCCACATTGCCTCACTGAGAGTTAAAACAGAAGATGGAGCCGCAGATTACGTGTTCCAGGAATTGCTCGGGAGAGCACGTAGACACGGGGCAAACGGAGAGACCTCCAGCACACTCCAGGTCCTGCAGCAGGGCCGCGACGTGGGGACGGGCAAGGACAAGGAATTCTGTCTGCAGCGTGCATTTGTACATGTGCAAATAAAAGCGTGTCAGGGTTTGGTAAGCAAACTCCTTTCACACCATCCGTCTGCAAAACCGCTGCCTTTCCAATTCAACCCATGCGTCTTCAAGAGAGCTTTTAGCAGATCAGTAAAACGGCATCTTTTAAAAACAATAAAGCCTCAATAGCAAAGGAAATTATCAATCTGAAGGGAAAACGGCTGCCTCATCCCTGTATTGCAGCTAACTCCCTTCACAGAGGTCAGTTCAGATCTTTACAGATTTCTGAACAGACTAACTTCACCCTGGGCTTACGCTGCCTGCTTTTAGTTATCTGGAGGAAGGCAAACACTTGTCAGTTTAAACTGAATTTTAAGGGATGAAAATATATTACCTCTCATCACCAGAGCTTCGAGAGGACACCTGAAATACCAGAGTTTTATTCACTTGCTGTAAGATGCAGGCACCACCGACAAGGGACATTGCTCTTAAAATCCTGCCATCTGCGGCCTTATGCTAATTCCCTTTTTTAGAAATAGAAATCACCACGAAACGCGAATATGCTAAAATCCACAGAAGGTATGGACGTAAAAGCAATTGTGGGTAATTGCTTTTGTTTGATGTTAATCCAACAGCCTGGCGTTGTCTTATTTGCCTCAAAGTTTTTCCTCCTACTTTGCCCCCTCCCGGGGATCCTCGTGCTTGATATAAACACCTTCACATTTATTCGTGGAGGGAGCACATAAATTCCGTAACACTGCCCACCAAACCCTCACTTCTAAAAAGCCACTTTCTGGTCACAGAGGGAATTTCAGTATTTTGTCCTGCCCAATTGCCTGCTTTTTTCTGAGTTGCGTGTAAAATACAATAGTGTCTCGTGCAATAACAGCTCTTGCTGTCAGGGACTGGACCAAAACCACACTAATTTTACAGAGGAAATTTCTACAGTGCTGACTGGGTTTCAATTCAAAGCAGCAACACAGAAGGAGAGAGAAGCATCTCTCGATGGGATCTCACATTTTCTCCTCAACAGCAGCGTCCATCTTTCTGCCTAAGGCGTCGGCAGGGCATAAATAGCAAGTCCCCCAGTGAAAGATCTTTCATGTCACTTCAGGAGACCAATTCGTAAGAACACGAGAACAATGGCAACAGGTCAGAAAACCATGTAGTCTTACATCTTGTCCGTGACGGTGACAGCAATCAGATCTTCCGAGGAAATACACCAAATTCCTACACAGGCAGCTGAATTAAGCCCTCCCAAGAATCATAACGTGTTATCCACAGAAAGATTTGGTCTTTTAAGCTCTGGCCCTGACAACGCTCCTTGTGGCATTTATTTCCACAAGCCAACTGCTCACTGAGACGTTTCCAGCAAACTGACCTGTACTGGTTGTTCCTGCATGATGAGGAAAACAGAAGAAAAACACACATACTACCTTTTCAAGACATTAATTCTTTATGCGCTTTTACATTACCACCCCCCTTATTTTTAAGAACAAGCAAATTGGTAACACAGATTATCTTTAAAGCGACTCCTGCAGGAAGGAGGCGAAGGGCGTGCATGCGAAGGCGAGATGTGCGTCGGAGCAGGGCCGGGCTGGCTGCATGGGACTAGACACGTTGGCCAAGAGTGTCGTGTGTGCAAACGCACTTGCTGTCTAGTTTCATTATGAGTCATGAATTCTCTAAAAGGCAAGGAAGGAACCATTTGCGCTCTTCGCTTACCCTGTACCCTGAAATAACTCTTACTGGGTTTTTACACCCCAGTCATTACACTTGCACAGTCACAGACGCGGCGTGTTTAGACAAAACCAATTCACCAGTAGCTGCAAGGGCCAGGGAATGAAACGCCGAACCACTGACCTGGGCTGGTTAACAGAACAGCGCGGGCCGGAGGAGGCTGGATATGCCAGACAGCAGATCTACGTTTGGCAGAAGGCGAGGCTCCAGCCCCTCAGCAGTTACCACGCTGTCTTCTCTTGCTGCTAAATTTATCAGGTCACTCCATCTATGCTTCTCTTAGGAACTGGCATCTGAGCCACACGAGAGCCACCGGAGAGCTCTCTTTCCAGACACCCACCAGCCCCAGCCTCCTCACAAGATCCACGAGCCAGCCAGAGAAGCGAAGAACACGATCTTATGACATCCAGAACACCCTCAACTCCCACAGCCTCGCATGTCCCGCACACTTCAGAGGGAGTCTCATCGTCGTTTAAGAGTCTGAGCACAGGACAGGGGTCATAAATACCTCCTGCTTCCCACGCGATTCCACGCGATGCCCATTAGCACTTAAACAACTCTCTGACAGGGTACAGAGCTTATCCATCTACTTTTTCAAATGCCAGCACCGTTTCAATAGGCTTTTGTACCGCAAAGTAAATACAGAGAAACATTGCTATCGACTGCAATTTGCAATGACGGACTGCCTAGTAGGACCAGAGCGCTGAACAAACAGCCCGGCACAAATAAACACCTGCAATGACGAGCAGTCTTCATCCGACAACGGGGAGGGATCAGGGAGAATGTAAGGAAGCCTCTAGGACAACTCGGAGTGGCTCGCTCTATTCGACGGAAATTATGCGCTGATTCAATTTTGCTGGCAGTATTTAGAAATGCTCGTGCCTCTTGCTGTTATAAACAGCAATTCAGAGAAAGAGCAAGTGTTTCAGAGTGGCTGGGTGGCCTTCAAAAAGGGATAAATTCATTTAAGGACATTGTTGAAATACTGATGTATCCCAATGTTTAATTTGCCACGGTTTGTAGAAGGCAAAGGATCATACCTACACCGGAGAATGAGTCAGGTCTCTGTCCGTCTTACAACTGTTATTTCTCAGATTATCACCCACATAAATTTCCAGTGTCATCCCTGACTTGCAAAAACCCTTTAATACCAAGTTGAACTGCAGCTCCAGGAGCGAGCTTCCCCACTACACTTGCATCTGTGGATAAAACGTGACCTCTGTAAAAGATGCCAGGGTCAAAAGTAGTTGCAATAGCCACAGTGTATGACTGGACCCTCTTTTAAATTATCCCTCGTTTCAAATTTCTTCGGACTAGTATCTTTCTGGTAGGATGAGTACTACCGGAAAACAACATACTGCAATGAATACTGCAATGCGCAAGGTTTGCAAATGCAATGCCTTCATGCATCATCAATTACATTAATGGAAGAAAAGAAAGACAATATTTGGTGAATCCCGGGATTGTTGGCATATTAAAAAAGCCCATTTCAATCAGGACTACATATGCAGAAGGTGAGACTGACCGGCGGCCCATCTGAAGTCACCTTGTGTTCAGGGCCTATTCCTTTGCCTTCCCTGGAGAACTCACCATCATAAATGTCCCCAGATGCCACCTGAGCTTCGTTATTAGCAGCCCTGTACAGCCGAAAACTGAACCTCGGGGAAAAACTTGTCATGGTGTTGCCAGCAGTTCGTTTGCCTGGTGATTAGACAAAGGAGCCTACTTTCTGGACTATGAATCCATAAAGAACACGTTCAATAAGCACAAACAAGGAAAATTAACATATCCTTTATGCACAATGCAAACATTTTCTCAGGTCAGTGTGCTACATGCTGTATTGCCCAAGTCAGCAGACGATACAACACTAGCAGCTGCTAGGAATGTCTCACTGGGGAGCTTTTAGTGAAAATTCAACATCCATTGTATAATATCCTGTATTATTACCTCTGCTGCCATAAAACATCCTCAGTGAGAACAAGGGCAACTTTGGACAACTTGCTTTTCAGGAAAATCTGTTCTCTCTCCGCATTTTTTTCCAGATTTATTTTCTTCTAATATTTTCTCTTTGTCTTGACACCCTCCTCCGTAAACGTGACATACTTTGTATCATACCTGCTAATAATTTGCTGTATTATTACATCCGTGGGTTGTAAAGCAATTAACATGCAGCATGATTGCTACGTTAGCCAAAAGCTGGAAGAAAGTAAAGGCTCTGGATAGGTAAAACTGAAGTGAAAGCCCTGCGGGTCCGGGCTGGCGATGCCAGGTGAGGGAGCAGGGCTCTGCGCACTGGAGCACGGAGAGCTCACCCCTCAGCAGGTCCCACAGGTGCTTGGGGATTTATAGCCTCAGAGGGCTTGTGAGGAGCTGGAAGGTCGTGTTTCCAAAGCACGGTCAACTCCGTTTCACTTCACGTACCCAAAACTGAATGTCATAGAATCGTTTTGGTTGGAAGACACCTTTAAGATCATCGAGTCCAACCATCAACCCAGCACGGACAAGTGACCACTGACCCACGTCCCTCAGCACCGCGTCTGCCCGGCTTTTGAATACCCCCGGGGATGGCGACGCCACCGCTGCCCTGGGCAGCCTCTTCCAATGCTTAATAACCCTTTTGGTGAACAAATGGCTCCTAATATCCACCCTAAACCTCCCCTGGCGCAACTCGAGGCCGTTTGCTCTTGTCCCGTCGCCTGTTCCTTGGGAGAAGAGCCCGACCCCCCCCGGCCACCCCCTCCTTTCAGGGAGCTGCAGAGAGCGAGAAGGTCTCCCCCCAGCCCCCTTGTCCCCAGGCTGAACACCCCCAGCGCCCTCAGCCGCTCCTCACCACACTCGTGCCCCAGACCCCTCACCTTGTGACAACAGATTTTGCACACTAACAACTAACGGCCGGGACACGGGACAGCACAAGAACCAGAGCAGGGCACCAGCCTACTAGATTCCACTTATTACTGCGTCCGCATCTAAAACATCTGTCCCTTGACCGCGACTCTGTGCCAACGCACGCCAAGTACCTTCAGATAACAGACAACTTGCAAGGCTGGTGTTGTGGCAGATTGTGGCAGATACTAGGGAAGCTAAACATCTTGAAGAAGTAGGTTTCTTTATAAGGAGATCTCATCCCATTTTATTAGAAATGCAACAAAATAGCCCTTAGAGACAGATCCTCTTTCTAGGCCCACAGGATTATGTGAAAGCAACCGCGTGTCTGACAACAGTTTCCAGGTCCTGAGCCGCAGCGACACAGTAGTGCCTTGGATGTATACATTCCAGCAGCATTTTGTGGGCACGCGTGCACGTGGGCAGCATTTTGATGGTGGAAGATGTCAATTTAAAAACAAAATGGGGGATGGGGAGGGACAGGTGGGACCAAACCATCAAAAATTATGAGACATTTTCATGTTCTTGTTCTGTAATTTTACTTTCAAGAAGATTGATAAAGGAGATGGATTTATCTGGTCAAACACTTGTATGGGTCTCACCATAATAAGTCTTTACACCAGCTTTTCTGAACTAATATCTATTTTTAGTATCAGGTTTTTAAAGGATCCTCAACTCAATCACTAATTTTGAGCTTGCAATTTACCCTCGGAGCAATTTTGCTGGTGGAATCAGTGCCACTTAACTACTTTGATGTGTAGGCACAATTAGGAAGTTAAGGATTTCTATATCCCAAACTACACCTGTAAAATGGAAGGCTACTTTCAAAAACAGTCCGTATGCTTAAATTGAATGCAACTCAGTTCAATGACACACGGATCTCTAAAGCACCCTGCACATTCCAGAGTAAGCAAAAAAAACCCCCCATTTCTTTTTTGTTTTTGTGGCAAAGTTATTCTTTAACTCACTCATCTTTCTTACATGACTCACTCTAGTCAGAAAGGCTCTCACGAAATAGTACCTTTCTTTGTCAGACTTTGTCAATGATTTCTAGTGCTCAGAAGGTGCGGCCAAGGGCACTAAGGCAATTTTATTGTTATTTATATTGCCCGGTAGGTTGGACAAAACCCTGGATGCTGAACATACGAGCACGGAGCTGACAGCTAACACCAGCGGTGGCTGGGGTGACCAGGAGCACTCAGATCCCAGGGTGGGTAGAGGCAAGAATAAAACCAGTAATTGTGATTAAGACAGAAATAATCTGACGATCTAGAGGAGGAAGGGAACAGGGAAAAGACCCAGAGAAGAGACCACCTCGGCCAGTGCCATCAGCACAACTGTAAAAAGAAATCAAAGCTCAAACTGCTTTACCCGTACTGCCTCCCTAATTCATTTCCAAGTCTATCCCAAGAGTAGGGGGTAGTTATTGTAACCATCCATTTAAAATTAGCGCAGCTCCAAATAAAGTTATTACAACTTTTTAGTTCTTTAAGGCAACTCTTCAGAGGAAGGGTACATTACTATTAACGTTCCCAGTTCTACACTACTGTCCCACAAGAGAATAAGTCAGTCGCCACGTCTCCAATTCAGCTCATCTACAAAGCGCAAGGAGAACCATGCTGTAAAATAAAGCCTGCTTCTGTAGACATTAGTGGATGAAAAGGTTGGAAGGAGGAAATGGTTAAAACTCTCCATATGTTTAATTAGGAATAACCTGATATATAACCGAGTGAGGGAATCAAAGAGGTCAAACCTGAACTTCCCCTGGAAACATCCTTTCCACCGAAAACCCAAGCACTTCCCTGCTTGCAGCAGCACGGAACACAGGAATGTGTGTCAGCCCCTCCTCCTCCTATTCGTCCCATCGAACAACTGTTTGGTTTTCATCTGAGACTGTAAAAATTAAGCCATCCTCAGTCACTTGATTAAAACGTGAGCATTTCAGCAAAAAATGTTTATGTACATTTACATTTTTTGTGAGAACTAACTTTGAATTGGGGTAAGTAACGGACTACGGTTAGTAATTTTTTTCCCCTACAAAACCAGGCTCCCTGCAGAATCTAAGCAGAGAATTGGTCTCCGCACTATAACCTTACATCAGCCTACCGAAAAAATCCTGGAACGTGTGCAGGTATTGGGGGTAAGGGGAGCGCACTGGGAGATTTCTTTGGAACAATACACCATTCATGCAATTCAGCCTTACTTGTGTTAATTGGAATCTCGTTCTGCAGGCTGGTAACGCTACCGAATACCAGGAGGAATGTTCACTTTTTACGTAACTGATGCCCTGGGATTCATTTTCAAAGGCAGGTATGTGTGTCTGCGAATGAGTCACTGCTCCTCAGGTGTGCACGGGCCTATATATGGGAATCACAGCAGCCAGCACCTAAATGTAGTTGCTTCTGCCTGGAACACGCCAGTTGTAACAGTTAAAGGCTATGGCTCCCAAAACTGCGTTCCACAGGCTAACAGCAAGGTTTTTGCAGCCAGCCACACAGCTGTATTACTTTTATAGTGCTCTGAATGATAAATCACTTTAAGAAATTGACCGTAAGGATGCGGAGTAGTCTGATACACAGCCCAAAAGGCTTAACAAGCACTGGTTGGGAGGAAAAGCCACCTGGAACTCAAAATGGGACACAGAGAATGAAAACGATCATATGGGCTGGTCTAGGACCCCAACATTCCCACTACTACAAAAACACCCTGGCACTTCCAGAGTCTACCAAACGCCTGCAGCATTACAACAACTGCCAGCAATGCTCTTGCTTCATCACAAGGCGGTACCTTCAGCGCTCCACGGCTCCTTCGTGCTCTGTCAAGGCTATTTGGTGTATCCAGGTGATCTCTCTCAAATCAAACACCTCCTCCAACAGCAATACTTCCAACTATACTATATTAGCTTGGAGATCGCCCGGTGGGCATAGTCCAAGCCTGACCCTTTTATCACCTGATGTGTAGGTTTGTGCTCTAAGAAAATGAGAGTTCTTCAGGTGTGGGAGGCAAGACAAAACCCCAACAATCTTAAAATAAATGTTCTAAGAGAGAACAACACTTACAGCTCCCCTGGGATGAAGCACATTAAATATAAAAAAACACTATAAAAGTTAGTTCTGTTTTCTCAGTGCCTGTTCACAGACAGCCCTGATCCAGCTTCCCTTAAAGTCAACGTAAAAAATCCTCCCCTTTGGTCTAACTCTTACCCTTGAACCAGGCCCCACAGGTACCAGCAGCAACTGTACGCACAGGTCCAGGTCGGGGTACAGAGAAGGAATACTGGGCTCCTTCTGATTTAGACCATGTACAAACACTCCTCTGCTCATCACACTTGAAAATTAAAGTCACAGGCTCAGTGAAACCAAGTATTAAAGCTAAGCAGGTTTTCCACTTACTACCAAAAGCTTTTGGTGTCACTGCAGAGGGCAAGGAAAAAAAGTAAGCTACTGTGCTGGTTTTGTCTGGGACAGGATTTTCTTCCCAGTAGCTGGTCTGGGGCTGTGTTTTGGGTTTGTGCTGAAAACAGTGTTGATGATACAGAGATGGTTTTGCGATTGCTGAGCAGGGCTTGCACAGAGCCCAGGCCTTTTCTGCTCCTCACCCCACCCCCAGCAGCCACGGGCTGGGGGGCACAAGGAGCTGGGAGGGGACACGGCTGACCCCAGCTGACCCCAGGGGTATTCCCTACCCTACGGTGTCTGCCCGGTATACCAAGCCGGGGAAGGAGGAGGAAAGGGGGGACGTTTGCAGTGACGGTGTTTTGTCTTCCCAAGTCACCGTTGGGCGCGATGGAGCCCGGCTTTCCTGGGGGTGGCCGAGCACCCGCCTGCGCCGGGGAGCTGGGAATGAGCTCCTTGGTTTGCTTTGCTTGTCTGCACAGCTTCTGCTTCACTTATTCAACTGCCTTTAGCTCAGCCCACGGGTTTTCTCTCTTTTCATCTTCCGGTTCTCTCGCCCGTCCCACCAGAGGTAAGAAAGCGAGCAGCTGCATGGTGCTTAATTGCTGGCTGCAGTTAAATCATGACAGCTACACGTGAGGTATTGAATATAAGGACACACCTCTCTCTTCCAGCAACTGGTAGCCATTAGATAGCTAATAACAGCATGAACACAACCGTTAAAGTAACTCAAATGTTCATCTCCCTCTTTCAAAAGTCCAAATACGGTGCTAATGAAAAAAACCAACGGCAGCCAGAGTAGGCCTTCTGAACTACTTGTGCATGAAACACACAACACAGTGCAGATGCCTGCTACGTGAGATTGCATAGCTGGTATTAAGATGAAATTGTTGTTTAAAAGCAGTACACAATGCCAACAAAACTCCCATCTCTGACTATATAAAGCTTGAATGAAATTCTGAGGTTTGAGGAACACGTGTAGGGGGAGATGGACAGGCTATGTTAAAAAATACAGGCTTTGGGTGGAAAGATAACTACTTCTCTCAGATCTGTGGGAAATCTCTCCCCTTATTATTCTAATAAATTACAGAAGTGAACACGACCTTGGCAAGAGGTGCTTGAACTGCAGCCTAAGGGAAACCAGGCCAATATCTCCTTACAGAACAGACACGCCACAGGCAGCACAAATGCAAGTTTCTCTTGCAGCAGCCGGACCAAGTACCTGCCCTGTCCAAAGGGCCAATAGTTGGGACAAACCTTACTTCTGCACAGCAGGAAGACAAGATGGGAAAAGTAATTGTTATGTTGTGTTAGTGGCCACGCAGTATCACAAAATGGAGATATTAATGAAGACAAGCCAGTCTAGAGAGTTTCCCTGTTCTGGCAGCCTGCACTCCCTTGCTGACACGTACAACAAGAAGAGTAAGTGCAACAGTGGCTCAAGCACTTACCCCCCATCAGCAGGCGGCAAGGACATCTTCCCTCCCTTCCCTGCCCCTTCCTCCCCCCCAGGATTATTTACTTTGCAATCTAGGGCTGTCCAGTGACAGTGCACACTGTAAACAACATTTTTATAGTTTGGTCCTTGGTGTACGGGGGACTGGGCTGGGGCACAAACGCGTTTACCTATAACCTGCTCACTGATTCGAGAAAATGCTTTCATTCTTGATTGCAGAGGGGTTTCCAAATAGGCTTAACTGCTCTCATGAATCACACCCTCAGATTGCCAAGACTCCTCAGCATATCAGACGCCATCCTAGCACACAGGAAAAAGGACTGTCGGAACTTGTAAAGGACTCAAGCGGGCAATAATCAGGCTCTGGACTATCTCAACTCACTCTACCTTGATAAGTAAAAGACCCACCCTCGTCACAACATTAATCGAGGCACACTGAAGGCAGAGCCCTGCTTTTCCACCTTTATCGCTTAAACTGGAGCAGTCCTATACAAACCGTTTAATCCCTAGATCAGTGGCATGCTACAGAAGGATGAAGAAATTCAGAAAAAAACGATACAATATCAGGTCTGGAGGAGGAAATGGGGAAAAAGATTTTACTCATTGCTGATATGATTTAGAGGATCTCCTTCTGGCAGAGAGCGAGCTCCACCTTGTCCTGGCATTCAGAGCCCCAGATCGCCCGTGGAGTAACATGGATTTAGGAATGCTTAGCCTGGCTGGGGGAAGGGAAGATGACAGCAGTATGACCTGCTCTGGGTAGGACACGGTGGTCCAAAGCATTTGCAGTCATAAATCAAGAGCAGCAACTACAAAGCATTCTGGCTTGGACACCTGACATACCAGGGCCTTGGGAGGTGCTTTAGTGTAAAAAGTCATTCCCTCAAAAGGAAAGTCCATGAATTTTAAATAGAAAACAAGAAGGCGTCCAGAATATGAGTTCCTCTGTTCTAGCAAGAAGAACAGTTAAGCAGGTGCAGCAGGAAGTGAAAGACGAAGATTTGATTCAGTTATGTGTATGAGTAGGACAGCATCTATTCAGGTAGAAGCAGATGGTAGAAAAGAAACATGTGGCACCTTCAATTCATGTAATACACACATATTCAAGGTTAGCATCTCCTCTAGAGGCAGTGGTCTCTGTGTAGAATAAAGAAAAAAATGTTAGAGCAGATAGACTGTCATCATAAGCTAATGACAAGATGGGAGTCAAAGGGAGCTGAAAGAAAAACCTTCAATTTAGCAAGTCTGATGTATCCCATCATTGCACTCAACTACTTCAAGTCCCCTGCTCACCTCACACGCCTATAGCTCGGCTGACACAATCACAGCACACCGGAGCGGCTAACATCTTCGCAAGGCTGCAATCCAGTGTGAGGTTACACTAGGGCAGCTCAAGAGGTAGGGGAACTCAGGTAGATAAAGGTTTCACTTTTCGAATGAACAGAGGTTCTGGCTGGAATTGACCCTTACAGGAAAAATGAGCCCACAACAAGACTTAAGAAAGTACCTGGCATTGCTAGGCATCCTGGGAAACCAGGGGCTGAAAGGCATTTGGGAGGATGCCCATCTCTCTCCCCGTGAGAAAAGACAAGTTCTTTCAGAGCCCCAGTTATCTATGATTATTCACCTTTAATGAGTCCTTCCAGATCTCTTGCTTCCTTACCTTTCCTTGCTTCTGACCTTATGCTATAAACTTCTGGTTACCAGGCTTTCCTCTAATGACATCCCTGTGCTCCTTCTGAAGACAGACACTTTCCCCTCTGCACTGCAATGGAATCCTTGCCATACCCTTCACTCGCAGAAGTCTCCACTGTTTTATGTGCCTTCCCCTGAGCTTGAGCCGCCTAGGCTCGGAGATTCAGGTGCCCGTTAACAGGGACCAAATCTCTGGGTCTGCGCATTACCCCAGTTGAGCGCTGCGTGTTCAGGAACCGGGCTGCAGCTCTTGCTCTGGCTCAGCCTCGGACCCGCTGTGTGACTTTGGGCAGGTCATTTCTCCCATCTGGCTTTCTTGGTTTCCCCATCTGTAGGAAAGGGCGAACCTTATTATCCCTCCCTATATAAAACATCCGGAGATCTACGGAAGATAAACTGCATTGTGGACCAAGCACTATTATTATTAGAGCTCTGGTGTGCTAAATGGACACTGGCAAGAGACACAAAAGCAACAACAAATCCAAGGGCAAGGAAAGCAGACAGAGCAATAAAGCACAAAAATTGGAGAAAGAAGAGGAAGAAAAATCTAGTGAAAACCAGAGTACAGCACTGGGGCTCTTCTCCTGTGGTCTAAGTATGTATGGAAGGATATCACTATTTTGAAGCAGTTCTGCAATCCAGTTGTCCATCTTCTCAGCCTTTGTGTTTTTAGTTTTGGCGAGTCCAAATTGCTGCTCCAACCTAACTCCATCCATGGGAAAGACTTTGTATGGATTGGCTTGTAAACGCAAAAGTAGCCAAGGAGATGCTCTACCACCTTTTGAGATCAGCCAGGACTATCCTTTCTCCAGCTGGGAAAAGCAACGAGTAAGAAATGAAAAGCACAAGGCAGCGTGGGTGCAGGCCTGTAGGACAGTTAACTGAACCTAACTAATATTTATATAGCTGCGTATGTAGTGCTTTAAAAAGGAAGATCAGCACAAAATTATACCCTCATCAAGAGATAACTGAGGGTCTGGAATGAACGCAGTTACATGCCTGTTACCCTACAGTGCTACCGAGCAAGCAGCAGTTGCGATCCATCTGTCAGCGTGTCCTTTGCTGTCACAGGGTCCTTGCTGCAGAGACTGCCACGTTCTGCTCCTCTCCATTATGGATGAGGCTGGAGTGTCCCTGGGATTTTGCTGTACAGGAGTTACAGTGCCCCTCTAACCAGTTTTTTTAATACCTCTTAGGCAAAGAGCAGCTTGTATCTTGGGATTAATACAAAAGACGACAAAAATTCAAACTCTGTCTTTGCAATTCGTAAGAAAGCAGTCACCTTTGCTTTCCAGGGAGCAGCCGAAGCTGGGAGTGTACGAGTTGGCTTTGGAACGCTTGGAGTGAGAGCTAGGGGAGATTGGCTGTGCCTGCAAAGAACGGGTTATGGTACGAAGGCAGGGTCATACATCACCTTTGGGCGATTTCTTTTCCCCTTGCTGTTTGAGTTTTCAGTACCGTCTCCTCCTAAAACTGTGTGCAGCCTTCTTTCTCAGTTAAAAGGATTGTTTTTAATTTATTTTTTAAAGCCTGTTTGATGAGTGATATGAACTGCCAGTGAATACTACGTTTCACTCCCCCTCATTAACATTGTAAATTAATTTAGGACTCATTTAGATGCAGGGTTAACAACCTGAGGACTAATCCACTCTTTATTCAGAGGACATTCAGGATGAGCAGCCTTTCGTCTCACATCACTCAGTTAGCAGGACCATCTCTGGGGAATAAAATTATATTTCTGTCTCTCTGCTAGCAAAGGAACTGTTCCAGGCTAAGGCAGAGGTCTGGGAGACATCAGTCCTGGTCCCAGCCCTACTCAAGGCTTCCTCTGCCACCGTGGTCAAGCGCTTTTACACCCTGCAGCCATTTCCCCCTATTTACACATCTAGAGAGGTCAGGCTTGGCGAACAGACAAAAGATTAAAAGCAGTGTTTATGGTGGTTTAGGGCGGTGTGTTTTATTTCACCAGGGTTAAGGGTACACGAGCCACAGGCCAACACAGAAACTTGTTAAGCTGAAGTAACGCAATTAGTAAGTTCTCAGTTATGCGCCCCTACCCTTACTTACACGAAATGGTGTTTTATTTTGTGAGAACTCTTCTCCTGTGATGGTACTGTGATTAATACATTATTACCTATATTTCGGGGGCAAAGTCAAGCCCTCAGATTTCAGATTAGAAAAAAAACCAAGAGAAAATGTTGCTTTTCTTAAAGCAACTGTTATCAGTTACGAAACTCATGACACAGCAGCAATCTTGCAACACCTCAAGTGATGCTGTTTCCAGACGCCCTGTATGTTTGTTTGCTGGACAAATAAATAACAACATCTCTTGCAATTAACAAATGAAGTGCCCTGTTGGAACTTTGCTCTTATTTGCTGTCAGCAAATCATCCGCAGAAGGACTTCATCCACTGAGGGGAATGAAGATTAAATATATGCTTTGGCAAGTGTCGTTTTCTACCAGAATATTTCTCGAGGGCACTTTGTGTCTAATGATACATTGAGGACCTGTTCCTCCGAGTACAATAAATAAATACAAATAATTGCTGTAGAAAAGAGCCTGACAGACAACTAGTGCCACATTGGGCACAACTGATTGATGCCACGTATAATCAGTAGCACTGGTAAAGCTCAGGCCTTCTGCTCTGGACCCGCGCTGCACACATCAGCTCAGCTGAACTCGCCCGTCCCACCGGGAGAGCATTTTTGAGCCCCAATACAAACTGTTACTGTTTGTATGGCAACGTTACCAAGAAGCTGGAACCACAGGTGAGGACCCCGCTGTGCCCACGGGCTGCAGAAAATAAAACGGAGGAGACACCGCCGCGGTTCACCCAGTTTGAAATCCAAGGCCAACTGAGGGATCCCCAGAACATTCTCACCTCTGGTGGGGTCGTAAATGAACGGTTTTATACACTTGGCTACAGTTTCATGGACACATGGACAAGCTCCTGACAGGCATTTGGTATCCACTGTGATAGCATAAGAAAAAAGAATAGGGGAAAAAAAAAAAAAAGACTTTCTGGCACACTGTTTCTAATCCTAATTGAATTCTAACTTTTTCAGAGATGTAATTGTTCCAGCGTGGTTCCCTCAGACAGACGACAGCGACAAGACAACCACGGCACCACAAATCTATGACTCCAACTAATAATTCTGTACAAAGTTTCCAAACCAGACTGTTTCCCTCCTTAAAATATTGCATTTGCTCTCTGGCAAGTCCCTTCAACTCTCCATGAAGCTCAAACGTGCTGTCATAACTACAGGAGACTGCAACTCAAGGACAGCGGATCCGGCCCGTTGACGAAGACACTCCTCTAACCCACCTCAGCACTGGAGCCCCGAAAAGCGGGTTCGTCCCGGGGTTGTACAGCTCTGTCTGCAGACGTCTGCAACATTAAAATGTCCGCTACGTTAAAAGAACGCCACAATTGCAATAATCCTTCCTCCTTAAATACAAGGAGAGAAATGTCTGAAGCTAACAGCACCAAAATCATAGGGATATTGTTAATCCATGAGCTACCATGAATGCAACGATTGTTAGCCTTTCCTGCAGTTTTCATCCTCGGGTACTTGTCCTGATGAGTTTTACATTTTCATGCCACGCTGTACTCCCAATTACTGTACATTCAGCAGATTCTCTGTGGAGCACATGAAGGGCATCATACATCACACTTATTACCAGCCTGCAGAGAGTTAAGAGAAGTGAGAACAACAGGATCCTGCTGTTGGTTTATCATGAGTTTTCTGATCTAGGGGAAGCAGCCAACTCCGACACGAATTTAGCTGTCATAAATAATAGCATTAGGTTTGTTTGCTTTTGGCCCATTCCGCACCCAAGTCATTCTGAGCCCTGATCTCCGGCCCACCAGCAAATCAAAGCCAAGAAGCCCCTCACGTTCGCTCATCTTCCCAGTCAGAGGGTATTTCACAGCCAACGTGCCCAAGGGCTGTAACTGAAGAGATCTGAAGGCACCTTTCTGAGAAGAGGAAGGTTACAAGAGCCAGCAAGAAAACAAATGCTCTTACCTGTCTGCAATAAGCCAGCCCCACTGTCTTTGACTCCAAAGTGCTGCTGGATGTCTAGTAACACACCTGCAAGGGAAACAGAGGGAACAAACTCAGTGCCTTCAGCCTTTGAAAAGCTTAAAACCTTCTGTGAAGCATCAGCAAAGCCACAAATTCCAATCATTTAGACACATAACATCTACAGTTTAAACACTGGATTCTTTTCTATCCATCCATACTCAATTTTGGGCTACTACAATAAAAGCAGAGGTAGGTAGATATAACATGAGGCAAAGAGCTTGGGAATTAAATCCTCGTGCGTGAGAAACTGGTCCTTCCTTTCTACTTAAATAAGATACGGCTTTTCTTTTTGTTTGTTTTCTGTAAAATCCAGATCCCTTACTTCTGTTATTTTACAGAAATATAGGGAAACTGATTCTGTGCCTTCAAATGGTTTGACAAGACAGACAAATTGAATCTAAGGCAAGTTTTAACAAATCTCTGGTAGGAGGAGATATGACACATCGATAAGAGCAATGATGGAAGTTTTCACATTTAACTAGTTCTGGGGGGTTCTCATTTCCAAAACAAATGTTGAAGATAAATGTAAAATAGCTCAGTAAAGATGGGTAAGTGACCAAATCTTTAGCTTTAAAGCAACTGCAAGCAGAACCAAAACCAACCTTCTCTCTTCCCTGAACCCCCAATATATTAATTGGCATAAGCAAAATTACCGGGTTTTGTAGTATTTACATATTCAGCACTTGGGTGGCAAACATACTAACACATGTAATGCCAGGTACACCTGAACAGAAACGCATTTGTAACCAACTAGCCAACAGGGAAAACCCCTAAGACAGCTTTTATGACCCGTCTTGGAGGACACAGGTTCACCAAGCAGTAGATGGTCCGGTTGTGTCCCATACAGATCCACAGGCCTGAACGTTTGCCTATGGTCTAAACAAGCTGCGCTCTGACTTCTTGGGTCTGGAACAGAGACGGTTGCTCTCTGAATATATCTGGGACTTCCTTATTTAGGCGACTGTCTTCCCCAAAACTGAAGATATGCAAGTTTATTTTTTTTAAAATGAGAAACACCGTTCTCCAACTATACTGACCATGTACCAAAGTTCACCTCCAGTTCCAAATTTGATCCAAGGCTTTATCCAAAGCAATTCTGCTCATCCCTCAGGTCACAGAATCAACTAAGCACCAACCTGAACCCAGTCACCATAAATATCTTAGCTTTTGGGACTGCCAGGGTCACACTAAATGACAAACACAGAGATAAGAGACCCAGAGATAACTATTCCCAGAAGACGTCTGGGACAATGCCAAGAAAACAGATATAAAGGTACTAAAGGAAAAAAAGATACAGAGAAGGAAGGAAAAAGCAAGAAAGCTCATTTGTCCTATTCCATATTACTTGTACCTCACCATTTTCTCAGGGCAGCATTCAGGTTGGCTTTAGGCTACCAATATCTGCCCAGTAACATCGGTTCCACCTCCCACAACAATCCCCGCTTCCGTACTCTATCAGACTGTTTGGCCCCGAGCAGAGAAGGCTCCGGGTGGGGAAGGGTGTGAACCTTATCAATGTCTATCAATACCTGGTAGGAGGGGGGTAAAGAAGACAGAGCCCGGCTTTCCACCCTGCTGCCCAGTGAAAAGAAGCAAAGGGCACAATCCAGGAAATTCCATTTAAACCTAAGAACAAACCTTTTTACTGTGAGGGTGGTCAAACACTGGAACAGGCTGTCCAGAGAGGCTGTGGATCCCCCATCCCTGGAGATATTCAAAACCCAACAGGACATGGTCTTGAGCAACCTGCTCTAGTTGACCCTGCTTTTAGCAGGGGGCTTGGACTAAATGATCTCCAGAGGTCCTTCCAACCTCGATTATACTGTGATTCTGTAATTTTCTGCAGGATTAAGTGCCTCATTACATCCAGCCTGACACAGTGTTCCCTTGGCCTTTCTTTTCCTTTGGAATATTGCTGTCTACTGTAATTCCAACAGGAAGTTCTTAGCTTCCTCTCGGATGGCGGATTTACCTCCATTTTCAAAGCGCCTTGGCATTTCTTGGCTGTCCTTCCCTCGTTTGCTCCATTAATCACTGAGTTATCATTATTCAGGTAATATCTGATGACAAAATTAAATTGTGCATTGGCCTAGCAAAACCCTCTGTGGCTTAGATGACTTACATACTTCCCTTGGAGGCCACCCTTCACAAAAAAAAAAAAACCACAGTTCTCTTGCAAGCCAACCTAGAAACCTGACTTAGCTTCACCAGCTCTGAACACCTTGAATTTGTGCTCCATTATTGGTTGGTCCCAGACCGCCCACATCAGAAGTTCAGCAAGTCAGAACAACTTGTGGGTACTATAATCCCAATTTTATAGAAGATAAACCCACCCACATTCTCAAGAACACAGGAGGAAATACCGAATACAAGGTTTTCTTATGCTCTCCTATCATCACTCACTCAGTTGTGCTACACAGAAGTGGAATACCCTACTAACTCCCTCCAGCTGGAGAAGCTGAGTCAGAGGGATCCAAACTCTCCTTACTTTTACAGACATATTTAATGTAAGACTTAATCTGAGCAGGTACATCACTGGGTGGTCAAAGGCACGGCCATTCACCTCCTGGTCCACGGGCAAACGGCTTCCTGGCGCACGCCATGCTCCTGTTCAGTCCATCAACTTGCAACTTCTTTTATTTAGTAACAAAGGGCTGTTTTGCACCCACCTTTCTTTCAGGATGGGGCTTCAACTCCCACCAACCTGACAATAGGTTTTCATTTTAATAATTAAACTCTGTGAAACAGGCTACAAGTACGTTACCTAAAAGCTGCGAATTAAAACAGAGCAGTAAAATACTAAACCAGGCTCCTAATCCCATGATGGAATGGGAGCTCCCTCCACCCCCCTGAAACGTGCCTGCCCGGCCTACAGCAACACAGTCCCGGCCACGCCAGAATGCCAGAGAGGCACATTAAACCACCAAAGTCGTCAGGAGCAGGAGCCTAGGATGCGATGGAAAATATAGTCTCGGAAAGAAGAACTTTTTTTGGACTTGCATCAGAAACTGGAACAAGTGCAAGGGATTATAATGGTTCCCATGCAGTACAGCAGAGGAGGTCTTCCAGTTCATTGCTAAGAAATTATCTGTCCGGTGACAATGGCTTTACAGTCCTACAGCGCTTTTTTCCACGAGAGATCATACTGTGTTTTACACGACTGAACTACCGTAGCCACCAACGAAATACAGGTAGGACACCGAAGTGCAGCCACCTTGGATTAAGCCCTCAACTTTATCCCGGTGGTGGAGAGGGAAGTGGGATCTGTGGGCAGTCAAAGCAACAAGACAATATAGAACCACAATTATAAGTCCTGTGTGAGCTTGGGAGAAGGTCCCAGATGATTAAGAGAGATCTGCATGTCTAATTGGCATGAATTTCCTACTCCAGGTCTATTTTATGTTCTCTTTGGACTACAAGTGTTTTGATACGGGATTTAGAGCACTAAATTAGAGGCAGCAGCAAGCAGATGATGCAACACGTCTATGAAGTGATAGGAGTTTCTGCTATGGGAGCTTTCCTGCTCAGCACGCTCACAGGGGAAGACACTCCTCTCCTAAAGCTACTCAGCTCTGTTTCCACTTCACCATGGCAATGACTCACCCCAAACTTTAATAAGATTTAGGGATACAATTAAGCAATGATAGACCAGGCAAGAATACAGGAAAATGATAGAGCATTTTACTTTCCCTCCTGCTTCTAGATGACGGGAAGGCAGAGATATCTGGAGGCAGGCTCCAGACAACGATCATGTTGCCTGTAGAGATGTGCTCCCAGGTGTCTCACAACACCTGATGCAATCCAAGGAAGGGAATCTGCCACATGTTGGCCTTTCTTGGATTAAAGTTCATACCTACATCCCAGGAGGACCTCAAAATAGCCATGAGCAGGTAACAGGCACCACTCTTCCTGAGAAAGCCTTTCAGCAGGGCTGATGGCCATTCGGGATGTCTTTGTGATTCCATGGCACACATTGGTACTATCACCTATTATTTCTTAAGCGCATTCGGCATTTTCAGGACTGAACAAACACACAGGAAACACAGTGCCAACCTTCTGAAGTATTTTACCAGCTGAACCAGACCCTGTTAATGCTGATGTAGAGCTTGGAACTCAGTGAGATGAAACATGGGCAGCACCTAGCCAGGAGTGCTGATCAAGATGGGCACAGAGACAGGACCTGCTGGGAAACCCGGGCAGAGGAATGACTAGTCACTCCAGCGCTATCTAGGTTACTTCACTCGACCTGCACGCTAGTGTCTAAGAACCTGACAAAGACACCAAGGCAGCTATCGGATTTTTGTGGGCACTGGGCATGAAGAGGACTTTTAAGAGCAATTTGGAGGATAAGAGGTCTTTGGGTGTGGAGTGTTAGATAGGGAGGGAATGTCAAGTAAATGGGGAAGAGCAACGTGTTTGACCTCATCCACTCGCAGAGTCAGAGGGTTTCTAGGATCTGGCGCAGGACCCAGTGTACTCCTGCCTCCCGTTCTTTAATGGCCATTTCACAAAGAGCGAATACAAAAGACCTGGTTCTGAGGCTTTTGGAATGCAGGTCCACATTTAATGGCCTAAGTTATCTCTGACTTAGGCAAAATGCTTTGGGAACGATGAACTTTCCTGGAAATAAAACAGTTTGGGCTTCAAAGAGGGAGGCAGGTGGTACAGATCACGCATGAGGCAAGCTGCGTGCCTCAATAGGCTTTGTGTTCCTGAACAGAGCTACAACAAAACAAAAGTTGCAGGACTGGCAGGTCATCTGATATGGGGTAAAAAGATGCTCTGAACAGAAAGTCATCTTAGTGCAGACGTTTCTTGTGTTAACCACCATTTACAGAACTGCTCCACAGCAGTGCCTTGGTTATCCTTCATACTTAAAAGAAATGTGGGCTCTTCATCTAACCACCTACCTGTATATTTGAGTAAAGAGTCGCCGTGGTAAGAAACAAAGTTCATAAACTGAGCCACAAGGAAATCACAATTTCAAAGCAAAAATGCATTAGAGTTTCCCGGGGAGAGCCCCATTTTCCACTCACCAAAACAAAACATTATGATTTGATTTCAAACTGTTCCCAAGGCAGGTGCAAAACACAGAGTTAGGCTGTGCACCGAGCACAAAGCTACAGAAACAAAGCCACAGGTTTCCAGCTCAGAGCCTTGCACCGGTAATGCCAACGCACGTCCTTTAAGCACTGCGTGTGTGCTGCAGTACCACTGGCCAACATAACTACCTGCTTGAAAAGAACATGCATTTTTAAAGATATGTTTTAATGGCGAAAATTATGGTGCTTGAAAAGAACCAGCACGCAACTTTCCAGGCAACGCAGGCTGGAACTGGAGCAATCGTGTGCCACCAGTTCCCTGCCTCCTGCCCCACTGCAGCCCTGGACTTGCCCCTCTCTTTGGGGAAGCCTCAGAGGAGGTGGAAGAGAGCCCAGTCTCACACGCTCGCTCAGCTCCCAAAGAGCCAGAGCACACTCGGTACCGACAACTCCTTTTCCTCCATCACCTGTTGCTACCTACCTCTCCTCCTCATGAAGGCATGCTCGACCAACCCAACCTGTTGGAGTGGGTCCAGAGGAGGCCCCGGAGATGCCGGGAGGGCTGGAGCCCCTCTGCTGTGAGGACGGGCTGAGAGTGTTGGGGGGGTTCAGCCTGGAGAAGGCTCTGGGGAGACCTTCCAGCCCCTTCCAGTATCTGAAGGGGGCCCATAAGAAAGCTGGAGAGAGACTTTTTCCAAGGGCACATAGTGATAGGACAAGAAGTAATGGCTTCAAACTGGAAGAGGGCAGATTTAGATGAGACCTCAGGAAGAAATTCCTTGCTGTGAGGGGGGTGAGCCCCTGGCCCAGGCTGCCCAGAGAAGCTGTGGCTGCCCCATCCCTGGAGGGGTTCAAGGCCAGGTTGGACGGGGCTTGGAGCAACCTGGGCTGGTGGGAGGTGTCCCTGCCCAGGGCAGGGGGTGGAATGAGATGCTCTTTGAGGTCCCTTCCAACTCTAACTATTCTATGATTCTATGTTCTTTCCTGGGCTATGCTCCCTCGTTCTTCCAGGACCGCCTCCCTCAGGTGGGGATAACTAAGCAGAGGCAGCCAAGCCCTGGCCCCCCAGCCACTAAAGGGACCAGGCACCTTCCTACCATCAGGCTCTTCCTCATGCCTGCAGCCATATTCAGCCTCCTTCAAATAATGCATTAAGGAGACATAGGAGTGGTGCACACACCTGTCTGTTCAGAGACATGTGAAAAGATGAGGTGGAGAGAAGTTTATTCTGAGGTCTCTGTGATTATATCTTGACTGCAACCCCACGGTGTGACTGCACTTCACACACCGATCCCTAAGCTTCAAACGAGCTGGCTTCAGCTCAGCCACCCACGAGCAATTAAACCCCGGCATCCCAGTTTGGACCCTATTTAAATACTCAGCTGCAGAAAACCACCGTGGTAGCCCTGCTGATAGTTGTACCTCAAGACAAATTCCCACTGCCACCAGTCTAGAAATAAAGTGTAGTACCACCAGTACCACCTTCTCAGGATTGCCAGGAAAGCGTTCCCTGTCTTGCACACAAGAAGAAGCTGGCCTGCTCCTTAAGGATTGCTAAACGAGCGGCGATGTCTTGCTTGAAAACATTGACAGGACCTTCCTTCGATCATCCACGCAGACTTTCCTTCTGGAAAACTAATTTCCACTGTTGCATGCCATGACAATACGCTCTGGTGAAACAGTCTTTGGTTTTGAAATGGTGTCGCAGGATTAAAAAGACACAAACAAAACAAATCCAGCAACTAGACAAATCACAACAAGGGTTTCCCAAGATCTGCTCACACTGGTATGCAAGACACTGGTGACCTAGAAAGAACTGGAAAGAAACTGCCAGCACCCACAGCAGCACGCTGTGGAAGGGATTTCCCTGCGCAGCAACGCGGAGCACCAAGAGAGGAATCCAGCACAGCAGCTCAAGGAGAAGACGGGAGCGAGCCAGAGCCCACAGCCATTCACCAGCCGTGGAACAGCTGCTTAAAAATCTGCCACCAGAATCCCAGAGCGGGCAAGTGGAAGAGTTCAAACCTTCACAGATACCAACAGCCTCCCACCACCCGCACACAGAGACAGGGGTCGGGGTGAGGGCTCCTCTCAGAAGACCACGTTTTACAGGGAGAGCAAACCTGTATGGGTGAACACCTGCAGCTCTGACACGGGAGCTGCTGGTTACCCCGAGCGGCATTTCCAGGGGGCTCTCATTAGGATGGATAGGTGCTGTACGCTCTGCCCACCGCAACACTGCTGGAGAAACGCAGTAAGAATTTCTGTCTCCTTTGTAGTGACATTCCTATTCCGAATCGAAAACCAATGTTATCCTCAGAGACCCGCACCACCTGTCGCACCCACGTTTTCCATTCAATGTTTTTATCATTATTATAATATCAGTGTGGCGCACTATCAGAGTGAGCTCTTCACTCATTCCCAAAGGCTGTTGGCTTACCTGCATGGCACGTAACAAGTAATTAAGCGTTAGGAAAAAAAATAAGGAATGCAGTTAACCAAGGGCTTGGAGAAGAAAATATATTAAAAACCAACTTCTCCCTCTCTCTCTGGCTTGGGCTAGGTAGTAATAAATGATGGTTCCTCTAACATAGCTCGAACTCCACTGTAATGTTGTATGCAAAGCACAAAATTGTCTCCAAGAGTGGGAGGGGGTAAAAAATGTTCATCAGGTGTAGAATTGATTAGCACAAGGGATCATTAACACAGGGTCAGGACGTCTAGGGAACGCAGCAGAGGACATCTAGTCCTGCTCAGATTAAAAAAAAAAAAAAAAAAAACCAAACCAAAACCAAAACAAATAGGAATTTGAATGCAACCATGGCTGCCAAACGCTGGGTGCCTCACTGGCAAAACCACACCCTAATCAAATCCCTCATCTCCCTAATTACAGTGTAGGCCTGTTCCCAGGACTATGGCTGGGAAGGAAACCCTTGTCAAATGGGGAATATGGGATACTTGGCCGACGTGAGACCGAGAGCTTAAATAAATTCCAAAACATGGAAGATTTTCCATTTATGATCCAATGCAGAAAGAGCTGTCACCAGTAAAACTGCAAAACGACATGGGCCAAATCTGAGCCTGAGCTCACAGCGTCACTTTGCTCTTATTCCCAGCCCACCATACAGCTCCCTGTAAAGAGATCCCTAATTTCACCCCTGCCTCATCTCACTTTGAGACTCCTGCCTCAGCCTATCTTAATCAATTCCCACAAGCCAAGGAAAAGACTCTAATTAGAGATAAATGATGTGACTTGGCTAAAGGACAGGCTAAAATGAATTGGCACCTAGACCTGGATTTAAAAACAAACTTACTTATTGAAAGTTGGAAAGATGCCCTATGTGGAATGGTAAACGTCAGAAGCTGTTACAACTTTAAACAACAAACAGAAGTCTCTGAAATTTCAAAGACTCTCCCCATTCATACTCTGTTAATGCACGCTCCGGCAGAAAGAAGTGGGCCTGCCACCAAAGGTTCTAGTTGTCTCCCGGCTTTCTAATCTTTACAGAAGACTAACAAGTCTAGCTAATTCATGGAATGAAACCTATCTCAGAGACTTTGTATATGAGCTAATTAAAATAAATAAAACCAGTATAGATAATGATAGAGCAAATCTAGTGCATACGAATTCAGGCCGTGACTCACCACTGCCTTGTTTTCCTTATTGGAAAACCTGGCGTATCACTGTACCGGAGTGACAATGAGTCAGGAAACTGGCATGAACCACAAATTACAAGGAAATTAAAATAAGCATCTACAAAATCTCTTTTTGGAGAAATTTTGGAGATTTTTGCTGGCTTTGTAGGGATGTGGCTATGGACTTCACAGCTCTGTTCTTGTGGTTTTCTGGCTAGACAAAATCAACAAAGGAAAGGAGTCATTTACACATTCTTCCAGAAACAATACATAAAGATTAGGCTCTTGTTCTCAGAATTAAGTTGATGCCTTTACTTTTACATGCTTATATTTTAACCAAATACTACCATATTTTAACCGATACTACTATATCCTACGGAGTGCTTGATATCACCTTATCTACTAAATAGGCGGATATTGGTTGCTTAGAACCAGCCAAAGTACATGCAAATATTTTAACAGTACTAAGCTGAGAACTAATGGCGTACATGACACGAGGATAACCGTTCTCAGCCTAATTCTGCACAAGCATAACCTCTAGCTTGTCACTTGGTCTGCTGCCTCATTGAGGCAGAGCATGAGAGCCCACACCATTATCTTCTGACACAAACCCTGTTGGAGTGGAGGTTTTCGGGCAGGTTGGGAACACGAAGCCCACCAAAACGCCCCTGCTCTCAGCTGCACCGTCTGCGCACGAGCAGCTCTGCAGTGGTCAATACCTCACATTTCACTCTAACAACATTCAATTCACAATGCTGAACTAGAAAAATTATTTAGAGAGAAACAAAACCCACAGATTTCAAGGTTCTGAAGGGTAATGGAAGAAATCCTCCATGTTCTCTAGTGTCACAGGCTCTAGCGAGCAAGGATTTTTTTACCCGCTCCCTCCCCTTTTTTAGCCACACACGCTTTTGTGATACAGAAGACTGAGATAGGAGTGAACAACAGGGGTAATTAGTGACTGATGATTTATAGCGGATGACAGCTAATTTCTCCAGATCAGAAGATTTCTATCAAATCTGTAGAAATACGCACTCAGATTGGACATACTTCCAAGTGACTGCATCTCATTTCTCATTTGCATTTTCCTTCTGCTTAGCAATGCCTCGAAGCTATTTTGGAACATCACAAGCTGTCCAGGGCACGCTGGTATATTTGTATGTAATCGTAAAGAGCTTTCTGTTCTTTTTTACTACAAAGAATGTTTTATAAAACACAGGGGAGATTCCAGATGCAGAGGTACCCTGTGGTACCGGGTGGCCTGTCTCAGTCAAAGCACGACACATCTACTGTCGTGGTCCCGGGCTAATCAAGAGTTCTGGTAATCACCTTCATGTCAGCCCAGGGGTATATGAGCACAACTCCAGCGCTCCTGCCAAGCTGCACGTTGATTTTAAGTAGCTTTGCAATGTTAGTTAACGTCCAGTACACCGATCTCCCTCTGCGACCCAGATCTGGAGAGGATCATAAGGCTTTAAGTGCAAAAGCAGGAAAAGCTGGAATTGCCTACAGCATACCCTCCACAGATGAAAACCTGGATAAAACTGTGACGCCAACTTGGTGCCCGCTTCTAAGATAACAGGAAATCTATAAAAAAAGAACAACTAAAGCCCTACTATTTCAAGCAGCTACCTAAAACGTCTTCTTTTAACTTCCAGGTGAAAACACTTTTGGCTGCAGATAAAAATACGTACCCTAACTTTAGGAATCCCAGAATGGCCCTTACTGTTAAATATATGCTTTGAACATCTCTGAGACACTGCTGCTGAACACAGCAAAGAGGTTTTGAGTCTATCATCCTGCATAAAGAAAGGAGGACACAGCTATGCCAAGGCCACCCTTGCACCTCGCTCCCTTCCACCCACCTCTCTTCCCTGTTCTCTCCAGAACACCATAACCAGGACCCTCTGGGTCTTCCCACCCAGACCTGGAGGACACTGCAATCCCTACAGCAGCTCCGCGCGCCCAAGCCACGTTCCCTTCCCCATCCCCATCCTTCTGTTCACTCAGGAGCTCCCCCAGCACGAGCGCACTGATCTATGCCAGGATCCTACTGCATGCATCACAGAGATCAATCAGAAGGTCCTGTCTAGAGGAGCTTTTTTCACATCCTTGCATGACCTGAGGCAGACGTTTTCCCCCGCAGATAAGGCTTACAGGTATGTTACTACCCACTGCCAGTGTCGGCTCCTGGAACCCTCTTGGGTTTTCTTCTATTGCTATTTAAAGCGGCCACCCCAGCCCTCTAATCATGGGCATTTTTTAATGCGTGAGTGGAAATGCCCTTTTGTCACTGCCCACTCCTACACCTCCCACGGACTGAAAACGTCTTTCCCTGAGCACAAAGCAAGGCAACACTCCTCCACACACACGTGTGTGCACGCACCAAGGCCCACCAAAATGCACTAAGCGTTTGTATTTCATCTGGGGTCCTGGTCAAGCTGCGCTAGGAAACGATCAAACACAGTGCCCAACTGTCGACAGCTACTGTAGCTATTCCAAGCAACGCGTCCCTAAATTCATCTAGCTGACAAGGCAAATGGCTTCCTACAGTTAATTAGTAAGGCACACAGGTATTCAAAAAAAGATCTGTGTGGGGTGCAAGAGCTTGTGAAGGAACCCAGAGCTTACCCACAGCACTATTAGGGAAAGAGAAAAGAAGCCAGCTTTGGAGTTATCACATGGAGAGTATTTAAATGCACCAGTCTGGCCTCTTAAATATGACCTAGTAAGGTATGTACTATGTTCTACAATAGCTCCATGGCTGATAGAGCAGTAAAATCCGTGCATAGCAGTAAAATCCACGTAAAATCCTTATAGCTGCATGAGGGTGTGCACTTAGCTGGGAGTAGAGTGCACTAAAATAAGCACACACCTAGGGCTTCTCTGTAATCGGAAGGGGTCGTTGGCATAGCCACGTGAGTACAGCGATACCAGGAAATTCTCAAAGCACAAACAGGGCTGGCCCGTTTTATTTATAGCGTGTTTCATTCGGCCCAAGTGGTAGCAATTTCTGAAGCTGAAACACCCTCCACAGCACCGGTTTTGGTTTTCGCGCAGCTGCGCTGCCAGAAGAGCCCTGCGAGAAGGGCTGCGGCACCAGCAGAGCCACGCGCAGCCCCGAACTGCACGCCCGCCCCAGCAAAACCCGAGCCCAACCCAGGCTCTGCTCCCAGTCCGGGCACTACATCACTCTAACCCTGGGTAAGTTGTTTGATCGTGCAGAATTTCAGAGTCTGCATTAGCCTAATGAAGATAATAACAATAATCATGTGTGTCACAGATACAGTAGGGCTTGGTTATTATGTTCTTGTGAAGTGCTTAGAAGAGCCCCAGATGAAAGGGAAATTCGGAGAAGGAAGATTAATTATAAGACATGTGCGTCCCAAATGAAAAACATACAGGAAGATTTTTGTTGTTGCTGTTATTAGGAGAGAGAGTCTCTCTGATTTAGGGCAGCTTTTATTTCTGTGTTGGTAAAGCAGATCCATTTTAACCCCTTTCCATGTTCAAACTTTATTTGTAGATGGTGGGCAGGCGATAAAGGCTGCTGAGCCTCTGATATTACAAATATAAAGACCTTTGATCCAAGGTCTGATTTCACAGTAACTGGCGTCTGCGATACGACAAAGCTGATGGGTCTGCCAGCGTCTTACCTGTTGCAAGGCAAAACAAGGCATCAGAAATGTACTGCCACTCTGAAGGAAAGAGTGGGATTGGAGAAAAGCAAACATTTCCTGTGGATAAACACTCCACAGCGAGCACAGTCACCAGTGGGAAGTGCTGCAATGAAATTATATTAACAACTGCTTGGGAATGTAACAAGACTTGTGCTTTTTGTCTAGGAAATTGATCATTCCGGTCAGCACCATGACCTGTTCTAAACACAGGGAAAGGGACGGGGTGAGAGACGCGGCGATAGACCTGAGCTCCCGGAGAGAGACCCGAGCTCCCTGCTCCATCCCCACACCGGGATCGGTGCCCACCGGAGAAGGCTTCCTCCTTGGCCAGGGAAGAAGCCCAGCTCTTCCTGCCGCACGCCAGGAGTGTTAGATGCCACGCTCCCGCACCACCCAGTGACAAATACAGTTCTAACTTCATTGCGCAAATTTCAAAGCGATACCAAATTCCATGAACTATCCCTCGGGGCATTCAGTAATGAATTTCTTAAAAAACAGATGAGTACAGGAACCTGGGAAAAAAACGTAATAATTGTACATTCTTTCCAGGACACAGAAAAACCTTCACCTCGCACAGAAAGTTTTCTGGTTTTAAAAAAAAACAGGGTGATATTGACCCCTTCACTTACCAAAAGTCAGACTTTTTTTTAAAACTGCTGTCAGCGAGTCACCTACACTTTAATTTGTGATAATTACAATGCAGTAGCAGAAAAAAAGGACATAGCCTCCAATCATTTTTAGGAGACACTTCAATACAGCTAGCTAAAGAAGGAGTTTGGGTCTCCCCCCTTAACTATAAACAGTAAAAGACTTTAATTTGTTAAGCTGCTGCTCATGAAGTGTGCATTAATTCCCTAATGACAGGTGCACCTCAGAGTCAGGCCAGCTAATGACAAGATCAAGAGTTAACCACAGCACACAGCTCATAGAAGCCCACATCTTTTTCAAAGAAAGGCCTGGCAAGGTCCCACAAGTTCACAGCAAGTTTATAGCAAAAAGTTATTTCCTAAAAGCAGAACTAACGATCCCTCTTTTCATATGGCTTTATGTCTTGAGACAGCATTCTCCAAGCTGCTTCAGAGGTGGCCGACGTTCAAAATCTTTTGCCTTTGTGGTTTCTTTCACATCTAATAAACATTAAGCTCATGTTACAGGGGCTGCCTCATTTCCCGGGCTCCAAATTTCTATGGGACCTCTCGCAGCATTGTATCTTTGAGAAGTCTTCCTTCTTCAAGCGTGGCCAGAATTGGCCAACAGATTAAACCAGTAAGGGACGAGGGGAATAAAGAATAACCTAGAGAGCGACCGACTTACAAAATACCCTCTGTTCAAAAGAAACGACTTCCATTGCAATCCATGTCTTCATTTACTGGAATTGCTGAAGTTCTTTTATTTGGGTCACAGTGGCCACGTTTTCTTCCAGAGCGGCTTCAGAACGGCTATGTGCATTACGGACCCGACGGCAGCCAGAGTGGCTTTTCCTCCCTGTGCAGAAGCAAACCAGCAGTATTGCTCCACTATCTATAAACCGGGAACCGTGTGCATTATCCCCTGTCAGCTGCAACTCTCACTTCTGAGAGTCAACGTTGTCGGTCTTTTAGCAAGACAAAATACCACACCACTTCGGTGAAAAACAGACCTTGCAATATTTCTTGCAATGATGGTTAATAACCTGAAGTTTCATAGCTGGCCGACTGGGATAGACAGTCCCTAACTCTCATTCCTTATCTCAGGATGTGTTTGTGTGTGAAGTGGAAAACAAATCTTCAGAGATAATCAAGATTGGACACAGGTGCTGCACATAAGGGACTATCACTGAAAGCACATTTATCTTTCCCTCCCTACCCACACCCTGCTTTTGCATAGAAATATCTAAACAGCTGAAGAGATGGGGTCAGGAAGAAAACGCTTGGCCACCGACTGGCACGGAACATAAAGGCAGAGCTCCCTTTGAAGAAACAACCTGTTGGGGTCCTGTGAACCTGCGTTCTCGCTGAACCGAGAAGAAAAAAAGAAAAGATCCATTTTAAAATGAAAAGGCAACCCAGCCCTCAACCTGTACAGTAATCCCCGGTCCCTCACCTCAGTCCGTGCTATTAAAGGTACTTCTTTTAGGACACACGTTAATCCTTTTGATCATTTATTCTTGACTTACATGTTGAGCGGAAAATAAAGCATCTTAGTTGTATAACACAGAGGGGATGAAATAAAAAAAAAGCAGCGCCAGTCTGAGGCAAGGGGAAAAAGCCCTCAATGCTGTCTGATTACTGAAAGGAACTCACAAAAGTACTGCGAAGTGCCCGTGCAGCCAGTAAATTTAAAGTAAACGAGGACTCAGGAAGTACTGCAAACTCCGAGCACCACAATCGATGCTATCAAATAAAGCGATTCTCAGATAAAAGAAAGTCCTTGTCAAGCATTCTGCTGCGGGGGCATACATGTTGCAGGTGGAGAGCAGACTGAAGGTCTTGCACAAGCGTGCCATGCGCCAAAGCTGTCATCCTTCTGCTCAGGATGCGGGCTGGGATCATCCTCGACTATGAGCACCCACAGGGCCTGCAAGGTATCTGCTGGGGAGCTGGGCTGTAGGACCCCTCCTTAGGTGAGTCCCTCAGCTGAACCAAGAGAAGTGGGGTCTACAGAAGTGCTAACGCCCCACAGTACAGATATAGCTCACCACTGAACATGCTTTAGCATATAGAGAATCACAGAATGGTTTGGGCTGGAAGGGACCTTGAAGACCACCCAGTGCCACCCCTGCCCTGGGCAGGGACACCTCCCACCAGCCCAGGTGGCTCCAAGCCCCGTCCAACCTGGCCTTGAACCCCTCCAGGGATGGGGCAGCCACAGCTTCTCTGGGCAACCTGGGCCAGGGGCTCACCCCCCTCACAGCAAAGAATTTCTACCTATATCTCACCTAAATCTCCCCTCTTCTAGTTTAAATCCGTTCCCCCTCGTCCCACGGCTCCCCTCCCTGCTCCAGAGTCCCTCCCCAGCTTTCCTGGAGCCCCGTGAGGGACTGGAAGGGGCTGGAAGGTCTCCCCGGAGCCTTCCTCTCAGCCTGTCCTCACGGATGGTAGGTAAATCCAGGAGGGCCTGACAAGATAGATATGCGACCTACCGGAGCACAAAGACCTTTATTTTCAAACAGCTAAGTGCCAAGCTAGTGAGGGCGCTTTCAAGTCAGTCCAACAGCCAGACACAAAGCCACCCAAACACCAGCAGATAGCTCCGTGCAGGTCTCAACAGGCCGACCAGGTGTTCCCAGGAGGAACGTGCTTTACCAAGGGAGCTGCAGCATTCCTCACCAACCTCCGCATTGGAATGGCCTTCAGACGGGGTCCCAGAAGTTATTTACTTAGTAAGCTATTCCCGGCAAGGTATTGAGGGTGATGGAAATGAAAACAAGGAAAAATTAATCTTTTCATTAATTTAGAAATATGCAATTCATGACTCATAGCAAGCTTGTATAAATAAATGGCATTGTTTAAATCCTATTTGTAATTATACTTCAAGCCAGAGACTTTCAAAGCTGCGCTGAGAATATGGCATCCAATTGTCTAATTTATTGTTATTTTAAGCAGTTACTGTATGCCCAAATTCCCTCGGCAGATTATATCTCAGCTTAAGTGTTTTGCTAGAGGTAATTTTCACGTGTTCATGACAGCAGCCATGAGAGGAAGGAAATCAAACAAAAGAGAATTCCATCTATGTTGGCCAGTGTCTTCCTCTCTCTGTGGCAGGTTGAAAGAGATTTGTGCTCGACTGCAAAGCTGCATGCTCGCTGTGCTCTGCCTGGTTTGGCACGTAAAAGAAAGTGGATGTGAGGAAGGACCAAATGCAAGTGGTCTGGGAAAGGAAACAAACCCATAGGCTTTCTTTACCGGCCATGCATTTCTTAGGAATATGAAAAAACTGCTCCTTGTGCTACTTCTGCTCACTGTACTAGCCACCTGTTCACTACAACGCTGGTAATTAATAAGGAATAAAACTCCCAAGTAGATCACCTTGCAAGTCTTGTTCATACTTCATCAGCTTCCTGCAGTCCCCAGCCACAGACTTCAACTGCATAAGGATCAAAAATGTATAGAAAAGTAGAAGTCACTGAGGGGAAAATAATTTCTGCTAATGCGTACATAAATCTGGAACACCAGGCTGCCCAGGAAATGAGTCTTACTAACACCTCGCTTCAAATACCCCGGTAACACAGGAGACACCTGCTGATCCCCAAGGAAATTGATACCATCTCGAGGAACTGTCACAGAGCTGGCTGTTCTTAAAAAGTTGGGCAGAGAACAAAAATGGCTGAGGAGTCCATCACGTATCTACTGCTTTTTAATACCTATCACAGTGCTGCAGCGTCGCATGAAGCCTAGGACGTGTAGCAAACACATGGAAAATCAGCAACCTCCTCGTATATATCCCTGCTAACAGCCAGAAGGACCACAGGCACCCATGTGTTCCCTACAGAAGTTGAGTTGGGAAAGAGTTACCACCTGTCCTTTTCCCAAGGCCCTGTTTTAACCAAGAGATTTCTACACGAAAGTATAACCAAATCCTAAAATGCTATATTTACTAGGACTGTAAGAGAGCTATATATACACACACAGACAAAAATGTTCCCCAAATCATTATTTTTATACGATCATTAATTAAAAATCCACACATAACCCCCTCCAATCTTGAACTGACTTCAAATTTCTTTCTTTACTTAGCTGCTTTCCTACCAAGTGTCTGCTACAGGTAAGAAAACACAACTTGATATCTGAAACAGCAGAGACTGAGAGAATTCTCTTGCAATTACTTTTAAACGACCTGGAATTTCAGCGAACACGGCTAATTCATCTCCTTGTAGGTGGTGTCTCAAACTGCTGTTCCCTGTCTCCTGATGCTCCAAGGCCCGGAGGATGTCTGCAGATATTCAGGGACGACTGACGGGGTCAGAAGATGCAGGTGTTAAAAATTACAAAGACATTTGTCAAATGCAGACATACTCCACCCTACTCCTACCTTCTTTTTTGCGTAATTTCCTAGTTTTATGTTGTTACTAATATCACTTTTTGGGGGTGAGGAGAAAGAAAACGTTCACCTCAGGCACAGCACCCTAGGATACTGCAAAAAGAAAAGACTGCATAAAACACCTATAGACATAAGGATCCCGCTGTGTGCTGGCGGCATAATACATCTCCATTCAGCTAAACAGTGCTATATAAAGTGGAGAAGAACTGCAGAAATTGCTTTGAAAACAAAAACAAAAAAGTGTTTTCCTAGGGCCATCATCAGGTTTGCTTGTCAGCTCAGATGCCTTTTTTTTTTGGTGCTCCATTCAAATGCAAAGAAAAGAAGATGCTTGAAGACAATTGCTAGTTCTGATATTTACACCCTTCACATACGCAGCAGTGAGATTTCTGCCGTGGTGGAGCAACAGCATCAACAAAATCATCTAAACCTAATGGCAGTCATACAGCAAGAACTATTTAAGCATATATGCAAAGATTTCTTGATACCCTGTTACATACTCCCTAATAAACTTCATGCTTGCACAATTTTAAGCACTTATTTTTACAGCAAGTTTTAGGGAAATGGACCGTTTCAGGGTAAAGATTATGATCTTGGAAGTAGGACTGAAGGAAGGAGGTTAATTAAGGCAGATGGAGTCATGCGAAATCTCCCCACTTCAGCAAGGAAAGCAGAAGCTCCTCAGAAGGCAAATCTTTTTGGAGTCACCAGCAGACATTTGTCTTGTTTTAGCTTCCCATCTGACAAGAGCGTACGCCCTGCCTCATGCTGCAGCTTTTTAAAGAAACACAGAATCAGTCCGAACTTTTTAAGAAGTAGGATTTAAGAACTGCCACCTCCTGTGCGTTTGTTTACCCTTGCGATACTTGGCACCCTCCTTAAAACAGCTGCTACTGCAATTGCTGGATTCCTTTCAGACTAAACCCTTCAGAATCGTATGGTTGTGCAGAAAGTCCCCAAACCAGGAAAAAAAAAAAACCAGGCTCCAAACCCAGAATACAACTCAATGGCACCCAAAACATTTCATGGCAAACTTGAAAGGCATGCTCCTTATTGTGGCAATTAAGATCTGTAAGGTGCAACTTTCCATCAACCACCACCACCACTCCTTTTATTTATTTTTTTGGAAACAGAACAACCATGATTCCTAATACAAAAAGCTTGTTTGGACGTAAAGACAAGGCCACAGGTTAAGAAAGAGACCAATGAAAGGAGAATGCAAGAGAACGCTGCATCATTTCTGTCGCTCTGACAGGTATCGTGACCAACTCAATGCCCTTATTTCCATATAACCGCTCTGCAACAATCCCTGCTCCCGTAAAGCTAGAAGTAAATAAAATCTGCCTTTTGCTTTGCTACCAGAATACTACTATGGCTGTCTGGCCTGACAAAGGACAAATGATTTGCCTGGTTCTTTTACCCCCACAAAAAGTTAATTGCTTTATCTTCCTTATCTGATGGGCGCAGTGTCCCAGCACCTTCCTTATCAGCTGCATATTCCCACCTCCCTGCCCAGCCCTGACCCACTGGCTGCTGCTCCCCAAGTCACTTGCCAACGCAACTACTTGTGTGGCCATGGCCACAGTTGGAGAGGGAGCAAAAGCACCTGGAAAGGAAAGGGGAGGGGAAAGCGGAATGCGTTTTTTTTGCTTTACTTTCTCCTCCCTGCAGAAAACAATAACTAATTTGCCTTACAAGACAAAATTAACAATGATGCTGCCTACAAATACCCAAGTAAGCCTTCAGAAACGACAGAGCACGGGGTATTTCAGCAGAAGCACACCCTAACGCTCGCCTCCAGTGCTCCAGCTAGATACACGCTAGTTCCAGAGCCTCCTCAAGTGCTTTGAGTGGCATCAATTTCCTCTCCAATTCCTTCATATTAATTGATCTGCTCTGAATTACATCATCAATTTCTGTCAGAGTACAGGTATTTAAATGCCATCCATCACCATATTTTTACTTAAAGCCCTTACCCTCCTTCTCCCTTCTGCACACACGCTCTCCCTCTCTCTCAGCATAACGCAGGGGAAGCTTCATGTTTCAATACACACTAACATCAGCCGCAAACAAGAGGCATGGAAGGAAATTAGGTATGCAAGTCAACTCAGTCACAAATTAATTGCCTCTTCGTTTGCAGGAGCACGGTGCTTCGCCGCGCTGGAAAGTGCTTGCCAAAGGAGAGGCGGCTGGGGGAACGGCGCTGGTTTTCCAGCGGCTTGAAAACTGGAGCAGGTAGATGGAAAGATACCTCTGTTTCTCTGAGGCACCATCTCAGGATCGACCTCTTCTAGCTGCTGTTCCCAGTTTCCAAACACAAGGCAGACACCAGCATCGTCACCACCTTTAGTATATTAATAATCATTAACGAACTTACAGGACCACTTGAGTGCTGAATATTTGTGAGGAGTTCTTACACGCTAGACAGCCGTGGCAAAGCAGAGCTGGAGAGGCCGTTATACACAGTTATCCAGGATGGTCACTCTGGAACACGGACCACCCGTGTTGCTCCTTGTCCCCGCCAAAGTCCCCTTACGCAACTGAGCCTCCCGCCCGTCCTCTCTCCCTGTGCTGTCCCGCGTCCAGCACACAGGGATGCGGCGGGGTTGTGGAGCACAGCGACCACTGGAAAAGGGTCCGCTGGTGTGGACCTTAGGACTCTGCGGTAATATGAACAGCAACGCCTCGTGGCAGTGTCCAAAACCCAGCCTGAGCCCTCTGCTGCTCCTTCCATTTATCCTTTCTAACACAGGAACATAAAGGAGTAAAATCTGGACCTCAGCTGTACAGTACAACCAGTCTGCAGCTGCCCTGTGTTCACACTAACGTGAAGAGACGTCAGCCCAGCTATTTTCCTTATACATTTCACATTACTCAACTTTGATCAAGATACGAATATCACTTCCTTTCTGAAACTTTTCAACCCAAAATAAACATTCCTCCTTCACAATCAAACATTTTTATACAAACCCTCTACTAACATTTCACAGCACGTTTGAAAAATAAATGGTTGCAGCCTATCAAGTGAAGCGTTTTGCTTAAATTACACACTCTTCTTTCATAAAATTACAGAATGTGGTTTTGCCTCCTCGCCGTAGCAGGGATTGCACAGAAGTGCAATGCACCACACACACATCCTGCAAACTTCTGCTGCGTATTAAATAACATAAAACCCCATGAATTTGTTCAGAAGCAGAGATAACAACGGTCAGCCTTACTGGTTGAGGGCTGCCAACAGCCGAGAGATCCCTATCGTACATCAGGAAAGGCTGGTGAAGGAGTTGGCACATATATTAGCACATACAGGTATGGCAGAGGTGATCCATGTGCTGAGCAGAGCTCTGTTCTCCCGACACTCATTGCCGTCGCTCGTCTGCACAGAACACAGCACGACAGAGTCCTTAATTGCAATCCCTAACTGTCAATGGAAATAATACATAATTAGTGCCTAAACAAAAAGCCTAAAAAGCCTTCCCCAGGCATTTCAGATTTGTTTAAGAAGCATCCACAAATACCTTAGTAAGTAAAAAACTTCCACTACATTTTAGAGTTGAGAAGAAAAGTAAAAATATCTGGAGCTTAAAGTATCTTTGTACTTCAACACGGACCTCCATCCACAGGTTAGGTTACACGGAAAGCCCGTGAAGAGATGAATAGTTGGGTTAATTGCATTTACTTGTCATGTCCTCTTACGTGAGAAATCCATACTAAGGCTATGAGTACAGTAACAACTATAATAACAACCAGGGATGCCCAGAGGACAAAACTGATGTAAAAAGCAAACAACAAAGAATAAGATTTATGATGAAACCCAACAGAAATGATGGAAAACAGATGAAAGTGCAACTCAGATCCATCTCTCCTTTCATCTCAGCATTTCAAGTTTTCAGACTTTATAATAAGTGATATATTCTTTCAGTTTATGACATAACAATTAAACGTATGGCCTAAAATGAGAGACTGGCACTAGCTGAAACTCAAAGCATGTGATTTCAAGCCAGCCAAAGGCTCACAGCAATATCTGACCCTTCCACTAGCCAACAGGAATTACAGAGCAGAGCACACTATTTGAGAGATTCTTGGATTTTGCATAGCAAACACCTCAGTTTTTGCTGCAGTAGCTCTCAATCTCACATTTTGAAGTGTCCTAGAAGAGGACCAGCCCGGTTCTCCAGCACATCCTTCTGCTGGATGGTTACACCGCTGCCGAAGAACAAAACATCTCCCTGCAGCTGACATGCGATCCAGGCACATGGATTACACGTAGGGTGGGCACCTTCTGCACCCCGGCACCCTCTCATCACCTTTTCAGGGCTTTCTGTTACACCACAATAGAGAGCTGCTCAATCCTCCCCCAAGAGGCAAGGATCTCCATCTAGATTAAACAGAAAAAGTCCATGTCGAGGAGTTTAAAACATTCAAAATTCCAGCTCGGAAAGAGCAAGCTGCCAGTGGCCAACATTTCTAAGGGCAAAATTACAGCGTGTGGGAATTACAGATCTGCAGACAAACCGGCAATTTGTGAGGAATTCAAGTCACCAGAACCGACAAATTAGGACCACAACGCTAACAAAATTAGACACAGTCTCCTTTTAACCTCATCTCTATTTTTAAGGCCTTCTTATTTTTTTAAGGTTTTGTATTTGTTTCGTTGTTAAAGTTTCCATGAAATTGGGCTGAAAGCAACTCTTTAGGAACAAAGTTTCCCCATAATTTACTCTCATTATCGTAGGATGTGTGAAATTATGCCCATGCTTGTACACGGCGGTCTCTCTCAGCCAATTAACAGAGTGACAGAGCCACCCAGCAAATAGAAAACTCAGTAGCAACATGAAAACTTCCACAATCGTTGCAAATACGCCACTTGACAGGAGGCTGTCAGCTGTAGGATTTTTTAATTTTATTTATGTTCCCTTGCATTCTTCAGTCTTCTCTCCAGTTGGGGACATTGATAGAGTTAAAAGGCAGCTCTTACCCAACGTGCCTGTTGCTCATCTAGATGTTGATAGCCTGAACTATGGAAAAACAAAAGAAGAACCAAGCCCATTTCCATCCCCCTCCACTCGATAACAATGAAATGACACAACAGCACCTTTCAAACCATGCCTGTTCATTTTGATAATTACTCTAACAGTCCATCCGAGCATGGCCTCTCAGCCCCTGGCTCCAAAGGCGAAACCAAAACCTGGAGGAGAAGGAGGAAACGGCTCATCTGCCAAACACAATGTTCGGAAGTGCGAGGTGAACATTCCTCACCAAAGCAAGATGAATGTTCCCACCCGAGCACAAAGAAGCGGTTCATATTTCGTATATTTTCCATTGTTTGAGCTTGCTTGTACATAAGTGACTACATTTAGCAACCGCCAATGGGAGATATTTAGCAGCTAAAAAGATTGATTTTTTTAACAGTGGAATAGCAGAAGTAACACGGCAGGCTGCGCCCTGTTCAGTTCCACCAACGTTCTCCAGTTCTGACACAGAGATCCACCCTTCCATGGGTTACCTCTGACACCCACCAGTGAGATGCACAACATCCACTGCCCAAATGACAACATCCCACGAAAGTTATCCACAATGAGGGGCTGCAGCAAGGAACCCCAACGGACACCAACCGCCGCAGTTTGCTGCTTAGTTTAGGCAAGGCTCTTGGAAAGCTCCACCGCACAATGTCTCCATGGCTTTTAGTGATGGAAAGGGAGTGGATACAGAGTCTGAGTGGAATCAAACAATTCTGGATTGAAACAAGCGAATACTTTGAAGCGTAAGGTATTTAAATGAGACAGCTTCACGACACAAGGAAATATCCCGTAGGTAGCAATGAGGGCAGCAGTTTCAAATGCCCACATTGAAGAAGCGTTGGTTTTTCTCTGAGGGGTTCCTCGGACAGTGGTGGACCTGGAGGCCGGGAAGGTCTCGCCGCCCACAGACGTTGCACGCCGGCGCTGATGCACTTGCTCCTGTTGGCAAAGCGCAGCCCGAAGGGGGGATGCCAGCACAGGGGGTGCCACGCAGCCCGGCACCCCCAAGAAGGCACAACACCCTGAAGATCTGAATAGACACAGCAAACCTACAGCGGGTTTCAAATAGACGTCTGCAGTGTTCCACAAGTGAGTGCTGCTGTCTGGAATGGTCCAGCACCCTTGCACAGCTATCACCGGACACCAATTGTTGGTGATTTGGGTCGCTGCCTTTCTTTATGCATTTAACACAAACCACATAACACTGCCCTTTCTAGCTTTCATTACACGCTCTGAAAGCACTCTTCAAGCAGACCCTGTAAAAATACAATGCGGAGTGTTTATGGACAAAGACAAGCTTTAGAAGACTGGCAAGGAATTACATGTCCTTAAAACTATTAATTGAGATAGAAGGAACAGGGAATGCTTATCAGCGTCGGCTGCTGGCACACAAGGTCATATCAGCAGCCAGCAACGGCAGGTGCAAACGATGAAATCTGTGTGCGGATCCTAGAGGGACAGCTTTCTAACACAGTAGCTCTTCTCCGCTGGGGCTGGTGCCACTGTTTAATTTGATTACAGAGAAGCGAGAGCCTGGGGGAGGGAGAGGAGGAAAGAAGAAGAGAGAGAGAGGACCCTCTCAGTGCCTGTGCTGGAGGTGAAGGCGGGGGCAGCAAGGGCTCTGAACAGTGGTACCCAGCAAGATTACAGGGGCATCTGACAGCTGACACGGCATCATCCTTCAGTAGACAAAAACTTACTTGCTTCCCTCTCAGCAAACCACACGCCGCATAGCAATTTGGGCTGGAGAGATGCTATCCCAGATTTAAAGGGAAACTAATCTGTTAAAAGAAATAGAGAAATGGGAGAGTCTGGGATCTGTGCGTGAGCACGCCACGCACGGACTGACACTCCGTCCCCAACGTGTGCAGGCGCTATGCTCCCGCCAAGTCTTTGACTACCCGGCTTTTTAAGAGACTCTTTTCTAACCGTAACTCGTAACCTAGAAGTACCCAAAATGTGCTCTTGCTTCCCTCTAGCCCTGAAATCTTACAGAAGCACCCTGGGACTGTTTCTTTAAAAGACAGAACTATTCCGTCTCTATTGCATTCTGTGTTTAAAGGGGAAAAAAAACTCAAAACAAAACCAAACCCGCCAGAGTCTAGGATCAGGTCCTCCAGACTATGTGCAAGAATATCGCTAAAGAAGAAACTTACTCTTGTTGAGATATTTAGGTACAATTCTTTTTTAAACCTACCTTAAAATTGTCATGACACTACCTACCAGAGTCTAAATTATACTTTCAAAATTATATGTATTAATACCTAAAGTGTCTTATTATAAAGGAGCAGATATATTTTAGAAACACCATACTTATAAACCTATTTTTTAAAATAGAATCTTTCTGCATGACTGTAGGATCTGTATTTTAGGTCTCCTGTCTTTATGACTCAATACTAGTAGAGGCAACTGCAGTCCACACGCTCGAACGGAAGCTTCAAACAATCATCTTCTATATTATGTCAGTGGCATTGATAAAAAAAAAACAAAGCAAAAGTTAGTCCTGCAGAACAAAAGAAACCCCTGAAAACAGTGGAATAATGGTGCTGCTAATAAGTTTTCTTCTTACCAGCTTCCTTCACTAAAGCCAAACTTATGCAAGCAGAAGTTTTATCTATTTATTTTAATCTACCAAGAAAACTGTAGTGTTGAAAAATCTTGGTTTTGCCAGCCAAAGTGTGACTAATGAAATTTACAAACAGCTGAATTACCAGATCAGTGATTTAAATGTACGAACCACTGATACCCACACCATGACTGGCCCTGCCTGTTGTTTTCTGGCGCCCTCTGCACAGAGACCAGAGGCTGAATATATATTACTAAATATTTAAATCAAGAAGATTAAATCCTGAGTCAGATTGTCTCACGTCTGCTTACACATAGAAACCTCTACCCAGCCACTCACATAACTTATATCTTTATTAAAACATTAGCTCTACTGCTAATTTATTCTTGTTAAGTAAAGTGGCTTTCAGCAACGCAAGTGATTTAAATGTACGCTTGTGAGGCAAATGTAAGCTTGCAACGATGTACAGAGTTCGACGTTTATACCATTCTATGTTTTTGAACATAATACGACTACAGCAGCATTACTAATTTTCAGTCACTTCCAAATGATAAAAAGAAGTTTAACAAGAACAATGGAATGCAGAGCAAAAATGATTTACCCCTCTCTCCTTCAGCTACTGTTGCAATCCCTCTTGAACCACAATCCAAAAACCCAATACTTTCGGTAGCTTTCTAATAACGCGAAGTACACCCACTGTACCTTGAGTAGCTGCCAAAAACGTGCCTTGACATCACAGGCATCTTTGCACACCTTTAAGGACAAAGGTAATTTTAGCCCTACTTGAAACATGTTTTAGCTTCTAAGAGCTTTACTGAAGCAGGACACAGGAGACGAAGAACCTCTGGAAGGGCACTATGCAGTGACTCAGCCAACGCGGTCTCACTAGAAATAAGCTCCAAAAAGCACAGCTGCTCTTCTGTATTGGATCAGTAACTTTTGAGACACACGGGTTCAGAAAGATGCCTCACTCCTCCAATGCCCCCAGCCCCAGCGACTTAAAGACTATGACCCAAAACTGACTTAAGTAGTAAAAGGTCTACCCAATTTCATGGACATTAAGGCACATATGAAACTGCGCGCCAGCTTCCATCTCAGCTTCCAAAACAACTGCCAGGAACACCCATTTATGCCATGCTGGAATTTGCCAACACGTAAGAGGTGCAAATTATGACTACCTAAAAATACATGTTTTATTAAGGAAATGGCAAGCAACCCTAAATTTTAGCAGTTCTACCAAGACTCTGCTATCATGAAATAGGCAAGAGAAGCAAATTCATTGGTTTTATTGCTTTTTCGGCACTTCTGTACAGTGCAACGTACACCGCAGAGCCAGCAAGCACACAGCTGGACGTGCTAGGGAAGCACTGCAAACTGCTTATGAGCATCCAGCACCTGCATACGTATAAAAAGTAGATTAAATGAAGACAGAGGTAAATGAAATAAAGCTGATTATTCCCTTGACAGCTGAGAAATGCTTCTGGGGAGAAAGGCAGGGAGGAAAGGGCAGAGGATACACTCGCTGTGTGGAGTGTTCGTGGCGAGTGCCCAACCTTTGGCCAGAATTAGCAGCCAACAACCTCACCTTCTGACCAGTGACTCAAGGTTTTTAATTAGGGATTTTGTAATAAGTTATGCAGTCTGTATGCAAGTACAGATAAACAAAAGCACCGGGATTCCTCCCATTGAAAGACCAAAAAATAATAATTAAAAAAAAAAATTACCCTTGCCTTAATACCAGGTGGGAATAAAACACACACACTGTTTCATGCTCCAAACACCTTAACTGATCATCAGCTCAGGAATCTTAGCACATTGTTGTTATAGTCAAAAATCAATGACTAGAAAACGACAACTTATTATTTTCCATATTTTGTTATGGGAAAGTCATCATGGAGAGACCATTTGCCCTTCCAAGCACTGTTACTCAGGTAACTTGTTTGGTATTTCTGAGTTACAAATTTCTCAAAAATTGCAAAAGAAAAAAAAAAGTCTAATCCACTAATACTATCCCATTACCTCGCTTTTTCCCGTCCCCCTTCTCTTCCCCATCAGAGAAGGAACTAACACCCAAGACGGAGCTGATCAGGAACTGTCAGTTTTAATCCGAGCACTGTAGCTGTCAGTCACCAGTGGCCCTTGGGTGTTTTGTTTCCTCAATATATAAAAGATTGTTATCCCGAAAGTTAGTCAGCATTTCTGGCTGCTAGACGGAAATAACAAGACTATTACAAATGTTTTTACGTTAGTATAGCTGCAGCAGTATTCCAGTTCCAATAGCTTAATGCACAAACACATGCAGTGACCACTCTTTACGAGCCACATAGGTGCCTTTGGTGAAAATGAAGAAATTGTTTTTCCTTATTGCACAGTTTGTTTCCTAACTTCACAACATTTATTAATAGTGTCGCAATTCTATTTAATTATTATTTAGTACTAGCAGTATGCCTGGAACGGCACAAAATTAGCCCCTGCCCCGAAGTGCGTTAAGCAGCCCTGATTCAGTGTCCCATAACCAACATTTCATACACCAGCCCGCCGGGTTACTAAAGCCTGGACAGCAGCGTAATTTGGTCAGCTCAGGTCCCAGCAAATTATTTAACTCGTGCTGCTCGGCACAGCCAAGCCGCCATGGGTCTACCTGGGATAAGGCTTACAAACACAAGCCTGCGGGAGAAACCCACCCAACACCAAACGCAACGTAAAAATGAGAATCCAGTACCTTACGCAAAAATAAAATAATTTTAAAAAATCCTGTCATAGTGTCACATTTTCCAGTGAAAAGTCTCACTGAAGAGGAGTACAGCATAAGCACAGAGCGGTTTGTAAACCTTCCAAACGGCACACCTGGTAGGACTGTGCTAAAGCGACTATATGTGCCAGCATAAACACCAAACGTCCAAGGTCATCGCTACAACACAGGCGCAAATCACGAAACACAGAGGTGACAGGCAGAAAGTGAAAACTGCAGATCAACAAGAGGGCAAGACCCCCCCGTTCAGATCTGTACTGCTGCGTTGGCAGACTCTCCCAGAGGATCGCTTCTCTGAAACAAGACTATGCAGCGAGCCCAGACCATCAAATCATAGGGCAGCCATATGAATCAAAGTTCACCTTCGGGCAGGTTTAATTCAAGCCCTTCAGGCTTCAGACAGACAGAAGTCCTGTTGGCTCTGTCACTTCACCCACTCCTGTTGTTTTCCACGTTGCCAAGAACACAGGGCTCACGTTCTAAGACAATAATGACATGTTTGTAATGCGAATAAAGAAAATGGGGAGCTATGAAACAAATAATTAACTGTGTTCTGTTATCTACATAATTATTGGCAGAAACCTGAACAAGGAGTAAAATGGATTACTGCAGTTTGGGTTCAGTGCAGCCTTAAAATAAAAAGGCATCATCATGTGCCAAGGCTGAAAGGATTTTCATTCCAGCGTGTGGTTCTCTCATTCCGCCAGCCAAGCTCCAACTGCAGCTATTCTACGTATAAACCCTGATTTTTTCCCTCTGCTGTTCTGTTCAGCCACTGCAGCTGCTGGACACGAGCAGAAGTATAGGAAAGGTATTAAAAGATTTTAAAAAAGCCTGCAGGAGATAATATTGTTCACCAACAACATTACTCTGGTATGTTCATATTGCCGAAGCCTGAATTTAGGTCTGGCAAGGCACAAAGCCGAGTTTTTCTTCTGTGTTTCACTCCTTTCTCTTCAACTAAAATTGCTCTATGATTTCAGTTGTGGTAGAAGATCAACAGTTCTGAAGAAGGGATGATTGATATTTATTCCCTCAAAAACAGAAGTACAGACTAGGGGGGAGCAGCTTCATCTCCCTCACATCATGCTTCATTGCTGTCTAGAAGGATCAGCCTGACAGAAGAACTCAACGCTTACTCTGTCATGTCATATTTTGAGATAACACAGTGGTTCCCAACCACGTCTTGTGTGGAGGCTTTCATGAAACAGCATCATGGGGAAAGAGACCACTGTTCAGAGGGTCCTGAACAGCTCATTCAAGAGCCTTCCAAAAGAAACCTTCAGCCACTCCCAACTGGCAACAGGTCCAAAGGAATGACCTCAAAAGTGAAGGATTCTACGTCCCTTCAGTCATCCAGGATCCCCTACATCCTCACTTTGCTAATATTTATACTGTTGTAAAACCAGAAGCACGGAAATTAGCATTCCCTCCCTTTCACTTCCTTTCCCTGCAACCCTACAGAAATAGCTGGGTTACGTCAGACAGAAACACCCACAAAATAACAATGAAAACAGATGTGTCAAAAAAAGAAAAAATGTGTATGAGATGCCTACTGTGCGTGCCAGTTCTAAGTAAAGTACTTGCCCAGGCTATGAATAGCATAGGGAACTATTTTAATAGTACCAAACTCAAGGGGAGGTTCTAGTAGTTAAGAAGCCTAGAAATAAGGGTTTGGGTTTTGGGGGTTGTTGTGGGTTTTTTGTTGTTGTTTGGGTTTGGGGTTTTTTTGGTTGGTTGGTTGGTATTTTTTGCCTGTACCTGTCTCATATTTGCTTCTTGACTTTCAGACCAAGAATTTCAGACCATTTCACCAAAAACACAATTTTCAAGAGAGGTCCATGTCAAGTTCTATACCCAAACTTCTCTAGAAACTACCAGGAGTTGCTCACCTCACTGGTACCTCTCTGGGCTTTGAGCCCACACCCATTTTGCTCAACTCCCATTAACTTACACGGCCCCTTAGGCACTTCACAAGTCCTTTGTAGAACTCATTTTGAACATACATTATTTTTTTCTAGAACACTCATCACCCTACATCCATAGCGCCGATTTCCAGAAAACTCTCTCAACCAGCAGAAAGGCATCATCCTCCATCACCCATTTACAACAGACATCTTGACACTTTGTCCTGTGATGCTCACCGTGTTTGGCAGATGCTGTCTGTAAACACTTGCTGAAGGCCACCATTGTCTTCCCTCAAACCCCTCCTCACTCTTCGGCTACGCTGCCTACCAAATAAGTCATATCTGCTAATCTCCTAGGGCCCCTTACACTAACCAATACTGGCTCTTGTCTTCTTCAGACTTTCCCATCCATGGCCCAGAGCTCTCTTATTCCTTGAAATATAAGGATTTTAAGTACCTTGGGTGCCCCACCTCACTCAGTAGAAGCTGCACAACAATGTCCTGGTCTATGACAGACATAAATCAATGATGATGCAAAGAGGCAACTCAGCAGGAGTTCTGATCTCTGAATTTCCTGATTTCCACCTGTAAAATAAAGTTATGCTTTCCCACTGAATTTCCCGAATGGGTATCGTGAGCCTTTATTAACAGTAAAAGGAACCTCAAGACCTTTACAAACCCTATTTCATTCAGGCGACACATTATGACACCTTTCAATCACAAGTCACTCAGCACCTGAAAGCCCAAGCAAGGGCTATGGGATTTCATATTTGGGGAAAAGTCACCAGCTTTTAACAACATCTATTGAACTTAATAGCCCACCATGCTACCAGCTCATTTGCTTCTGATGTAGAGTCTACCAGAAGCAATAAAGAATAAATGTAAAACAAATAGGAACAACTAAAAAGAAGAGGACTGATGGAATATAACCCTATTACAGCTTGGCATGGTATTTGAAAAGTCCTGAAGGAACGATTACAGAATTCCCACACTTTTGACCAGAGAAGCTCTTCCACACAGCTTCTGATATTGACAGTCTCGGAGATCAAGGGACTAGTATGATCATCACATTATTCTCAAGAACACACTCAATATTTATGCGTATCTTAACTCCATGTAATAAAGGCCACATTCACTGACTGCGATGAGTTGGATGCTTTGGGGATAAAATTAATCAACATGCATGAAAGAGGATCTCGGAGTCAAACAGGAAAATCTGCACATAATAACAAAGATAGTAACTATCTGGCAAACCTACATTCACAAGGAAGAAAAATACTATGATTAAACATAATAAGACTTCACTTGAAATGTAAAATACTCTGCAACAAATCCTGCCAACTCGGGTAAGAACTGGCAAACAGGAAGCCGCTGACTATGCAATAAAGCCCATCACGCAGGGAAAACACAACGTCGGAGAACCAGATGTTACTGCATAGTCCTTGTCACTGCGCTGCAGAGCGCTTTCTACCGCCTGCTTTGGAAGCACATGAGGTTCAGCCCTTACAGCTTGTGCTCACGGTGCGGCGCTGCTTGAGTTTGGAGCCAGTAACAGGTACCTAATGTCCAAGCACAGCACTGTTATCCTTTTGCAAATTCTCACAGGCGTGAGCTAGTGGCACCGCTGGCTCAAGTAGGTACTGTCAATATTCTTTTCTAATAGTTTCCAACATTGCACTCCTTCCACAGCTGAGTCCTAGGTTAAGATCAGCTCAACAAGAGACAAAAAATGAAGAGCTTGCACTGCCACTTAATGGTTTCTTCCCTGAAACTATAAGCACTGAGCACAGTCTTGTTACAATGAGGACAAGGACGCTCTTTATCCCATTACACACCTGAGATCTCAGCCTGCGTGAGGATCATTCGGTATGAAACGCACAATAAGGTAACACATAAACATCACAAATGTGAGCTTGCAAGTAAGAAGAGGCAGTTTTGGCTTATAACCTTTTGAATGTCTTTGCACTTGAGAGTTATTGTTGAACCTTTGCTAACCCTTCAGTTCTAGCTTGTACTACGTAGTTTTAAACTTGACTTTCAACTTTCAGTGATCATTTGCATGTATGTATCTTCAAAGAATGGTATTTGATTTGCAACTCTGTGTTGTAATGAGAGGCTAATTAACACAAATATGGTTATTAGCGAGTTACAGACATTTACAGGACAAAAACAGCAGACCAAGGCCTATAGTGTACTGCGTCACAGGGACAAGAGAACCTCAAGGATGAACTAATACCAACCAAGACTCTGCCACTAACTACATTACCACAGGCAAATCGCCGACACTTTACAACTCTGCTTCCCCTTCTGTAGTGGGATAGCAAGGCTCATTTACTTTGCTGGGTAGTTCTCCAGCTTAATTAAATCATTACCTTTAAATTAAAGGCACTACAGAAATGCCAGGAAGTAGCATCTGAATTAGAAGGTGGAGGTGACACCCTAATGAAGCAAGACTATTTTCATCGTCAACAGCAAGGCACAGTAAAAGGTCATCCATGGCATAATTGTGAAACCACATTCCAAGCTTCTGAAGGCAAGGTGACTTTTCCCAAAACTTCATTAAGGAAGAAGGAATGTCCCAGCATCACTAGATGGCTGAGCTGCTGCAGTTTCACAGGTAATCTACAACGGTTTCGTTACTGCTAGTTTTCCCATTTCCCTACTCTTTGCTTTCCTAACAGCAGACAAACACCACGGCTCTTGAAAGAATGCTTTTTCCACAGACAACTGTTTTCAGTATGATCAAAGACCTATTAAGAAAATTGCAGAGGATCATTTCCCTTCAAGTCAGTGATGTTCAGCACAGAGTTTTCAATCTTTTCTTTAGAAGAGCCACAGCAGAGGCACTCCCACTTCTTGTCTGGGACAGCTTCTCCCAAATTTCATTATATTTTAACATTCCCCATACGCACTGGAAATTTCCAACTCTGCGTAAATAGAAGGACGCTATTGAAAGATCCACTAGTACTGCGCAGGCTTTTTATTTTTAAAGCCTTGGAAGAAACCTATTCTTAAACCACAAGAAGCAGGCCAGTCCTCAGTGGAGGCCCAGTTCCATCGTGTATTCCCAAAAGAGCTACAACTTAGTGTCAGGTGTAAAGCTGTAGATGTCCTGTATCTCAGAACCTGCACTCAAGATCTGTCACGGAACATCCCAGATACCAAAAGGCACATCTCACCCTAAACTCATTTAGTCCATACTGGGAAGGCATTAACCCCAAACTCGGGAAACAGGTAGCTACTTCCTTGTTTGTTGCACCTGAAAAAAGATTACCCAAGAACAACTCGTTAGACACAATGTCTTTGTATCCAGAGTGTAAACACCAAGGAATACCACATTTGCGATTTACTTTTTAGCAATGCAAAAATGATTTTTACTCTTAGGAGCAAGATGTGCTATGGGAGAGCTCAGCCTGGTTCTTTCTATTTCCAAAGATCTCCTTGTGTTGACTGGATACAGCTAACCTAGCTTCTGCGTGGTTATGTTAGAAAATACTGGAAGATACCCACAGAATTACATTTGCAACAAAGAACTCCATATACAGTCTTTTTTTTTAGTGACTAAATATATACTTGCATATACTTATTATATACACACACTAAATATACACTTGCATTTGTGACCAGGAAGACCAAAATGGTTGCAACCAAGTTTTCAAGTAAGATAGAAGATGTACTTGTAGTGTCGTGCCCATAAAACTGGATTTTCTGTTTGCTTGTATTCGTCTGTCAGCTGCCTACTAATAGCGTTTGAGCCTACTGACCTGCTTTTGACTAAATTTGACAGGAGGAAGGAGTACCAAAGCTCCCAAACACTTTCATTTAAAACGAAAAAGGAAAGGCTGGGTAGAGGAGTGACTCTTATAAGACAAGAAGAGAAAGGTTAATGACAAAGGTCAACCCTTATTTGACGTCAAAGAACCCACAGGAGGGATCACCCTAGAGACACAAATCCTCAGGAACCAGTTTCCATTGGGACTGCTGCTCTTCTAACACTTGTTTCAAATAGAGCTGGAACCAAAAATTAATTCCAGTTCTCACAAGAGTTCACTGGCCTTAGGTAAATCATAACTTCTGATCCTACTTCCCCTGCCACAATGCGGCTAGTGCTAAACTCCCTCATTACGTTGCTGCAACAATTCATATTTGAAATGTACTTTGAAGGTCTGAAGAGCTGTATTCACTAATTATTACCTGTCTTGAGACATGAGCTGAATATTCAAAGTGCCAGCTTGATTCATATGCAAGTGCACGTCACATAAGCATGCGGTATGCACTAAGGCTCAATATATAAAGCAAAGATTGCTCTTAAAGAGGGCTTTATTAGAGTCAGTTTTGAGCTCAAAACACACCATTTTTATTGACACAGCTCTTCTATTAGACTGGATTTAAATTATTCCTTATTTTGGATTAGCTTTATGAAACATTAGTTTGAAAAATAAATACTAACTGACAGAAGACAAAAAGATCACGCAACATCTGATTCTGTCCTCAGAAGAAAGTCTGATGTCTGAGGTCTCAAACCCTTGATATCAAGCTGAAAGCTAGCAGATAAGTTCCACAGGGCAGTTACTGGTCACTGCAAAACCAGAGCTTCTCCTCGAAACGCTGGCAATCGTAGCACTGGGACTGGCAATACTGCATCACAGCAGGCAGGCATTTTTAACCTCTGGTCAGGCACTTTCCAGCCTTCCCAGAAATGAAAATGCTTCTGCCTGCCTTTGCCAGAGCACCCCACGCAGGCAGAAAAATCAGATGATAAAGGTCTTGCTGAAAGTACTAGACCAAATAGATAAGATAATGCTTTATTAAAAAATAAAATAAAATAAAAATAGACTGAGTGTGCATGAGGCAGGGGATAGCTTCCTAAAAAAGAAACTTCCCATGCGTTAAAGGAAAATGGTGCTTTGTGGCAAATCTCTTTACTAGACAGACTCCTATTCGAGGGTGAGGGAGAAAACTACAGTTTCCTTCAGTAGTAACAGATCAACCTTCTATTTTCAAGCTTCCTCCTGTACCACACTGACTACCAGCCGAGTACTCAGTACTTCCCAAGACTGGCCTTTACACTTCCTGAAGGAGCTAGCCCTGCCTAAAAATAATAATAATAAAGCCCCAACAGTGTCAGTTAAGTTTTCCTTCTAATCCTCCCCGTCTCCCTACTGCAGACAAAACAAAGCCAACCTGGACAGCTTATTCTGACAACAGTGACGAGATTTATGTCCCTTGCACTTTACTGCTGCCCTACAAACATATATTATTTTAATGTAGTATAAACAAATACCTGATTTGTTTAACACCACATTGAGTCCTAGTGATTAAAACGCATATATGCATAGAGAAAAATTTATACATGCACAAACCCCTTTATAAACTCTGAAGATAAAACTATCAGTATTGCCAAACACAGAATATGTGTTACGTTTTAATTACATGAGACAGTTGAATACCAACAAGCCTACTTCATTTCTAATTAGAAAAAGTTCAGTAATCATTTTCTTCCCTGCTGTTATTGCCCGACAAGAATAAATGAGGAGTCCCCTCTAGGGACTGTACAGTAAACATCCCGACGCACGTTTGTTTCGGGGCCCAGCGCACACAGTGGTGGCAGTCACCGGGGCACACCGCAGACCCATCCGTCGGGCTGTGCGTGATTTTTAAATGTTTCCCCCCAGAAAACAGAGGTGTTTTACCGCAGCTGCCTCGCTGCGCATCACGCGCCCAGCCCGCAGCCGGGCGGCCTGCTGTCCCCGCAGAGCAGGGACCCGCCTTGGCAGCGGCTGAAGGACAGCCCGGCCTGCCAGGCTGGGGACGGGGCACAAAGCAGCGGTGACACGCCTCGGCGCTGCTGTCACCCGGAGGAACGCGACCACTTTTACTCCCCCCATTTCCAGCGGAGAGTGTTTTTCCGGCAGCGCCGCACCTGTCACCCGCAGCCTTTGTACTATTAATTAAGATCAATAACGCTTCTCCCATCAGCCCACACTAAGTAGCCCCCGCCTTCGCCCGGCATCGCTCCTTTCCGCCCCCCCCCCCTCAAAACACCTCCCCGCCACCGAGCCCAGCCGAA